>BCKL01000032.1:56086-167082 GCA_001600635.1 Leucosporidium creatinivorum | reverse complement strand
ATCAGCGTGTGATCTGAAAAGATGAGAGAGAGAGAAGAGACTCAACTTCGAATGACCGAGTGGAAGAAGAGCGAAGGAAGGGAGCGATCCTTGCACCCACCCCCCCTAAAGAAGTAGCCCACGTCGAAACAATGGCGCGAGGCCGAGAGGCGAGCAACTTGGCGCGCGAAGCAGCCTCGACGCGACCGCGGACGAGGAGGAGGTAGTCGTCGAGGAGCTCTGGAGCGGTGGTCGTGACCTCGGCCTCGGGACGCCACTGATCCTCCGCTGCTGAGTAGCCGAGGTAGCGTACCTTGTACATCTTCTTCCCACGAACGACCTTGTGAGCGACGACCTTCTCAAGAAGGTACTCGGCTTCATTGGCGTCCGAGGCGACGATCTCGGCGGGAGGTTGGTCGAAGCGACGAGATGGAAAGCGAAGGTCGTCGTTGGGCCAGTGAGGGCGGAGCTTGGAGGCATGGAAGCGAGTGTGGATCTTGAGATGAGGAGGAAGAGCGATGTCGTAGTTGGACGAGGAAGGGTTAGAGCCGACGATGGGGAAGGGGCCGATGAACTTGGGAATGAATTTGGATGCGAGGCCGCGAGGGAAAGTGATGTCGCGGGTGGAGAGGTAGACGAGGTTGCCGACCTTGAACTGAGGTGAATCGGCGCGTCGACGCTTGTTGGCTTGAGCGGTCATCTCGATGCGAGAAGCGATCAAGGCGTCAGTCGCTCGGAGCCAGTTCAAACGAGCGCGCTCACCAAATCCTTCCGCATGAACGTCATCTGCAGTAGACCACGAGTTGACGGGGTAGGAGGTGGGAAGGTAGCCGAGTGAGACTTCGAAGGGCGAGAGACCGGTGGCCGAGGATGGAGCCGAGTTGATAGCGAACTCGATGTCGGCGATACGTGAGGCCCAGTCGTCGGGGTTGTCCTCGACGAGGATACGGAGGATTGAGCCGACGGTTTTGTTGGTAACCTCGGACTGGCCGTCGGTCTGAGGGTGGCCGGAGGTTGACATGCGGAGCTTGGTGCCGACTTTCCGCTGGAGCGAGCGCCAGAAGCCAGAGGTGAATTTGGGGTCGCGGTCGGAGATGATGGAGTCGGGAAGGCCATGAAGCCTGTAGACCGAATCATGGTAGACATCAGCGACTTGTGCAGCAGTGGCGGTCGAGGGAAGGGGGAGGAGATGAACAGCCTTCCCTAAGGTCTCGGTGACGGTGAGAACCGAATCGACAATCTCTCGGCGATAGGGAACAGGCGGGAGCCCGACGACGAAGTCCATAGCGACCCAAGACCAAGGCCGAGGAGGGATCGAGTTCGGGTGAAGAAGGCCGAACGGCGCCGAAGTGGGTGACTTGCCCCGAGCGCAGGGCTCGCAGGAGCGGCAGTAGTCGTAGACATCCTTGTGCATCTGTGGCCACCAAAAGAACCGACGTGCGTAAGCGAGTGTCTTCGAGGCGCCGAGATGACCGAGAGTCTCGTGCGAGTGCTGAATGACAGCCTCGCGGAAAGATGGAAGAGACTCAGCTTCGGGATCTTGCGACGGCTCGCCTCGAGGTACGACGAGCCGCCAACCCTCGCTGTCGGTGAAGAAGAGGGCTCCGTCGACGATGGCGAAGGAAGGGAAGTCGGCCGGCGAGGACATAATCTTGGAGAGAAGAGCATCTGCGCGAAGTGCCGACGGAAGGGAATCGACGAATGGGGCAGGGAGCTGGGTCAGTAGAGTCTGTCGCTTCGAAGGAGCAAGCGAGGAAGACGACTCAACAGCAGATGATCCAACCTCAGTCAGCTCGGTGGGATCGAGTCCAAGTGCGAGAGGGGCGACGAGGACCGAGGAGAGGGGAGCAACTGAGGCAAAGGTGAGAGCGGCGATGGTGACGGTCATGGGATGAGGGAGAGGACCGATGAAGAGGGGCGAGCCGTCGTTGGGAGTGTCGAAGTCTCTGGCGAAGGGAGGAGTAGCGTCGTCTGGAAGATCCTCGATCTCGGCGAGACGAGAAAGAGAATCAGCGAGATCGTTCGACTTACCGGGAATGAACTCCCAATCGAAGTCGAAGCTCGAGAGGTGCTCCCAGTAGCGAACGTGACGTCGAGTCTGCTTGAGGGGTTGCTCCCAGTACGTCTTGAGGGGAAGGTGGTCTGAAACGACGGTGAACTTGCGACCGACGAGATGCTCGCGGAAGGTGGAGGTGCAATCGACAACTGCGTGGAGCTCCTGATCAGTAGTAGAGTAATTGCGCTGAGCCGAGTTCCACTTAGCAGAGCAAAAGCGAAAGGGGCGAGCTGTCTTGCTCGTAGGACCTTGACCGAGCCAGCCTCCGTTGCCCTCGATTGAGGCATCGGTGAAGAGGAAGAGGCGTTCCGAGCCCTCGTCAATCTTGTTCCAGTCGAGAGCGCAGAGAACTTGAGGGACGATAGACTTGATCTGGAGGAAGGCGGCGTGAGTCTCGGTCGACCAATTCCAGTCGACTTTGCCGGTGAGGCGAGTGAGGGGCGCAGCGATCTGCGAAAGGTTGGGAACATGATCAGCCATCCACTGTACGGTACCCATAAAGCGAAGGACGTCCTTAGGGTTCCGAGGGGTAGGCCAGGAAGCAATCTTGTCCCATTTGGAAGGGTCGACCGAGATGCCATCGTCGGAGATGACGGCGCCGAGGGCTTCTAATCTTGGAGGACAGATGTCAGCCTTCGATCTCGAGAGGAGAAAGCGATACCATCGAAGCGTGACGAGGACGATGCGAAGGTATCGGAGGTGGGCTCGAAGGGTGTTCGAGTAGATGAAGACGTCGTCGTAGAACACCTCGAGGAAGCGGCCGATGCACTTCCGGAACATCATGTAGCAGACTCTGTGCATGGTATCAGGAGCGTTAGTGTCGCCTTGCTGCATGACGTGAGAGACGAAAGTGCCGAGAGTCGTTGCGAAGCCCGTGTGCTTCACGTGCTCTCGGATAACTCGAACCTGCTCGAAGGCGTTCTTGAAGTCGAACTTGGACCGACGGCGGTAGGAGGCGATGGTGGTGCGAATGGATCGCATGTCGGGAATTGGGGTGTGCATCTTGACGGTGTTAGCGTTGCAAGGTTTGAGGTTGACAACGAACCGAGCCTGTGTGCGGTCATGCTTGGGAACAGCAAACATAGCACACGCGGAATCGAGAGCTTGTGGAGACCACCATCCAGACTCGACAAACTTATTAGCATGAGCCGCCCATTGAGCCTTGTATTTGTCGGGCATGGGGTAAGTTCTTGGTCGAGTCTTGACGGTCTCGTCGATGATGGGGATGGAATGGTTGACAGGGCGGAAAGGAGCAGGCTTATCGTCAGGAAGCTCATCGACTAAAGTGTCGCTGAACTCCTCGAGAAGAGCCTTGACCGCCTCGTCAAACTCGGCTTGAGAGATATCGCCCTTCTCGGGGTCGTCATCATCCTCAACATCCAACAAAGGATTATGAGGCTCAAAACCAATCCATTCGTCTTCTCGCTCGACTCCTGCCATGAGAGAGCACACAACAAACCGGTGATGGTCGTCGGCGCTCATCTCGGCGCGGGTGAAGCCGAGGTCCTCGAAATTGCGCTCCGGCTGGAGTGCAAAGCGACCGGAGGAGAGATTCACTACAGGTTCGTGAGGACCTGCAGGAATAGCGAACACCGATGAAGCACTAACAGCAACTCCCGAGGCTTTGAGCCAAGGAAGACCGAGTATGGCGTCGATGCCCGAAGGGAGGGAGTGGACGAAGAAAGGACGGGAAGGAAGGGAGACATCTTTGGAAACGAAATCCGCAACGGCATATAACGCAAGTCGAACCTCATGCCCTTCCGCGCCGATCTCGGCGCGGAGAGGAGCAATTAGTCGTTCGAGCGAGAGACCGAGACGGTGAGCTAACCCCGGCGAGATGATATCGGCCTGCGACCCCGAGTCGGGGAGGCAAGTTGCATCAACACCGTTGAACTGTCCCACCAAGGTGAGAGGTTCAGGCGCAACTTGAGGCTCGTTCGGCGAAGGCGCTTCCGATCTAGTCTTCTTCCTCTTCACCCTCTTCCGCTTGGGAGAAGGTGAAAGGGGAGAACAGACGGGCAAGCTCTTTGCTGAGATAGGAGAACCTGCAGAGTCAAGCACAGGCGTACTCACATCGACGACAGCAACGAGTGGATCCGAGGGAGAGGAATCCAATGAAGCGGCCGACGATGAAGGCTCCGATGAAGGTGAGGGCAAGGAAGGCGACAATGAAGGAGGCGAGGGTGAGGACGAGCTGAGCGGGGTTGAGTCTGTGGAGACCGGGCAGGATACGGTCAAAGCCGAAGTTAGCGCGTGATCTTGAAAGAACTCGATGATGTTGCTAGCGAGAAGTCCAAGCTCCTCAGAAATCCCCCCCCCCTGGTCCAAGCCACAACGTTGAAGAAGGGCACAAAGGGATCCTAGAAGGGTATAGGCGGGAGGAACCGGTAGACGTTGGAACCTCCCGTTCATCATGGGAGCGAGGGAGACGGAAGAGGACGACGACGAGCAAGGTGTCTCAAACCTTACTCGTCCCGGGCTTTTCCCTGGTCGGACGTCTCCTTGAGGTAATCCACTGCAACCTCGAGGGGAACGGCGGAAGAATTGGAACGACTTAGCTTCACGGCCGCGACGACGGCCGACCTGGGAACCACGCGAGACGAAGGGCATGTTGCAGAGTAGTGTCCTCCACATTGACCGCAGTTGTAGCAGCGAAGACGATCCGAGGGAGGTCGTCCAGTACTGTCGGGTCGGTGCCAGTCCGTCTTGGAAGCGAGGGGATGGGCAGCCTGCCACTCGAGAGCTTGAGAGATCCACGAAGGCGAAGGCGGGAGATTCGTCGACAATGACGAAGAGCTCTTGGGTCCAGGAGAAGCCTTGGCGACAACGGGAGCCGAGAGAGGATGCTTGCGAGTAGCGAAGTCGACCGAGTCCAAGTCCGAAGCCACGGAGACGAGAAGTCGGAATGAGAGAGGACGACCCTCGCGAAGGAGTTGAGCCTTCTGTAGAGTGACGTGAGAGAGGTAACGAGGAGATAGACCATCAGTGTAGCGGTCCATGAGCTCAACGTCGGAGACGAAACGACCGATCATCTGAGAAGCGAGGGACTCAAGGTGCGAAGCCCATTCACGAGCGCGCATGGATCCTTGAGAAGCGCTGACGAAGGCGAGTCGAGTGCGTTGATCGGCTTGATGATCCATCCAGTGCTCACGGAGCGCCGAGAAGAGCTGAGAAGCCGAGGAGGTGGGAGTCCGAAGCTGAAGGGCGTCGAACCAGGCTTGCGCCGAGACATGATCCTTCTGTAGAGGATCAGGGGACATCAGCGAGCGGACGATGTGGAATACATCAGGTGCTATAGCCTCAGAAATGTTGTCCTCCAACCGAACCCCGGCTGCAGCTAAGTATCCCGTTGCCGAGCGGATCCAGCCCTCCACCTCATGATGCAGGAAAGAACCCTTCCACTTAGCAGGAGGGGGAAGTTTGATTTTAGTCGACAGCTTGGCCGCGGGTCGGAAGTTGAGGACGTCGCAGAGGGGTGAAGGCGAGGTGATGTTGAGGGCGCCGAGGGCGTTGGTGAGAGAGCGACGTTCCTCCTCCAGCTCCTCGAGCTTGGTGCGAAGAACCTCGGCGTGCGTGCGCTCTGACTGATGACCGACAGGCTCCTGCTTTACGACAGGCGGGCCTCGAGCCGACTCCAGATCCGCGACGGCGAGTATCGCGTCCTCCTCCTCCTGGCGCAGGCGCTCCTGCTCGAGGCGGAGCTCCCGCTGCTGTAGGATCTCCAAACGACGAGTAGCCGATCCGATCGAGACGTGGGAAGCGGCGGAGACGATGGATGCGGGACGAGGAGAGGGAGGAGGGAGTGCGGCGTGCTCGGCGGAGGCTCCAAGAGGATCCAGTTCGACTAAAGGTTCGTCGGCCCAGGCTCCAGTGGGAGGATTGGAGTTGTGATCCATTGAGCGAGGTGAGCGATGCCGAAGAGAGCGAGCAATTGCTGAGCGAGCGGTGAGGAAAGTGTTGAGTGAAGTTGCGTCGAAGAGGAGGGGAAGTCGAGCACTTCGAGTGAGCCGGCGAGGAGGAGGAGGTTGGGAGGAACCCGACTCGGACGAGGAGGAAGGTGAGGAGGAGTGCGCCGAGGGAAGAGGCGCGGTAGACGGGGAAGGCGAGAGGGAGGAGTCGCCTGCCGCCGAAGGTGCGGAGTTGGAGGGAGAGCTGTGGACGTCCAGGACGACGTGTCAACTCAGGCCTCGGTAGATATTAAGCTACAGGAACTTAGCTCAAACTGTTAAAAAAGTGCAGGGAGCACCAGCTGCGAAGTCCGAGAACTCGGGCTAGGCGACCTGCTTTTGGCGAAGAGGGCGATGAGAGATAGGGAGCTCGCGAGTCGAAGGAATCAAGACACAAGAACAGTGTAATGAGTCTAGGTTTCGAGATACGAGTGGATGGGGAGAGGAAGGAGAGTGGAGAGAAGGGGGAAAAATGGTTCGGTGAGGTGAGGAGTGAGAGAGAGAGAGCGAGAAGGCGAAGGCTACGACCAAAGACCTAGAAAATCCATCAACCAACATGTACCCTTCTACCCCGACGTCCGAATGCTTGAGGCCGAGTTCCAGGTGCGAAGGCCGAGGCGGAGTTGAGGCCGAAGAAGGGGCCGGGCGAGAAGGTCGGATGGAAGGGGAAGTTGATATGGTGTAGGTTCGAGTGGAGGAGGTGTTGATGAGGGTAGCGAGAAGGTGGGAGTGGTGAACGTGGAGTTGGGAGAGTTGAGCGGGGGCGGAAAGTTCGGCGATGATCTGAGGTTACGAGTCGGGGTYGTTTGCCCAGGCCTTGGAGGCGGGCAAACGACGAACCAGATCAGCGTGTGATCTGAAAAGATGAGAGAGAGAGAAGAGACTCAACTTCGAATGACCGAGTGGAAGAAGAGCGAAGGAAGGGAGCGATCCTTGCAGCCGACGGGGTGAGGAGAAGGGAGGCGGTGTTGATGGCGTTCTTGAGGCGGGTGAGGGCCGTCGAGTAGGAGAGGTTGGTGTAGTGGTCGATGGCGATGGGGTAGCCGGCAAAAACAAGGGGATCCTCGGGGTGGCGAGTCGAGATGGTGGAGGYGCCGGGGGAAGTGAGCCAGTCGGGTCCAATTGCTGAGGCCTCGGTCTTGTCGTGGTTGAACTCGCCGTTGGTAGCCGCTTTCCAGTCGTCCCCAAGGTCACGGACGAGCTCGAGTTGACCTGCTGAAGCGATGGCGAGGAGCACATCGTCAGCGAACGCGAAGTGGGTGAGAACTTCGGAGCGAGGGAGGGGACTCAAGTGGATGAGCTGTAGCGCAATACGTCTGATGATGAGGGCGTCCAGGAAGGGCTGGAAGACGATGTTGAAGACGGGGCAGGAAGCTGGGTCGCCTTGGCCGAGACCGATGAGGAGCTGGACGGGGTTGGTGAGGAAGCCGTTGATGTTGTAGGAGGCRATGAGGCGGGTCRRGTCGTAGATGGTGTCGAGGAGATCGAGGAAGCGAGGCGGGAAGTTGAAGGCCGAGAAGGTGCGCCGGATCCAGCCGTGGTCGACCAAGTCGTAGGCCGAGCGTTGGTCGAGCGAGACGAGAGCGGCTGTGGGGAGCGAACGAGCAGYGATCTCCTCGACAAGTAGTGTAGCGTACATCCCAAGATCAGAGGCATGCTTACGAGGCATGAAGCCGTGTTGAGCTTGAGGGAGGATGAGGCCGATGACGGTGTTGAGGCGGGCGACGATGATCTTGGCAAGGAGCTTGTAGTCGGTTTCTCGGAGGGTGATGGGTCGGTAGTGGTTGAGGTTGGAGCGGTCGGCGTTGGGCTTGTTGTGCTTGAAGAGGAGGCGGACGGTTGCTGAGGCCATGGAGGGGGAGAGAGACTTGCGRTTCCAGACGTYGTTGAAGGTTGCTGCGAGAACAGGAGCAAAGAGTTGTGCCTCAGCTTTGTACATCTCRTAGGGGATACCAGATGGTCCGGGGCTGTGGCCCTTGTCAGCAGAGTCGATAGCGAAAAGGACTTCCCGAGCTGTGAACGGCGCCGAGAGGGCGTCCCATTTTGAGCGAGGAAGGCGTTGGGCAAGGCGAGGGTCGGGGGTAGCRGGAGGGCGGTCGAGATGGTGTAGTAGGGCGTTTTGAGAGGAGAGTTGGCGGTTGGGGTCGATTTGGGAAGGTGTGTAGTGGCGTTGGAAGTGGGATTGGGTGAGAGAGAGAGCGGTGGTGAGGTCAGTAGTAGGTGGGAGGGCGTGGTCGGGGTGTCGGATGGAGGAGAAGGTGTCGGATTTTAGGCGGGTCTTGATCTTGATGGAGGCGGCGGTGGCGGTTTCGTTGGCGGAGTCGAGGTCGGGGATGTGGGCGCGGGTGTTGAGGAGTCGGGTGTTGGTGAGGGCGAGTTGTCGTAGGCGGGCGGTGTTGTCGATCCATTGAGCTTGTTCTGTGGAAGAGAGGGGAGAGGGGAGGGTTTCAAGGAGCATCAGCGAGGTCGAGAGGGAGCGCTGCTCGGCAAGTCGCTCCAAATTTAACATTGTGCCAAGCGGAGTATATGATGCCCACCACTGTGGTATGATACATTCAAGGCCCGAGCTCTCCCTTTCATTCCAAGTCCGAGCTGACATGATTTGGGGGCGGCGTTGAGGGTGCTTGCAAGCGCAAGACGTCTGCGCCGAGCGCCGAGGGGAGGCTCGGCAACGCTCGACGGAGCTTCTCAGAGGTCGGCACATGTGTGTGAGTACACCTATATGCATAGTAGGTGTTGTTTGAGCTTAGCGCACCCGTGACGTAGAGGCTGGCCTCCGTACAAACTCGAGGCGAGCAGCTCGCTTGCCACCGCCGAAGCAGGCCTCTGCACTGTCCAGCTTGCATGTGAAATGGCAGATTGCCATAATGAGTCACCAGGAGTATCTGGATGCGGTGGCATCCCCCCCTGTAGCCTTCCCAGAGTGGGAGATCAAGAGCCTGTTTCGAGAAGTCGCTCCTTGACTTCTCTTGCTTCGACTTCAACTCTCCATTGGCTTGTCTCTGCCGTCTGCTCTACGTCTCGTCTCTTCCCACCTCTTTCGGGCTCGCTGTGGCCGTGCCGGTTGACAGTATGGGAGCACCTCCAACGTCAATGAGCTGAGCTTGAGCTGAAGCGAGCCGGGGCCTCGGCGCTCGAGTTGAGTAGGATGGAAGCAGTGCTTCTCTGCCTCGCGCCTGTTGCCTCTCTGCTCTTTGCCTCCACCACATCTGCCTGCTCTTGCACACCTATCTACTCGACATGGCATCTCGCCTTGCCCTTCGCCCTCTCGCTGCCAGCCTTGCGCCGAGCGCCTTTCGCGCCTCCCCGTCGTTCGGATCTCCCTCTCTCAGATGTGCGGGTCCAGCGCAGCTCGGCAAGAGAACAGGATGCCAGGGCGCCGCCTCTGGTGCGCCGGTCAGAGCCTACAGCAAATCGGCTCGCTCGAGGAAGGGTAAATTGACCGTTTCGACTCATCGACGGCGCCCCGCCTGCATGAGCGAGAGAGCTGACGAGTTCAACTGCATCTAGATCCTACCGTCGACCTTGATCTAGGCTACTGCGCCATGTATTGTGCAGGTAACGACCTCAGAAGGATGGGGGTGAGCGTTCATCATGTTGGTCGGGATGGCGGAGCACGGTACTTTCAGCTGACACCTTGCTGTCGTTCACAGTCAAAGAAGCGCATGGAGGTGCTTATACCAGGTCCATCCACCACAATCACCGTCCACCTCGACCGCTACCTCAGCATTCCGGAGAAATTCCGCTTCCGAGCTCGCGACCCTGCACTCGGCCATACTCGCGCAGAGCTTGTGAAGGGCATCACTGAGATGTACCAGTATGTGTACCGAGTGGAAGAGGAGACGATGGGCGTGGAGGAGGCTCCCAGCATGTGGCTCAACCGTGGTGAAACGTTCGGCAAGGTACATATGTCTCGTCGCGCCTTTCCAAATCGCGCCGACTTTTGCCATAGTATGGCATATACGGGCACAACTTAGGAGATCTCATACTCCACACTGGACACTACAACTCAAAGACCCGCTCGATGATGCTCGGGCTGGACTCGTGAGAGTGAGGGGGTAAGCGCGCGCCGAGCCCTTCCTTTCGGTCGACTGGCATCACTGACAGCTCTGCCTGCAGGAGATGGTCGGAAGGAGGGCGCCATCATCATGACTTTGAAGGTTGTACTTGATCGTCAAGGTAGCTGTTGCTGCATGAGCCAACTGTATAGTGGGATCGGCGCCGAGCAGGCTCAGCGGTCAGCGAGGCAACTTTGTACTGTGTCATTCACCCAGAGTTCCGAGCACTCTGAAAGCTCAAACAGGTGTTGTATGATGCTACAATGTCCCACCTCGATCCCCTGTCAGCCAGTGCGAGCCCACCTTGCGAGGCGGAGAACTGGGATGATCGCCGAACCTCCCGCCGAACCGCCGTCGAAAGAACGGCCTCCAAAGCGAAAGTTGTGCAGAACCGGGTTGACTTTTGTTGGTTATAGAAAACCCAATCGCTCCAACCCCCCTTCCCCACCCGCCACCCTCACCCATGCACCTCCACCGCATGATGGATTATGGACAACCAGTTGGGCAAGCAACACGCCTGTCGGCCGGATCCAATTCGACACCCTTACCGGTGTAGTCGGCTTATGAGCCAATTCGTCTAGTTGGAGTTATCGGTAGATTTGCTCTAGTGACTCTGCCAATCCACAACCTACAGAAAAAAAACGAGAATTTCCAGATTTTCCAGATTAGCCCAGGGGTTAATGCTGCTTCATTGTGGAACTATAGTGTAGCGGTTATCATCGGGCTTTCCCATAGCCTGGACGGGGGTTCGACTCTCCCTAGTTTCATCTCTCTTTTTTTTTGCCACCTGGGCGCCTTGCCTGCCCCATTGAGCCGGTAGAGCAGCTCAGGGCCGAGATCAGAAGTTTTGCCAGTTTGCGCTTGTTGTAGGCTACCAGGACAGTTCGGACCCTGCTAGTACTCAAGAGCGCGGTTCAATCCGCACCGCAGTACTTCGAGCGACCAGCTACGTCGGCAGGGAGCCGAGGAGACTGCATCGGCAGCGACGAGATGGCCTTCGCCGAGACCACCTTTTGAGATCGTTGAGCGGAGTGGTGGTCGCGCTGGAGTGTCATACGCAGCAGATAACATTAAGAAAGTAAAGTCTAGCCCTTCAGCAGCCCGATCGCATCTGCAGACGAAGCCGGAGAGACGACGGAGCAGGTCGACAGTTCGCCGAGAAGCGACGCCTTCTCAGTGGCTCTCTGCCAGCACTCCTACACGTCCTCAGCTTCGAGAATAAACTCACAGGAGCTTGCTCTCTGCAGTGCAAGCCAAGCTGGAAGCCAGGTCGGTCTGAAGCAGCTCGGCATGAGCAGGGGCAGCAGCATTTAGGCGCCGGCCCCAGGCCCTTATCGCTCGCTCTCGCGAACGGAAGCATTTTTTTTTTAGAGTGGTGAGACGTCCACACACGACTCTGCAAGCCTGACTAAGCGCTTACAGCGCCGACAAGCAAGCTCGGCGCTGGTCAGGGTGCTCGGTGGAGGCATTTGTCGAGCCCATGAACACGCTGCTCCGCCGAGAAGTCAGGATTCCGAGCACGGCTTACTCTACGTCCCCGCCGCCGACTGCACGCCCTCTTCTCCCATCATTGTCGCCCCTCCAGTTGTGCCGAACCGACCTCTCTTCGGCGCTGCTAAATGCTTTCAACGCGGCTACGGTTCTGTGATCGACGTCGCGGCGCGTCTCGCTCAGGCTGCAGGTGAGCTGACCATCGTCGGCTCCAGCAGCCATCTCTGTCGCAGACGAATCGCAGACAAGCTCTCTTGCGCCGAGCGGAGCCATCCTCTGAAAGTCCCGCCGAATCTCCCAAGCATCAAAGCTCAAGAGCGAGCAGATTCCTCGCGAAGCACTGCAGCGGCTCAGCTCGCCATACAGTTCTCATCCTCTCATTCGCCGACTCGAAAGCGTTTAGGGGATTTGTTGATTTCGCACTCCGTACCGCGATGGCCTAGGATTGCATGGTATGGGTCGGATTTGTCCAACAAGGAGTACACGAGTGAACGAGCACCCCAGTATGGACGAGGGTAGAAGATTGATCATCCGGAGAGTAGTCGAGAAAAGAGGGAAAGCGAAGGGGGGGAATTGGGATCGGGATCCATTTACTCGGCGTCGGCGGCGATAGCACGGGTGTAGACGAGCTGTAATAGTGAGGGGAAGGTCAGCGGGAGCCCTAAGACAGAGCCGAGATTGGAAGCGGACGCACCTGAGCGGTGTGGTGAACCACGGGCTTGATGAGGCCCTCACGCTCGAGGTGCTTGATGGCGACACGGGCGAGCGATCCGTTGATCTTCATGCGGTCGATGAGGATCGACTGCGAGATGAGCTTGAAGGTGGGGACCTCCTTCATGATGCGGTCGAAAGTGGGCTTGTCGCAGATGACGGCGTTGTTGCTCTTGTCCTTGACCTGGAGGGATGCGGAGAGCAGGGTCAGCACGTCGTTACTACGAAGAGGTGTAGCATAGTATAGCGCACCTTTCCCTTCGACCACTTCTTCTTCTTTCCGGCCTTGCCCTGGGTGGACACTGCTGCTGCCTTAGCCATCTGTAGGGAGGGGCAAATGCAAGGTTAGAATCCTGCTCTGTAACGTCCGAGTAGCCCTGCTGTGCTCTGCATGCCTATGCCTGCCGCCGACGACCTGCTGCCTCGACCCAGACGGGCAGCGGTTCCCCCTCCACTCGTGGGTCGCGCCTGCACTCGTCCAAGCCCTCCAGCATCCACCACATCAACGCCGTTGGGTGCACCAACATTCCAGCCACCCCCTGCGCCTGCTCCCTGCCCTGCAGCGACCCTCCCAGTCCCGCCTAGCAGGCGCCCATCAAAATCGTTCGTCCTTCAGGTGGCAGATTCGTTCGACTTGGTGTAGGCAGGCAGGCGATGGTGCAGAGCGTCGAAGGTCGAATGTGATGTACAGCAGAAAAGATAGGGGAAAGAGACTTGCTTTGGATGAGGAAGGAAGGGAAAGAGAGGCTGGGCAGCGAATTCCAGGATGGCCGGCGAGGGCGCGATGGAAAGGGGCCTCGCATCACTTTGCGCTTGCGAGACCACGGTGCAGCTTAATTTGACATCTTGATAGAACTACCGACCACTTTTGCGAAATCTGCACCTGATTCTAGCAGTGGGACTCGGTTCGCTCGGCGTTGCTCTCGCTCGAGCTGGGAGGAGAGTTGGGTAGGGTACTATAGCAACATGGGAGAGATCTAAGCTTTCGGCACCTTCTCCTGCTCCCCAACCACCACCTTCTCAGGCTCCACCTCAGTGACCTCCTCCCCACTCGCCTTCTTGCCCCTCCTCTCCGGCTCGACCGTCTTCTCGTGCACTTCCACCCACCTCAGATCCTCCATCTCGCCTATCGCCTGATCCTCACGACCTCTAGCATCCTCCATCAACTCGGGACCGATCCTCACCGAGTCCAACCCCTCCCAACTCTCCCTAAACCCCTTGGCCTCAATCCCCTCCCACACCTCGCTCTCCTCACTCAACATCCTAACCTCCGCCCACCCCTGCTCTGGCGCTTTGATATCCTCTCCCAACATCTCGCCCTCAACTCCCCTCCCCTTATCCTCGGCGTTGAACCTCACGCCAAAGAGCCCTCCGCCGACGCCTTGCAGCTTCTGCACAATCTGCCCCGTCAAATGACGGAGGCGATCTGCTCGCATGCGTAATAGACGACGGAAGAAGGAGGGACCATCCTTGCGATCGACGTGCGGGACCGAGGCGACAAAGGTGAGTCCTCGGGGGTGGGCGCTGCTGAGGCGGCAGAGGGTGTCGGCGAGAGGGCGAGTGGGGAGGGTGATGGTGAGGAGGGGTACGATGAAGCGAGGGTGGAGGTAGGGCGGTGGTGGTGGGGTCCAAGAGTCGGAGACGGGAGGTAGGAGGGTAGGCGTAGGACCGCCGAAATCCTCGTCGGTGAGGGAAGGGTCGGCCTCCAGCGCCTTCTTCCTCGCTAACCTCGCGGCATGGATGGGCTTGTTGAGGACAGACCGTTCTTGAGGGCTGCCAGGCCAGATGGCATGGTCGCAGCAATCCCGGCTCTCGTCAAAGCACTGCCATCCCGCCTCCCTCTCGACCGGCACCTTGGGCCTCCCCTTGGCCTTCTGCACCATATCCACCCTCGCCTCCCTCCACCTGCCATAGTTCAACTCCCTAAACCTCGTAGCGAGCTCCGAGGCCTTGCAGAAGCCCGCGAAGGTCTCCCTCCGAACGGCTCGACCGAGCTCCCAGCGCATGGGGTAACGAGTGACGGCGAGGTAGACGACGTGGGGCTCGTAGGCTTCGTTTGAGGGGCGGATTCGATCCGGTCCGGCGCGAATAGCATGCGAGTCCTTTTCCTTGCGAGTCGGGTCGAGGGTGTTGAGAAAGGCGAAGTGCCGAGGTTGGGTGAAGCCGCCCATGTCTGTACGGGCAGAGGGTCAGCATCCAAGCCCAGTTAGAGATCAGCCTACGACTCACAAGTCTTGGTAGGAGTGAACTGAGCCGTGAGATCCTTCCTCTCCAACCGCTCTGCTCGCTGAATCCTCTTCGCCGCCCGTTTGGCCATCTCTATCGCGTCGGGCGGGGGACCAGGCGGCGGATTCCGAGGCATACGCTTCCTTTCTGGACGAGGTACAGCGATTTTTCGACGAGGGGAAGTTGAAGAGGAGGAGCTTCCATCGTCGCCGTCGTCTGCCCAGGAGCTCTGAGCGTAGGAGCGAGCGAGTGGAGGTGCAGTCGATGTTGTAGCTACCGAGCTGTAGCTCAGTGCTGGCCGAAGTGTTCGTAACGAGAAACAAGTCATGACGAAGGAGAACAAGAAGCGGCTCAGTACTTCGCAGCTCTTGAGCTCTTGCCAATCACTCGCATCGCCATGAAAGGTCGCCCACCAGCAGCCGAGCGAACATTCACCTCTCAGCTAGTCGAAGAGAAGCTGCTGGGCGTTTCGCTACAGATCGGAGACCCTCAACTCGGGGCCATCTTCTCGCAGTGCTGGCTCAATACGCTCGACACGACGGTCTTTGCTCACGACGGCGATCTAGCACAGAAGGATCATTCAAGAGCTAAGCCTACAACTTGGATCATTACAGGTGAGCTTCAGCCTCTTTACTTCGGCAGCTCCACGCTCACTTCCCCGCATCTCTCGTGCGTCTCGCTCTTGTACTGTACAGGTGACATTCCCGCTACCTGGCTACGCGACTCGGCTTCTCAAGTGGTGCGGCAAGGTACTCTCGCTATTGCTCTGCACCTCATCGCTGACTTCTGGGCCCCTCACAGTCGGCCTACCTCCCCCTCCTCTCGGCTCCCTCTACCTCTTCGCACGATTGGACTGCGCTCTACCGCCTACTTCTCGGCACAGTGTACTCTCAAGCTTCCTGCATCCTCCTCCACCCCTTCTCGAACGCCTTCATCCCTCCCACCTCGACCGTCAAGCCCGATAACACCGACCGAGTGCACCCTCCGCCGCCTGTCGAAGAAGAAGAGGACATCACGTCAACCGGAAAGCACAAGCACCCCAGGCCGTGTCCACCACCGCGCATTCGAGTCTGGGAGTCGAAATACGAGCTCGACTCGCTCGCCTCGTTCCTCTCGCTCTCGGCTTCTCTCATGCGCTCTTCGCATCGAGTAGACCCGCTCTACAACTCGGAATGGAGGGAAGCGGTCCGACTCGCGATCCGAGTGTGTAGGCTACAGCAGAGGGGATCGGATGAGGAGGCGGAACTACTCGGCGCGCCATGGCTGGGTCCGAAGCGGCCGAAAGAGGAGGAGGAGGGAGTCGGAGAGTGGAGCTGGAGGGGCGAGGGGAGGTACGAGGGGAGGGATGGAGTGTATCGCTTTGAGCGGGAGACGAGAGCTGGGAGCGAGACTCGTTCGCTTGGAGGGTTGGGAGAGCCAGCTCGGCGGTGTGGTGGGTCTTGCTCGCTACGTCTGCTTCTCTCGACGATGCTGATCCGCCTCTCGCATCCCACAGGACTCATCAAGTCCGCTTTCCGACCCTCCGACGACGCGACAGTCCTCCCCTTCCTCATCCCCTCGAACGCCTTCCTTTCCGTCGGCGCCCTCTCGCTCGCCGAGATCATCGAGGAGGCTTTCGCGAGCCCAGGCGACGAGCTCGAGGCGGATACAGCAAAGGAGCTGTCTAACATGTATTTGGAGCTGAGAGAATTGGGGGAGGAGGTACGGGAAGCTGTTTGGAGGGAGGGAGTTGTCACGGTGAGGATTGAGAAGGGTAGCGAGGAGCAAGTCTTCGCTTACGAGGTCGACGGTTTCGGTCAGTCCGTCGCTGCTGTATTCGATACTACCACTGATGCTCCTGCTCTCGAACAGGCTCCCACCTCATCGCCGACGACGCCAACGTCCCCTCCCTCCTCTCCCTCCCCTTCCTAGGCTTCCTCTCATCCTCACACCCTACCTACATCGCCACTCGCAAGCTCATCCTCTCCTCTCGCAACAAGTGGTTCTTCAAGGGCAAGATGGGGGAAGGGATTGGAGGGATGCACATCGGTGCGCTTGCTCTCGCCTCGACCGAGCAGAGAGGCGCCGACTGACCGCTTGCTCGAACAGGCGAGGGTTTCGTGTGGCCAATGTCTATCATTACTCGGGCTCTCACCTCGGACGACGACGAGGAGATTCTTGACTGTCTCTCGACACTCAAGAGCATTACGGCGGGGACTGGTGAGCCTTTCGCTCTTGCTCTTCTTATGTGCGCTGACACTTCTGGCCACAGGCTTCATGCACGAGTCGTTCCACGTATCTGACGCCAACAACTACACTCGCTCCTGGTTTGCATGGGCCAACGGAATGTTCGGACAGCTCGTGCTCAAGCTCGCCGAAGAGAGGCCCGATTTGCTAAGGTGAGGGAGTAGAGTGGGAGGAGTGGGGAGGGAGGGAGTGAAAGGGGGAGTCGTAGACGTCATAGGAGTGTAAGTTATCAGTCTACACATCCTCGAAGCCTAGACCGAACCGGTATTGAGATGCGAGTTCGCGATCTCGGCGAAGGAGGACGAGAGTTTAGGACGAGCGAACAGCGAGGCTAAGCCAGAAAATTGATCTCGCTTGCGCTCATAGGCAGCACGAAAAGCGTGTTCCGCTGAGTCTGGATCTTTCGGCAACCGCTGAAGAACTGTCAAGGTACACCTAGGCGCTATGCGCTCGCTCTCTCGTTTCTCACACGCAGAGTCCGACCTCCCTCGAGAGCGGCTTCCTAACCGACCGGTACTTCAGACCGGCGAGCTCCCCCTGCAACAGCATCGAGAAAGGCGCGGGAAGCGTCTCTAGCTCGACCTTCGCCACCGAAAGCTCTTCGCAGGACAGCTGAGCGCGGCCGAGCCAGCGCCGAACCCCATCGTCGAGAGCGCGGGGCCAGCAGAAGTTGGCCCACTCACATGACAGACTAGGAATGTATCAGCTTGGACAGATGATACAAATTACAGGTCACAGAGGATGAGAGGAAGCTAAAAAAGACGATCAGGCATGACCATTCCCGTTGACGCCATTCGGCTTGACCTGCTCCGCCGTCCAAGCCCTCAAATCCGCCATCTCATTCCCTCGCTTCGTCGCCGCACCCAAGAGGAATGGCAGATCCGTTCCAGCCATCACGAACCGAGCTCCCTCCTCGACGAACTTGCGAACGAGGTCCATTCGGCTGTTGATGCCTCCTACACCAGCGTGCTTGCCGTTTCGACGAGCGGCAGCAATCACCTTGGTGTAGGCTGCTGCGATGAGAGGGCTGTCGTAGTCGCCTGGCACGCCGAGCTCGGCTGTTAAATCATTTGTTCCGATGAGGATCACGTCGAGGCCATCCAGAGCAGCGATTTCACTG
The DNA here is from genome assembly GCA_001600635.1 of Leucosporidium creatinivorum. Taxonomy (NCBI): domain Eukaryota; kingdom Fungi; phylum Basidiomycota; class Microbotryomycetes; order Leucosporidiales; family Leucosporidiaceae; genus Leucosporidium; species Leucosporidium creatinivorum. The sequence goes on along the minus strand of BCKL01000032.1, from coordinate 149,268 downwards.
CGAGTAAGAGTGTCAGACAGATGAACATGTAGCGGAATGCGTTGAGACTCACTCGACGCAATCAAGACCTGCCTGATCCTCAATCATGACGATCACGAGCGTGCCGGCGTTGCAGATCTCGTTGGCGAGCGGTGTTGGTAGACGAGCGTAGTTGTAGTCTGATGGAGGGTCGGTCAGAACAGCCAGATGAGTACGAGGGATAGACTAGCACTCACGAGGAAGTCCAGCAACCGCGCTTCGCATGCCCAAAGGAGGGAACCGAGCTGCCCTCACGACTGCCTGCGCCTCGGCCACGCTGCTGATATGCGGTACAATCACGCCCGTAGCTCCACCGTCGAGACACCTAGAGATCCATTGAGGCTCGTTGGCCGGTACGCGAATGAGGCAGGTAACGTCGTGGGCGAGAGCGGCACAGGAGAGCTGTCCGAGAAGAGGGGGTCAGCGTTCGCCCGTCGGTAGAAACTCGTAGACGAAGCATGTAACTCACCTGATTTGCTGTAGATAGTGAGAAGGCATTGTGCTCCATATCGAGGAGGATCGCTTCGAATCCAGCGGCTTTGGCAATCCCTACGATCTCGACCGAGGTGCAGAGCTTGATGGACATGCTGGAGAAGACCTCATCCTTGTCGAGTGCAGCTTTGGCTCGGTTAGGTACTTTGACGTCGGTTTGCTTCATCCTGATGGCGGTTGGAAGTGTGGCAAGTGAATAGCGAGGGAAGCAACGCGTCGCGGTTGGAAGCAGGGTTGTGGGGCGAAGGCGAGCTGAGCGGAGCATGGAGGGGCAGGAGCAGGCAAGAAAGGAAGCCACGGCATGGCGAGCGTCGCCGAGGTCGGCGACAATCGAGTGGCCAGCAGAACACGGGCGAAAGGAGAGATCGAGCCACGATGAGCTCGCCGGGCGGGCTCTCGAGTTCTCGCAAAGACTGAGGGAAAGGCTGTTCTGTCTCCCCCCACGAGCATCCCTGGGCCATTGTTGGCAATCTGGGCATCTCCGCAGACCAGATGAGAAGCATTTGAGGGGGACCCGCTTCGTCTTTCTCTCTCTTCCTCCTCATCCCTTCCCCTCGCCCTTCCCTCTCTCCAACTCGGGCCCCCGCTTTGCCGCCGCGCTAGCTCCACTCCATTACAGCTTGTCAACTATCTCACTTCATCTTCACCTTACCTACACCTCAGCCACTCAGCACCTTCCTCCTCTCTTTTCCTTCTTCGCCGACAAGCCTCCATCCTCTCGCTAAGATGGGAGCCAAAGACTCTATGATCGCTCGTACTCGGCGCTCGATGGCTGCACAGCCTAGGCAAATCTTCAACTGGTATCTATGGGTCTCCGCCGCCTTGATGGCCTTGCCCGGCACCTGCAAAGGCTTCGACGAAGGGTGAGCTTTGACCCTGCCGAGCCCCGAGCCTTGTGCTGTCGAGCTGACCCTCTCCGTCTCTTCTTTGCCAGCAACATCGCTCGTGTCATCGTCAACAAGGACTTCCAGGCCAAATTTGGTCTTGACACTGTAAGTTTGCCCTTCGGTGCTCAACCGCCGCCCCCCACGCCGTTCGCCGTGCTGATTCGTTCGTCTTGCAGCTCTCGCCGACCGCTCTCGCCGACGCCAAGGGATGGATCACTGCAATTGCCACCGCTGGTGCGGTCTTTGGCTGCCTTGCTAGTGAGTACCGCCATCCCCCGAGCCTCGACGTCTATGCTTCGTAGAGTCGCCGAGTGCGTAACAAACGCTGACCGACGCTCACCTCTTTGCCACAGTCGTCCTCATCATCGACAGGATCGGTCGTCTGAACGCTCTGCGCGTTGCCACTGTGTTCTACGGCGCTGGTATCCTCGGCCAATCGCTCTCTGACGGCAACCTTTCCGCTCTCTACGCCAGTCGCTTCATCGGAGGGCTTGGCATCGGTGAGATTACTTTGCACTCTCTTCAGTACTATAGAAGACTGCTGACGTCCAGTGTCTTGTCTCCCTACCCCTCCCGCTCGGTTTCGTCTCCCTCTTCCGAACAGGCGCCTCTACCGTCTGCAGCCCCATGTATCTGGCCGAGATTGCTCCTCAGTCCATCAGGGGTATGATTATTATGATTTACGCAGCAGCGCAACAGCTTGGTGTCGTGTTTGGCTTCTGGTGAGTCCTCGAGATGGCGGAGGAGGAGGCGCGACCGGCTTCGGCGACGGACCTTCGACGCCTCGCCTGTAAGATGCTTATGCTGACCTCGTCTCTCACAGGGTCATGTACGGCGTTCATCTTCACTTCCCGAGTGCCCAGCAATGGTGGACCGCCACCCTCTTCCAGTTCGTACCCCTCGGCGTCTGGATCGCCGGAACTTTCCTCGTCCCCGAGTCGCCTCGCTACTTCCTCCTCCGCGGAAACTACGAGAAGGCCAGCATCAACCTCGTTCGCCTTCGCAGGCTTCCGGCCGACCATCCTCTCGTCCAAGGAGAGCTCGACAGCGCCGCCGCTCAGATCGCCGAGGAGCGCAGCGTGAAGACTGGCTCGGGCTACTTCGCGATCTGGGCTGAGGTCTTCGCCACTGCCCCCAACCGTCGTCGCTTCGCTCTGCTCTTCATTTGCCACGTGCTCGGCCAGGTAAGCTCTCTTCACCGTCTCCCTTCGCTCGTCGCTCCTCCCCCTTCCGCCGACGGAAGCGGTTGACGGCTCCGAAGGCGACCGAGGCCGGAACGAGCGATACGAGCGGCAGAAGCTGACTTCATATACCCTCTCTAGTGGTCGGGAGCCAACGCCATCACTCAGTACTCGCCTACCATTCTCGGCTACTTCGGCATCACCGGCGATTCTGCTTCCCTCGTCGCTACTGGATGCTACGCCATCGTCAAGTTCCTCAGTGCTGTCGCTACGTACGTCTTGCTGCTCTCGCCTCATCGGCTTATGTGGCTACAAGCACTGCTCGAGCGCTCGGCTGACCTTCCTTGGACCTCGGCAGCGGCGCTTTCTTGGTCGACTTCTTCGGTCGTCGCCGCTCCCTCCTCCTCGGCATCTCTCTCCAGCTCGTCACGCTTTCCTACCTCGCTGTCTACCTCGGTGTCACTACTGGCCGCTCTCCCGAGTCCATCGACGCCGACCCCAACGCCCTCCGAGCTTCGCAGGGCGCCATTGCTGCCATCTACATTCACGCCTGCGGCTGGTCTATCGGTATGTAGCTCTTTGATTGCACCTGTACATGTCCTCAAGCTGACCGACCCTCCCCGTTTCCAGGCTGGTTCTCGATGCCCTACCTCCTCACCTCCGAGGTTTTCCCCACTCGCATCCGCTCCCACTGCGTCTCTTTCATGATGGCTCTTCATTGGGCCATGAACTTTTTCAACTCCAAGTCCACGCCCACCTTCTTGGTCGCCGGAAGCGCTACGGGGCCTTCGTCTTCTTCGCCTCAGTTTGTGCCATATCGATTGTGTTTGCGTATTACTGCATGCCTGAGACTGCCGGTGAGTTTTTCTCTTCTTTCTGCTCTGATGAAGGTCGCTGACATCCTGCACGCCCCCTCCTCACACCCTCCCGCCCACCTTGGCTCCCTCTCCTACCTCGGCGATAGGTCGATCGCTCGAGGGAATGGACAAGCTCTTCGCTGTACCTCTGCACAAGATCCACACCATCGCATACCCCACCGACGAGGACCTCAAGCCCGAGATGAAGTCGTCGGGAGGCGCGTCGATGGAGAGCACGGACGAGAAGGGAACGGCTCGTCACCGAGAGGTCGCTACGCTTGCTTAGGTTGTCACATAGTCTGTAGGGTCGTATTCTGAGTCACGGAACTGTATTATGAGTATCCTATACTTCTACCAGTACCTCCCAGCTCGCTCTGGGGTCGAAATGAGAGCAGAGCAGCCGCCTCGGCGAAGCGCTACGGCGAGCGCACACGGAGAATAAGCTGCAAAGTCGCCTCCACTAACCTACTCAGATGCGAGAAAGATACGCTCAAAAAACTCTGTCCGGAAACCGACGCCGTTGACGACGTCTAGAGAGCTGTCAAGGTACAACTCGACGCTGCGCTCTCGCTCTCTCGTTTCCACTTCGCCGAGTCCGCCCTCACTCGAGCAGCGGCTTCCCAAGCTTCCCAACCGACCGGTACTTCAGACCGGCGAGCTCCCCCTGCAGAACGAGCCAGAAAGGCGCGGGGAGCGTCTAGCTCGACATTCGACCCCCACCTCGCTCGCCTCTCTTCTTCCTCCCACATTCGTCTCGTTGGCTCATCACCAGCTCGCACCTACACTAAGCATCTCCAATCTTCCTCTTCAACCCACATGACTATCGACAAGCTCCCCTACACCGTCGCCATCGCCGACGAGATCCACCCGGATGGAATCGCTCTCGCTCGCAGGCTCTTCAAGCGAGTGATCCTTCATACGGACGCAGACTACAGGGATTGGATCGAGGAGGCGGATGGCATCTGCAACAGGGCGAAGGTCATCCCCTCGGCCGACCTGAGGGCTTCCAAGAGGCTTCGAGTCCTCTCCAAGCAAGGGGTTGGAGGTGAGTCGACTGTGGTCCTACATGTACAATAGATCCGAGCTATAGGCCATGGAACTGAGAGCTCGGGGCTGGAGGAGTTGAGGGCTTGAAGCCTCGAGATCGGCGCTGATCATCTCCTGCTCTTCAGTTGACACTGTTGACCTCAAGGCTTGTCGCGAGAAGAGCATCACCGTCTGTAACACGCCGGGAGTGAACGCTGAAAGGTCAGTGTAAGAAAGAAGAGGAGAAGAGGGGGGAAAGAAGCAGGCTAACCTGTTCTCCTCCCACAGTGTCGCCGAGCTTTCTTTGGGTCTCGCTCTTTCCCTCAGCCGCCGTATCTCGGAGCTTGACCGACGTGGTGAGCTTCAGACTCACCTCGGTATTCACTTCGGTGCACTGACAGCCGCTCCTCACTCGTGCAGCTCGGTCGGGCGAGGTGAACATCGCCACAAGCGTGATGGGCAACTCCCTCTTCGGCAAGACCATTGGCGTGGTTGGTGCGTCTCTCCTCCGAGTTCTGTTCAACTTGAACAGCTGCCTGACCCTGCTCTCGAATAGGTATGGGAAACATTGGACGTCAGACCGCCGAGAAGTTCAGGGTAGGTTCGGCGCTTGTTCGGCGCTCGGCATGAGCTCGCTCCGTTCTCAGGTTGCTCTTCGATTTTACCATCAGCTCGAGCTGACCTGAAACACCCACTAGAACGCCTGCAACTGCTCAATCATCGCATACGACCCTTACGCTCCTCAAGAGGCTTGGACCGAGTCGGGCAGGGGTGGAGCCCTCCCGCACCGACGAGTCGACAGCATCGAGGAGATGCTCGGAGACGTCGACATCTTGTCGCTCCACTTGCCTCTGACACCGAGTACGAGGGGTCTCGTCGACTCGGCAATGCTGGGCAAGATGAAGCAGAATGCCATTCTCCTGTGAGTCGCTCATCTCGAGCCAAACCGAGGCGTCGCTGACCTTGTCGCAACTCTCTCCAGCAACGCCTCGCGTGGCGGTATCGTCAACGAGCAAGATCTTTACGAGGCGCTCAAGAACGGCACCATTCATGGCGCCGCCCTCGATGCGCTCGCGACCGAGCCTCCCACCAAGGAGGCCTACGGCAACAACCTGTACACCCTCGACAACGTTATCCTCACTCCTCACATCGGCGCCGCCACGCACGAGATCCAGTCCCTCAGCGCGAGGATTGTAGTGGAGCAGCTTTCCCTTCTCTTGACCGGTCAAGCCATCGAGAACATTGTCCAGTAGTCTTCCTTCCTTTCTCGTCATGTAACACAGCGTCATCCGTACTCATCAGCAACTAAGATGTATGAACATCTCCCTCGTTACGATTGGGTCGGCAACGCGCTTTCGCAAGTTGAACGTCGCTCGGCTCGGTGCTCGGGAGTCGGCGTTCAACTTGCCCCCGCCGATAGATCACCTGGCAGCTCATACAGGATGGCTTGGTGCCATCACACCTGATGTTGCGCTCCTGCAGCCTCTGCAGTAGAGCAGATTCAGCGAAACGCCTCGAGCACACGCGAGGAGGAAGTCGAGCCGAGCCTCGGGGCTGCCGAGAGTCTCGCTCCAACCAGATCTCACTCACCAACACGCTACACTCTACCTGCCTAGCGCCCGCGACTTCAACGCCACACCTTTGGCGCGCTCGAGTCAATGTGGACGTACTCGAGAGGAGCGAGTCGACTCAGGTGAAGATCGCGCGACTTCCCTCCGCCGAGGCTTGCGAGCCGAATTTCGGCACTTGATGTTATCCTCTACGCAAGAATCCAGTCGAAGCTCGAGAAATAGCTCGATACAACAACTGACACAACATAAACAGCTCTACTGCACATTCCCACTCTGCTGTAGCCAATCGTATCCCTGGAGCCAGTCCCCGTCCTGCGCCGCGCCGAGCCATGAGAGCGGCCCACTTTCCGGGAACGCAGGAAGAATGGGCGGTGCGAGAAGCATGTCCATATTCTGGGCGCCGTTGAAGTCGACGTTGAGGAACTCGGAGAGCTGGAGAGCCGAGTGATCGCCGAAAGCGGCGGTCGGCTGAGCTCCACCGACGAAGCTTCCTGGACCTTGGGAGCCTGCGTCGAAGGTCCAAGATGGGACTGCCGATTGATCCGAGCTGCTGTCGACGTGGCCGCGAGGTCGTTTGGCGGAGGGGAAGTGAGGAGTATTCGCTCCGCTGGCCGGCGGCGTGTTGTTCAACAGGTGTCGAATGATCTCGATCGACCGCTGAACGCTCGGGGTGACGGAGGTCTGACTGGAGAGGGACTCGAGGATCACCTCGAGGTGCTGGCTTGCCAGCTGTGCGAGCCGCGAGTCGGGCGCTCTAACGTCGGCGATGAGGATGGTCGCCGCGGTGTACCCCGTGTAGCCCATCACTGTGAAGAGAGGGGGTCAGTATTGTCATAGACGAGAAGCCCAAGTGCAAGGAGCGTACATAGGTTCATGTTGCGGAATTGGAACGTCGAGCCGTAAAGGCGGAGAAATCGGGCGATTTCGTTCGCGGCTGCAGAGGGACGTCGCGTCAACTCTTTACAAGATGAGTAGGGAAAGAAGGAAGAGCCACTCACCCTTGCGACAGCGCTCCTTCGAGTCGGCAGTCTGCGCCTCACTTCCTCTGATGCGAGGTCCCCAGCCGCTGAAAGCCATCGGCCGATTTGCGAGGATGACGCAGGCGTTGTAGAGCATGCTGTCAAGTAGAAAGGAAGGTCAGCAGTAACCCGCGAGACAAGAGCGTCGAACTTACTTGAGCGTGACACAGTTCGGCGGAGGGGAAACGACGGCGTCCTCGGCGATGACCAGGTCGATGTGCAGAGTTGAACGCCAGTCGTCGAGCTGCTTGTTGTAGCGCTTGAGGCTTTGCTCGGTATCGTCACGTCGCTTTCCAGCATAGATCTCGAGCAGGATGTCTTCGATGATCTGTTGAGGAGGAGGCTCAGCTCAAAGTTCGGCGCCAGAGAAACGCGCCTCACCTCTGAAAGCTTGCACGACTTTTCAAAGTAGGCGCCGCTTCGGAAGCTGAAGGTGGGATAGTGTGCGAGGTCGGAGGGCATCTCGGAGAACTGAGGGAGCCAGGGAAGGTCGTCCTCCGATTTGTCGACTGAGAACGAAACGAATGAGCGAGCGGCTCGAGCTCGACGTCGAGGGACAGCTTACAGTCTGCTGGCGGCCTGAAGGAAGAGTCGCCTTTGAGAAAGCGAGGCGCACGGCCAAGACATAGCGAGATGGACTTGTCCCACTGCGACGACGAGGGGAAACGGGCGGTGAGCGAAACGGTTCGAAAGGGCTGCTTCTCGGTCCACAATGACCCACCACATAGCACGACCAGAACAGGCGCTTTCGCACTTCCACCTCGAGTGGATCATGGTGCTGAGCGCCGTACACCCTCGTACCGTCGAGATGCACGCCGAGGTCTATCGCCATACTGAGTCCCATCGCGGTGTAGAGGAATCCTTGCGAGTGATTCCCACACGCGGACTCGCGGCCGCCGAGAATGAGCAGGCCCTGCGAGCGAGCGAAGACAGGTTAGCTCAGCAAGGCGGGATAACGGTGCAGTGTACTCACTTGCGCCGTCGGAATCGACGATGGCTTATCCTAAGATGCGAGGAAGCAATGTCAGCTCTCTCGGCCCTCGAGAAGCCAGCCTGATCGCGACGAACCGACTCCGAGCTGAGCAGCTCTTTCGCGCGCGCCAGGAAGACGCCGCCGGCTGTCTGCATGTCCGATGATGATGTGCGAACGTCCTGCGAGCGATCCAGAGAGTTCTAGTGAGCTCACTGCTCTAAAGTGCGTCTGCGACGAGATCCCTTGCCAAGGCCAAGCGACGAAACTCACGCTGCGATTGCTGAACCTCGCAGCATGGGCGAAGATGACGTTGATGAGGAAGTCGTTGCAGTAAGGACCTCCGTCGAGATCGCGTAGCAGAGCTGGCCTGAAGATTGACGAGGTGGGGGAAGGAGGGTGAGGACGATGGGGAAGCGGCGGCGGAGAGGGCGGTCAGCTTCTGCACGTCTCGTCCGAATCACTCAAATCAAGTTTCATAGGCAAAACGAGTCACTCACTTGTAGACGAAGCAATGGACGGACTGCCAGAGCCAGAAGCTAGCGGGGCGAGTTGAGATCAGACCGACGTTGGGCGAGGCAAAGCGAGGAGACGGAATGGGAGCAGGGGTAGCGAATGGGAGAGCTTACATATCGAGTAGATGATTCCTCAGATCGCTGGGGACGTTGCGGACCAGTGTACTGAGCCGAGCCTTCTCCACGGTCGAAGGGCTGCCGAGATCTGCCAGAACGGGAGGCGAGGCGCTGCTGCCGAGCATGGGTTGGTGCTGGCATGAGGGAGGGTGATCAGCTCCCTCTAAGCTTGACAGACACCCGCCTCCGTCAAAACTCACCAAGAAGCTGGTCGCGCCGAAGTGCTCCACCTGTCCCGACGCCGCGAAAGAGAGCTCCGAGAGAAGAGCTGCCGCTCGCTCGTCCTCCTGCGAGCGCGGATCGTCCGATATAGCCTCATTGGCTGGCCGTTTGACAGCGCGAAGACCTCCAGCCACCTCGTTAGAGCCAGTCGAGGCCGGACTCGGCGCCGAGGAAGGGCCCACCACCGGCGGCGCAGAGCTTCCTGGAGCAACGGAGGCCGAGTAGACCGAGAGCAATCGATCTCTGTCGTCCTGATTGCTGACTACGAGCGTCCCGAGCAGCGTCTTGAGATCGGAGAGCTCCTTGAGAAGGAGCGCGGCGTCCACGGCCGATGGGACTTGATCGTATACACACTCCTGCCGGTAGATGACCTGGCAGCTCATACAAGATGGCTTAGAACCGTCACAGCGAATCTTGCGCTTGCGGCAACCTCTGTAGTAGAGCAGAGTCAGCGAAACGCCTCGAACACACGCGAGGAGGGAGTCGAGCCGAGCTCCAGGGCGACCGAGAATCCCGCTGCTGCTAACTAGCACTCACCGACATGCTACACTCTGCCTGCCTGGCGCCCGTGACTTCAACGCCCCCTCCGGCGGGATGAAGCTCGGCATCTTGAGCTCCAACGCCTCTCCCTCGCCCGGGCTCGTCGAAGACGTTGATGCAGGTTTGGACTTGGCTTTGGTCTTGCCCTTTCCTTTCGTAGTGTCCGCTGGCCGCTCCTGCGACATGTAGGCGAATTCCAAGCAGCGAGGAAGTAGTCGAAGAGAGAGGGCCGTCGACCGTCCCACGCGAAGTTCGAGGAGCTCTCTCTCCGCAACCTCGCACCGACAGCTCTTCTCCGTACTGATGGACTACAGTTCGACACCCTAGCAGCATCTACGAGCTCGCTGAACCCTTGCTATACATTATTCGCTGTTCTTGGCTCCTGATCGGCGACGCACAAGCCGCTTCGGCGGTGCAGATACGATGCTTCTCCCTGCCTACTCAAGGCAATTCTTTTCGAATAGTTCGACCTGTCCAGCCTTGCTTTCTTCAGCAAGGCTGTCTTCAAAGGAGACTACGGCGAGGTCACCCCGCCAGGGGCAAAGGCCGGCCTGCAACCCCCACAGGCGCTCTCTTTCATCCAGCTCACTCTTCTGGCTTCTACCACGCACGCCAATCTTGAAGCACTTCTTGTATCTTGCTCGGCCCCCTCCTCTTCTTTGCCAGCACCACCCATCGTCCCTAAACGCGACCTTCCGGAGCACCCTCCTCCTTCCTCCCTCATCCAACCTCCTCGCTCCCTCGTCCGCCTTGATCGTTATCAGCGCCTACTCCCCATTTACGTACTCAATCTCACCACTCTCCACACTCTACCACCATGGCCGGCTTCTACCCCATCCCTCCCGTCATCGAGCCCAAGCTCTTGCTCCAAGTGCCGAAGGAGCAGCAGTTCAAGGGTGTATCCGATTGGAAAGGCGGGAATGGGCACACTCCCGCAGTTTTCTTGGAGGGAATCACCTCTACCAAGGACGGGCAGCTATATGTGGTCGACATCCCCTTCGGCCGAATCCTCAGCTGCGATCCTTCCGCCGAGAAGCCCGTTCTGACGGAGAGGGTGCAGTGGGATGGGGAGCCCAATGGCCTAGCAGTACGGGAGGATGGAAAGATGATCGTTGCGGATTACAAAAAGGGGCTACTGTTGTTCGATCCCGAGACGAATACGATTGAGCCTTTCCTTGCTCGGTGAGCGCTCTTCCGTTCTCTCAATTTAGGCGGTGGCTAACGCTCCTTCTTCACTCTAACAGGAGGAACCTCGAGAGCTGGAAAGGCCTGAACGACCTCGTCATCAGCTCCAAGGGTGACATTTGTGAGTTCAGCTCGAAGCTTCGACGCTCGGCGATACTAACCGCCTCTCTCTCGCCGCAGACTTCACCGACCAGGGCCAGACTGGACTTCAAGATCCTACTGGTGGCGTATGGTGTTACACCGCGGAGGGCAGGCTGCATCAGCTCATCAACAACGGAGCTTCGCCAAACGGAATCGTCCTCTCGACCGACGAGAAGTTCCTTTACGTCGCCATGTGAGTCGTTGCAGGCGGAGAATGTCTGCATGAGGCAGTGACTGATAGTTTGGCGTATGTAGGACTCGTGACAACTCGGTGTGGAGGATGCCCATCTTGCCTGACGGCACGACCACCAAGGTCAACCGATTCTGTACGCTCTCCTAAGCTTCTTCGGCGTCCACTCTTACAAAAAGCTGACTAGCCTTCTTCTAATAGTCGTTGGACTTGGCAACTCTGGTCCCGACGGCCTCACCATCGACGAGGAAGGCGTGAGTCTACCGAGCCCTTCATCGCCGAGCACCTTGCTGACGCTCCTCGCCCTCGCAGAACCTCTTCATCGCCCACCCGTCCCTCGCCTGCGTGTTCGTGGTCGATAAGCACGGCATCCCCAAGGCTCGCATCCAGTCTGGAGGAGAGAAACCTCTGGTCACCAACGTCATCTTCGGCTCGGGCGAGAACGACCGCCAGAGGCTGTACATCACCAACAGCTTGGACGGGAGGATCGAGTATGTCGATTGGCACTGCAAGGGTGGAACGCCTATCAGGTAGATGGCTGTCAATTGAAACGCTCCTTGTCACATTTTCACTCTCGGCGCTGGCGCTCGGGGGTTCGGCGAACTTGCTGCTGACGACGGAAGTTGGCCCTCGCTTTACATATGGAGCTCGTCGAGCGGTGACAATCTTTGGAGCAGCGCCATCTGCAAGACAGCGAGATATGTCCCACAGCTTCTCAAGTTGCTCGAGGGGGCTCCAAAGTCTCGGCGCTGGCGAAGCCAACCGAGAAAGGCTTGGGTTGCACGAGGCAGCTTGGGAGAGCAGGAGACGTTTCAATGTCTCTATAATAACCAGCTATCGCACTCCAGCAGCGCTCGGAGCGACTTTGCACTCTTTCCAACAGCAGCAAATCTCGCTTTCAGCCTCGAGAACGGCGCGCAACGGCGACTCTCCTTACTCCGTCTTCTCACACAGCTCAACTCTCAACTTCGAACATGGAAGGCTGGCACCGATCTCTTGAGCATCCTCGAGCGCAGGGCGCACCTCAGCGCACTCCTTCACCCTCGCCCACTCGCTCTGCAACCCCGCCATTGCTATTCACCCCGCGCTCGCCAATGGACGACCTACCAGAGCTCGACTCGTTGGGCGACCGGATCCGCTTGCTCGAGGAAACGAATCAATCTTCACCCCGCAAGTCGCCGCGCAAGCTGCCTCATGCTGCCCTACCACCGCCAGAGCCGTCCAGTTTCAGCGAGTGAGTCTGCCGCGAGAGCTGAACGAGACGAGGACGAGCAAGCTGACCTTCATTATCCACCTACAGACCCCTCTCACTCCTCGCTCAATCCCTCATCACCTTCGAAAACTCTCGCACTTCCACCCTCGTCTCATCTCAGGACTCAGCGCGTCATGCGCTTCGCTACGCGTTGGAAGGAGTGCTGGACCTCGCTATTGGGATGTCGGGCACGATCATGAGCGCTCAAGATGTACTCAGAGCTTTGATGGAGGAGAGCGATCTCGCCAGGCCGACCCAAGAGCTCGGCGACGAGGAGGAGGAGAAGGTCCCCGCCACGCCTGCACCGACGCCGAAAACCAATTTGAGCACCGACGACCGCCTCGCCGCGCTGGAGCAGTCGACAGCAGCCTCGCAAGCGGTCATCCTGGACCGCCTCGCCAGGATGGAGAAACACATCAAGAAGTCGGCGGCTCGAAGGTCTGGGAAGGAGGGGGCGGCGGTGGAGGGAGAAAGGAAAGAAGAAGAGAGCAGGTGTGATTGTCCGGCGCAGAAGAAGAAGATGGAGGAGGAACGGGAGCGTATGGTGGCTGAGGGGAAGAGCATGGAGGAGGAGCTGGTGAGTTGCGCCGAGCAGGCAGACAGTGCCTTCCGAGTCTTCCTAGACCCCAAAGCTGACCTGGCGTTGCACTCATCTATCACTTGAACAGCTCTCCAAGGTCATGCCGATGGTCAAGCAGCACCGAGCAGACCTCAAGGTGGCTACCGCCGTCGCGAGCGAACGCTTCCGGAAGCAGGTTCTGGCACAGGTGCAGGCATCGCTACGCACCTCAAGAGCACGGAACGAGGAAGGGATCCACTCGAGCGAGTCGAGCCGGTTCCTCTCGTGGTACTGTGGGTCCTGTCTCGCGCCCCAACCTGCTCGGCGCCGAAGCTGACCTGCCTTTCCCTTCCGTAGGCGACGGGGCCGGCTTCACCAAAGCCACAATCGAGGCGCCAACACCAGAGAATGGCTCCACCTACTTCGAGCTGTCGGTCGAGGGCGTTACGCTCGGCTTTGGGAAGTCGCCCGAGGCAGCTCGGCACGACGCTGCTCTCGTCCTTCGCTCGAACGATACCAAGCTGGATGAAGATTGGAGGTCTCACGTCGAGTCGAGTCGAGATGATGAGGAGCTTGAGATGGTCGAGGAGATGGGCTCGGCGTTGCAGAGGGAGAAGTCGGCGTACGAGTCGAGGCTGGCTTCGCTCGGATGGCGATTGGAGGAGGATGCGAGGGGCGTGTTGTACCGCAGTAGTCGCTCATAGTGACAGCAGAATGTACATAGTCAACTCGCTTGCATCGAGAGGTCGGCTTGCGAAGGCAAGTCTCGACGTCTCGACCCCTGCGAAATCTGAACTTGGCCGCGCGCGAAGTCGAAAGTGATCTTGCCCTCCCTCCAGCTCGCGAGTGAACTCAAGTTCCAGCTTCTACTCTCGACCAGCCGCGCTTCCATTCACTTGGATTGCCCGCTCCTTCCCTCCAGCTCCCCTCTCACTTCTCCCCCTCTCTTTCCTCCTTGCAAGCGCTCACAATGGCCGCTCCCACGACTCAATACGCCTGTTCGTCGCGTTTCTCGTTCGTGTCTCCAGCTGCAGAAGAGCTCACTGGATTCACACACCCACAGACCGCTCCCTCAAGGCCCTGGGACTCGTCTCTGCTGCTCCTTCCTACGATGCCGTCGCCTCGTTCCAAAAGTGAGTTCGTCGCCGACACGACACCTTTGGCGGCTCCTTTCGACGCCTCGGAGCGTGCTGGGCATGTTGGAGGATGGTCATGTAGCACATGCAGCGCTAGGAGGTGTTACAAAGGTGCAGGATAGACGGAGGAGCAGTCACGAGCATGGAGCGAGATGGAAAGAGTTGCGGTCGGGCGCTGGAGCTTGGGACGGCTAGATTGGCGGAGCAGGATATCGGAGGAAAGGCTACAGACTCTTGGGATGTGCCCAAAGCTGTTTGCCGATGCTACAATGCTGCAGACGAGCTGGGCAGCCGCACCGTCACCCCGCACCTAAGCAAGAGCTCGAGAGCTGACCTCTCGCTATCCTCCTACAGGCCCGAAGGAGCTGTCAAGGTGTACCGTTACTCGCCTGACGGTCGCTTCTTCGCCTCGGCTACCTCGACCAGGTCCGTCGTCCTCTTCGTCTACCGAGTTGCGTGAGCTCAGCTGACCCTCCGCCGCTCGCTGCAGTGTGGTGATCCTCGATGCCGACACTGCTGCCGTCGTTTCGGAGATCCAGTACAAGGGCATCATCGACCTCGCTTTCTCTCCTCAAGGAACTCAGGTTCAGACTTGGGAGCGCCATGGTGCGTCGGCTTCGGTCGCTTTCGAGGGAGCTTTGTAGCTGATCCTGGCTCCACAACAGTCAAGCCCGCCGATGGAGAGCCACCACACCTTAACCTCAAGGTCTGGGATACCGTCAGCGCGACTCAGATCACCGCCTTCTCGCAGAAGGCTCAGGATGGATGGTTCGGCTTACTCCTCTCGTCAAGCTCCTCGACCGCTTCGCTGACCACCTATGACCCCACAGGCAGATTCAGTACACCGAGGACGAGTCCAAGGCTGTCCGCGTCGTCACCAACGAAGTGCACGTCTACAACCCCGCCGACTGGTCGCAGAACATCGTCGACAAGCTTCGCATGGAGGGTGTCACCAGCTGCAGCGTCTCGCCAGGAAAGAATGCTGCTGTCGCTCTTTTCGTCGCCGAGAAGAAGGTGCGTGATGAGCGACACTACATGTCTCACGACGATTCGAACACTGACCTTCGGCGCTCGGCTTCACAGGGTGCTCCCGCTTCGGTCAAGATCCACTCGCTCACCTCGCTGTCGTCCATGTCGGGATCCAAAACGTTCTACAAGGCCGACAAGATTCAGATGAAGTGGAACAAGTCGGGCACGAACCTTCTCTTCCTCACTCAGACCGAGGTCGACAAGACGGGCAAGAGTTACTACGGAGAGTCGAACCTCTACCTCATGGCCGCTGCCGGACAGTTTGACTGCCGGGTTACCCTTGGTGAGTAGTAATTTCGTCTGTCTGCGCGCCGAGAACTGACTTTCCCTTTTCGCCGAGCAGACAAGGAGGGAGGTATCCACGACTTTGCCTGGTCGCCCAACGACCGCGAGTTCTCCGTGACCTACGGATGTGGGTGGTCCACTCTCCCTCTCAACTTGAAACGAACGAGCTAAACTTCCTTTTCGGCGCAGACATGCCCGCCAAGACCGTCATCTTCGACGTGCGCGTCCACATCATCAACGACTTTGGCACCCACCCTCGCAACTTCCTTGCCTACAACCCTCAAGGTCGCCTCCTCTGCATCGCTGGCTTCGGTAACCTCGCAGGACAGGTCGACATCTGGGATCGCAAGACGCTCAAGAAGGTCTGCACCTTTGATGCGCCCAATACCAGCCATTGCGAGTGGAGTCCCGATGGACGGTACCTCATGTGCGCGACTCTGAGTCCGAGGTTGAGGGTCGACAACGGCATGAGGATCTTCCACTACACTGGAGCGCTCATGCACTTTGAGTCGATCGAGGAGCTCTACCAGGTGAGCAGTCGTCCTCGTCCCGATGCTCGAGAGTAGGAGCTGACTCTCCTTCACCCACAGGCATCATGGCGGCCTCAGAACGCCGAGTTCTTCCCCTTCGGCGGACCCCTCGAGCCCGCTCCCTCGGCTGGCATCTCGGTCGCCGCCGCCGCTCCCCCCAAGCCTGCTGGTACGTCTTCCGACTCTCTGTGCGCTCGGGCTCTACAGAAGCTGACCTTCCTACCCTTCCCGCAACAGCCGCCGGCGGAGCCTACCGCCCCCCTCACGCTCGCGGAACCCTTACCCCCACCCTTTTCAAGCGCGAGGACGAGGGAGGAGCCGCCTACAACTCCGCCAACGGCTCCAACGCCTTCCCCTCCCAAGGCAACGGCCGCACCTCGCCGTCGTTCCAGTCTCGCGGACGGAGAACCATCCCCGGCGCCGCTCCCCCCGCCGAGGAGGACGCCACGGCTGCTGCTGCTGCCACCAGTCGACGAGGCAAGAAGAAGGAGAACCAGAAGAAGAACGCCAGTGGCGCTTCGACCCCGCTGGCGGCACCTGTCGCGGTCGCCCCTGCCCCGGTGGCTGCGGCGGCTCAGTTGGAGGCGGAGGCGGCAGCATTGAGCTCGGATGATAAGAAGAGGAGGGCGCTGATGAAGAAGTTGACGGCGATCGACCAGCTCAAGGCCAAGAAAGCGGCTGGCGAGAAGCTCGAGCTGACCCAGCACAAGAAGCTCGATAGGTGGGTTTCGCTTCTCGCTTTCGAATCGCTCTCGCTCGATTGCTGACCCGCCTCTTCCATTACAGCGAGGCCGAGATTCGCAAGGAGCTCGCCGCCCTCGACGTCAAGTAGATGTAGGCGCGTTTCGCCTCGCCCTCCGGCTTTATTCGACCTCGTCGCTATCATCATCCTGCCCACCTCCCCCTCACATCGCAATCGCAATCCACTCTTACGATTGAGGAAGCTTTAGGGTGTCGAGGAGAGATGCAACAGCGAGTACACGCGAACTGACGAAACGAAAAGCTCGGCGCTCGCGGTCTGTCGGTCGCCGAGTCTCGCCGGCTCGCTGCTCTTCTCTGCTCTTCGCGGACCGAGAAGTGCTCATCGCTAAGCACACTGCATTCTGTATACGAACAGCTACGATCTAGTCCACCCTCCGATTCGCCATCAAATCCGACGCGCCTTGGAAGCGCTGCACGGCGACCTCCTTCACTTCGAGCCGAGGGATCTTGCGAAGGCCCTCAACGACATTCCAGAGGGTGGGCAGCTCCTCCCAGATTCCCTCGGCGATATCGAGCTTGACCGTGTCGAACTGGGAGGGAGGGATCGTTTGATAGGAGAGGACTGTCGGCAATCCAGCTGGAGGAGGGCAGAAAGTGGTGTAGCTGGCGTCGTGCTTGCCTGGTTGACCGACGGCGGGGACATAGCGGTGATGGAGGATTCCGCTCTGTGTTGCTGTGCAAGAAAGATGCTTGGTAAGTGCCGAGACTCGGAGACGAATGCCCCGGCGAGGCCGAGGTCGCCCTGCACGTACGATGAGACCAAGGGCGAGGCGAGTGGGCAGGAGCCTGAGACGTATCGGTATCTACAAGCCCCGCGATCTCGAGGCGCAGGAACTCTTTGCCGAACCAGCTTGCGGTGTGGATGCGAGACGAGCCCTCGGTGATGGCGCCGTCGGGCAAGTCGGCGTAAATCTTGCAGAAGCCGAGCTCCTCGCGCCCAGTGGTGATGGGATCGGTGCTGTGAGGTGAATCACGGTCAGCCTGGTGAGATTCTGGAGAGTAATAAGAGGGATGGACGGACGCACAAGGACTCAAAGAGGCAGGCCATGTAACTGCCTTCGTACGGCTGTGAGGTTCTATCGGGGCCGAAGAGGCGTTCAGAGGGAAGTCCTGAGATCTTCACACGCTTGCAGCTCACCTGGTGCACTTGACGTTGGCGACGTAGACGCCCAGCGTATTGTACCCTCGCCCGGCGAGCCAAGCTAGGTTGCGAAGCTCCATCACCTCGAACATGATGATAGGCTCCTGGTTGGGGTCTACCGAGTATCCCTCGGGCAGAATCGAGTTGAGAGCGTCGTGGGTAGAGCTGTAGGTGGCGCCTGCAAGCCGGCGAGACGGTGGAAAGCGAAGCGACAGAGTTCGGCGATTAGCTCTGAAGGGTGTGTAAGGTCGTGAGACCTTTCCAAAACACTCACTCACCAATAGTAGTAGCCTCACTCTGGCTCCAGTCGAACCGCTTGCCATCTGCATCCTGCCTCGGCGTGGGAGCGGGTCCAAAGCCGAGAGGACTTCGGTGATAGCGACCAGTCGACTCAAATGATAGCGG
The DNA here is from genome assembly GCA_001600635.1 of Leucosporidium creatinivorum. Taxonomy (NCBI): domain Eukaryota; kingdom Fungi; phylum Basidiomycota; class Microbotryomycetes; order Leucosporidiales; family Leucosporidiaceae; genus Leucosporidium; species Leucosporidium creatinivorum. The sequence goes on along the minus strand of BCKL01000032.1, from coordinate 131,238 downwards.
GGCACTCATCATGCACGTCGACGTTGATGGTCAAGGTCAAGGTTAGCTTCCTGCACGCTGACGAACTGGAGTTCGACCCGAGGTGGGGGGGCCGGGTCAGAGTGGGGCCCGGTGTTCGATTCGAGTCGACCGGGCAGCAGGAGGGAAGCAAGCAAGGGCTTGGAAGAGACGTCAGACCACGCAGAGAAATATGAGCCTAGTCGTAGTAGTGACCGGATGCTCCAAGGGAGGCATAGGTGAGCTGGAGCTGCTATAGAAGTCCGCCTGTCGCTTCGGGAAGGGGACCGTGCTCAAGCAGACCTTTGGCGGCAGGGTGGGCGTTGTGCGAGGAGTTCTACAAGCGAGGACATCAAGTCTATGCCGCCTCGAGGAACCTGTCGAAGAGCGAAGGGCTAGCGAGGGAAGCAGAGGAAGGCAAGGGCAGCATCTCGCTCATCCAGGTGAACTCGGACCCGCTCTGTCCTGGTCGCTTCAGTTGCTGACTCCAGTGGCTTTTCTGCATCTCCACCTCACCTAAAACTCACACTTGATTAACCGGCTTCCAACACTGCGCAACTCGGGGACAGCTCGACGTTAACTCCCGCTCCTCGGTCGACTCCGGCGTCGCCGAAATTGTGCGCCGAGCTGGTTGGATCGACTTGCTCATCAATAACGCAGGGCAGGGCTGTGTCGGACCTCTGGTAGAGGTGAAGGAGGACGCTATCCGTCAGACGTTCGACGTCAACGTCTTTGGCCTGATTTCAATGGTGCAGGCCGTATCGCCTCACATGATGGAGCGCAGAAGTGGAAACATTGTCAATATCGGATCGATTGTAGGCTATGTACCTACCCCGTGGGCTAGCATCTACTGCGCTACAAAGGCTGCTGTCCACTCTCTCAGCGATTGCTTGCGGATGGAGCTTCGAGGTCTGGTGAGTTCAGCGAGCGCCGAAGTGACCTTCGGCTCGCCAGTGACCCTCGGCTGACCCTTCAGATGACAGGATTCGGTATCTCGGTGGTATGCGTTGCCCCTGGGGCCATCAAGAGCGCCATCGGAGCCGCCAACGACAAGCGAGAAGTGCTCGCAGCCGGTTCGGCTTACTTGAATGTCGAGGTTTCGGTTCGCGCGCGAGGCTCCTGGTCACAAAGTGAGCTTGTCCAGGCTAACGGAAGCTTACTTAAACCCTGGCGTCGAGCTGATCCTATCTGTTCCCCTTCCTCAGACCCACACTCGACTTCTTCTTCGGCGCTCGCAAAGTCCATAGTAGACGGCGTTCTCGTGGCCCGACCTCCTCCATATCTCAACTTGGGGTACAGGTTCCGTATAATCCGAGCTCCTCCGAACTTCCCCAGCTCGCTCTGTAGCCTCTCGCTGATCTGGCCTTCTTCGTTGCCTTTCGCCGAGCAGTCCACCCCGGCCGTACTCTCCCATTACCTCCTCACCTTCCTCAAGGAGTACTTCTGGGGCAAGCAATTTGGTATCGACAATGTAGGCGACTAAAACTCTCTTTGAGAGCAATACTGGCTCGAGAGCTCGGCGAGAGAGGCTCGGCGAGGATCTGCGAACAGACTCGGGTTGGGTGAAGGCTTCTCAAGACGTCTTGAGTGATTCCTGCACCTTCGCTCGCCGCTGCACCATCTTGACGAGCTCTCCATGCAACTCCTCTTAGCTCTAAACCCCCCAAGCCTCGACCCTCAACCCTTTCTTGCCTTCCCCCACTCTTTGCTCTTTTGCTCCCCAACACCAGCTCGCTCTCAGTACAGCTCGCAAAGTAGCCAGCTACACCTTTGGCACACTCCTCATACGACCTTACTCACCCACAGCGTCACCCGTCGCCCCACACCCGACTCCACACTCATCGATGGCCTCCGCGACTTCAGCAGCAGCTGCTCCTGCTGCTCCCAAGCAGCCTTCGCCCTTTGCGGTGATTCGTGAAGACCCTTAGTGAGCTAGAGGGAGCATACAGCAGAGCGGGAGACAGTACTGACGACCCTCTCTTCGCGCGTCATAGTCTCGAGCCTTTCGAGGGAGCTATCCAGACCAGGTGAGCTTGAGTAGCAGTACAGAGAGCACCAGAACATCCACTGATATTTCTGTTTCCTATCGTAGGGTCCAGAAGTACCAGGACTGGGTCGACACCATCAACAAGACGGAGAACGGGTTCGAAGCCTTCTCTCGCGGCTACGAGACCTACGGTTTCCAGGTGCTCAAGAATGGAGACATCTCGTACCGTGAATGGGCCCCTAACGCCGAGACGGCCGCCCTCGTTGGTGACTTCAGTGAGTATCAGACAGCTAGCGGTTGGGTGGGGGAGGCTCGCTGATCCCTGGTCGCTTTCTCCAGACGGATGGAACCGTTCAGCACACCCTATGACGAAGAGTACATTCGGAGTGTTCGAGATTATCGTTCCCTCTGTCAAGGGGGTCCCTGCGATTCCTCACAACAGCAAGGTCAAGGTGAGCGACCTGACCACCCCGCGCTTTGTTGCCTTGCAGATGAGCTGACTCGGTTCCCTACAGATCTCGATGACCCTTCCCGGTACTGGAGAGCGCATTGAGCGTGTCCCTGCTTGGATCAAGTGCGCCTTGCCCTTCTTCTCGAAGCGCCGAAGCTGACCTCCCTTCACTCCTCAGGCGGGTAACCCAGGACCTCAACGTCTCGCCCGTTTACGACGCCGTCTTCTGGAACCCCCCGAAGAAGTATCAGTTCAAGAACAAGCGCCCGACGCCCCCTCGAGCTGTCAAGGTCTACGAGGCTCATGGTGCGCTCGCTCCTTCGGACTCCATTCGTCGGCGCTTGGCTGATCTCTTCCTTCTGCAGTCGGTATCTCGACTCCCGAGCAGCGTATCGGAACGTACAAAGAGTTCACTCGGGATACCCTCCCGAGGATCGCCAAGCTCGGCTACAACACGATCCAGCTCATGTTCGTCTCGAGCTCGTTCGCTTCCTATCGCCGACCGCTGACTCAGACTGACACAGGGCCATCATGGAGCACGCCTACTACGCCAGCTTTGGATACCAGATCACCAGCTTCTTCGCCGCTAGCAGTCGCTACGGTGAGCTCCTTCGGTCGGTTTCACGCGCGGCGACTACTGACCCTGCTCCAAACGCAGGAACTCCGGAGGATCTCATGGAGCTCATCGATACCGCTCACGGCATGGGACTCACCGTCCTCCTCGACGTCGTTCACTCGCACGCTTCCATCAACGCCGACGACGGCCTCAACCACTTTGACGGCTCGGACCACTGCTACTTCCACGCCGGACCCAAGGGAAAGCACGAGCTTTGGGATTCGTGAGTAATTTCGAGCTCGATGCGCTCGTCGTTGATGCTGACCTCCTCCACACAGCCGCCTCTTCAACTACGGATCGCACGAGGTCCTCCGCTTCCTGCTGTCCAACCTTCGCTTCTACATGGAGGAGTACCAGTTCGATGGCTTCCGCTTTGACGGAGTCACGAGCATGATGTACACCCACCACGGCATCGGCACAGGCTTCTCGGGAGGATACCACGAGTACTTTGGCGAGGGCGTCGACACCGAAGCCGTTGTCTACCTCATGCTGGTGAGTGTAGAGCTTTCAAGATATCTCCACGAGGCCCTCAACTGACATGCTCGCCCTCCAAAGGCCAACACCATGCTTCATGAGCTCTACCCTGCCTCCATCACCATCGCCGAGGACGTCTCGGGAATGCCTGCCCTCTGCCGCACCGTCGCCGACGGAGGAGTTGGCTTCGACTACCGCCTCTCGATGGCTGTCCCCGACATGTGGATCAAGCTGCTCAAGGATGGACCCGGCGACCACGCCTGGGATCTCGGCAACATTTGCTTCACCCTCACCAACCGAAGGCACGGCGAGAAGAGCATTTGCTATTGCGAGAGTCACGACCAGGCGCTCGTAGGAGACAAGACGCTCGCTTTCTGGCTCATGGACAAGGAGATGTACACCAACATGAGCGACTTGTCCGAGCTGACGCTGGTCGTCGACCGCGGTCTCGCTCTGCACAAGATGATTCGGTGGGCTGCTCTCTCACCATTTCTCTTTCGGACGAAGAAGTTGACCGCCTGCGCTTCCACAGCCTCATCACCCACGCTCTTGGCGGAGAGGGCTACCTCAACTTTGAGGGCAAGTGAGTCGCCCAAGTCCCGCCCTCTCTTTCCTTGCAGCAGCTCACTGACCCTCTTCCACCCTGCAGCGAGTTTGGTCACCCCGAATGGCTCGACTTCCCTCGCGCCGGCAACAACGACTCGTACCAATACGCGCGCCGCCAGTTCAACCTCCCCGACGACCCGCTCCTCCGCTACCGATACCTCAACAACTTTGACGCTGCGATGAACCTCCTCGAGAATCAGTTCCAGTGGCTCAGCTCGCCGCAGGCTTACATCTCGCTCAAGAACGAGGTGCGCCAACTCGAGCTGCCGTCGCCGAAGGCCTTGCACTGACTCGTTCGCTTTTCGCAGTCCGACAAGGTCGTCGTCTTCGAGCGTGGAGACCTCCTTTTCATCTTCAACTTCCACCCCACCGAGTCGTTCACCGACTACCGCGTCGGCACCGACTGGGCCGGCGAGTACTCGATTGTCCTCTCCTCCGACGACAAGGAGTTTGGAGGTCATCAGAGGCTCGACAAGACCGTCAAGCACTTCACTACTCCTATGGAGTGGAACGGAAGGAAGAACTGGCTCCAGGTAAGTCGTCGGCCTCCCTTCTCGCTCGCATCAACGTCGCGCTGGCCGTCGCAGCGTTTCTGGGGATGGCAGCTAACCTTTGGCTCTTCCCTACAGGTCTACGCTCCTTCCAGGACTGTTCAGGTCCTCCGTCACTGAGCGACATCACCTCCCGCAACTTCGCCTCCCTCCCCATCTCTCCCCTCAAAAAAGTCATTTCGTGTCAGTAGTGCCCACGCAGTCTCGCAACGCAAATCAAAGAACGCCGTTTCAGTCATCCCTACCGTCGTCCGAAAGTGCGAGAACGCGAGCGGAGCGCCTCTCTCTTTCGCTCGAAGCTCGGCGTTTGCTGAGACGCTACGGTTAAATCTTGACGACGAGACGACTAATATTGGCAGCTCGAGCAGAACTAAAGGCAGTGTCGATATGTGATGATAAGATGTACCGAAGAGGAAGGCTACGAGAAGGCGGTCGAGCAGAACGATTTGGTTCCGTAGACTAGGAAAGGAATCGGTCAGCGGGAGCTCTTCGACGAGCGCGGAATCACTCACTGTAGCAAGTATCTCCGGCGTAGAAGACCTGAATGCAGCTCGTGTAGCCGGGGACTGCCAAGAAGCGTCAGGAAATTGCCGAGATTCAGACAGCACCAAGGACCGAAAGTGAGCGCCGACGACTCACAGAGGGCCTTGTACTGAGGTGTGTTGTTCGGGTCTGAGCAGGCTCCAGCGACCGAGGATCCAAGGGTCACAAAGTCGATCTCGTGGCCGGCGGTGTAGCGTTGGTTGTAAGGAGGATCGTTCGGGCTGGCCTCGAAAAAGCGGTGGCACTCGCAGGACCTGTAGTAGCTGTTGAACCGGTTGAAGTTGTAGTAATCTACGATCATAGAAAGTTGAGGGAGAAGATGTGAGAAGAGAGCCCCGAACGAGTGAGCTTCCCGAGGTACAGAGGAAAGACGAAAGCGAAAGCCGAGCTCACAGCCTCCCTTGTCGCGCCCTTCACGATACGCTTCCACACACTTGTTGGCACAGTCAAGGCTGCTGGTGGCGGAAGTCTTGACTGGGCTGTAGACGTCTGGGTTCTGGACCATGGCGGCTGTGCGCTGGTGACCAGCAATGCGAAGATAGTTGGCCGAGTCCGGCGTAAAGTTCGGGTCGGCGCATTCGCCAGCTGTTGGGAGATGTGTAGAGTCAGGGGTGTAGAGCGCTTGAATTCGAGTGCTAACGTACTTTGGAGGTTCAAGTACTTGCCCGTGCCGCAGGGAACGCAGCGGTGTTCTGCGAGTGGGATCGCCGAGGTCAGCTGTCGGCGTCGCTGACGCGAGTAGATTAAGGTGCTCACTGGCAGGCCAAGGGTCGCTACCAGTGGGGCAGGTTTTGACACAATTTTTGCCGGCGATGTAGTCGGTAGACGATTTGCTGAGCGCCGAGAAAGGCGGGTGAGCTCGGCGGAGAAAACGAAGGCTGCGAAGGGAAGAAGTGCCGAGCGTACCACGACAAAGCGGCAGAAGAGTTGCAACTCTTTACTCCCGTTCCGCAATCGAAGCAGGTGTTGACTGTGGAGCAGCGAAGTGAGATCAGCGAGCGCTGCTCTCAACGCCGACACGCCTTGCTTACCGTCTGCCTTGTAGTAACCAGGAGAGGGGCACGGATAGACACAAGCGCTGTGGTAGAGGTGCTTGGGGAGGGCGCTGTTGTACCAAGTGCTTGTCAGCTCGGGTGCTGGGACGGCAAAGGTCGAGAGGGAGCCGGTCGCTCATTGGCCTGTAGCAGAGTCGTCGGGACCTCCTCGGCTTGCGATGGGGAAGATTCAGAGCTCACCAAGAGGTCACTGGTGCTCAGAAAGCAGGAAGTTAGCATTCGAGCGCTTCCCGAAGCGAGCACGGCGAGCGACGATCACTCACCTCGTTTCTCCAGCGCACCGCCTCCCTCAGCAGGGAGAGCAGCAGCAAGTACGCCAGAGAGGGCAGCGAGATAGAGGACGAACTTCATAGCGAGTGGTGGAGAGGCTGAACGGGAAGCAGAGGCAAGAAGGAGAGTAAGACCTGCTAAAGCCTCTCGTCGATAGCTCCCAACTTTCTTCAGCAGCGGGGAGGCAGGTGATACATTCGTTGCGGGGTGAGAGGGTACAGCAGAGTCGTGGGAAGCTGTGAGCTATCTTTATACTGTCCAATCAGCAGACGAGAGGACGAAGATCTCGGCGGGTGGGGCTTCGGTTCCGATCGCCGAGCAGGCTCCGAGTTTCATGCCTTTCGTCGAGGCCGAGGGAGTCAGCTGCAAGTGGGGCTGAAGATGACCTGTAGCTACATATGTCGGGGCAATCTGTGGCCAAAAGGACTGTCGTAGAGTGGCATAGGAGCTTTTGCGAGCGCGCGAGCTCGGCGATCTTTTCGGCGTGATCTCGCTCTGACCCCAAAGACAAAGGTCGGGACTGAGCATAGCACAGAAAGAAAAAAATGTAGCAGCTACAGATAGTGTGCAAGGGCGAAAGATGGCGAGAGCTTCAGGCGAGGGAGGTGAGTGAAGAGCTCAAGAGAAGGCGGTCGAGCACAAACTCTTGGTGCCGTACACTGCAGCAAGCAAGAGGTCAGCTGAGATTCTTCATAGACTCAAACAGCGTACAATAGCAAGTGGTGCCGGCGAAGAAAATCTGTGTGCAGCTGGTGTAGCCAGGCACTGCGCCGAAGCACCGTCAGCCATCGCCGAGCGCCTCAACGCTCGCTCCGGAAGCTCACTAAGGTCCTGGTAGGAGAGAGTTCCGCCAGAAGGAAGGCTACAAGCATTTCTCTTCGGCTGTGTGAGTCCCAGGAAGTCCACCTCGTGGCCGCCTGTAAAGCGATGTCTTGGGGGCGCCGTGGCGGAGTAGCCTCGGTGGCCTGCGCAGACCTTGGTGGCCGAGTTCCAGAAGGCGTAGCTCAAGAAGGCTGTTGGTAAGTCAGGAGAAGAGGTCAACACGTCAGCTCACACCTTCTGTCGACGTACGACTCGGCGCAAAAGCTCGGCTTCGGAACTCACGCAGTCCTCCATGGCTATAATGGTTCTCGTATCGCACTTGAGTGATGCACGCTAGACTAGAAGTCTCCTTCGATCCGATAGCACCATCGTCGGGGACAGGATCGCGCAGAGCCGTCCTTGCGTGTCCAGCGAAGCGGAGGTAGATTGCGCCTGTACCGTCGGCCGGGTCGACACAGGTGCCTTCTGCAAACAGACTAGCTGAGCTCTACGCGAGAAAAGGAGAGGCATAAGACTGACCGAGGAAGCTGAGGTACTTTCCGGGACCACAGGGGATGCACTTCTTCTCTGCGAGCGCCGAGGGGATGATCAGCTCCCTGCGACTCGAAAGGCGACAAAGAGCTCACTCTCGGGCCAGAGATCACTTCCACGAGCACAGGTCTTAACGCAGTTGGTGCCAGCAATCACGTCGGTAGGCGAGATGCTGTCAAAGCAAGTATCAGTTGAAGCTCGGCGATCGCTTCTGATGCTTCGTTTCGCCCGGGACGGTCTCACCACGTCAGAGCGCCTTGCGAGTTGCAGGTCTTGACTCCCTTTCCACACGATAAGCACTCGTTGTCTGCGAGCGATGTATCGAGGGTCAGCAGGCGGACCGAGGAAAGAGTCTCCTCGCCGAAAGCTCCGAACAGACTCACTGGCGCGCACGAAGTAGCCAGGAGAGGGACAGGAAGACACGCAGGTATCTTTGTAGACATGAGTGGGAGGAGGACTGCCGAAAAGGCGAATGTAAGCGAGGCGCTCTGCTTCTCGGTGCCGCCCCTCCAATCCCGAATTAGGGCGCTTGGCGACAGCGGGGATGGAGCTGCAACTTCGAGAAAGAGAGCAGCAATACTAACCAAGTGATTCCTGCTCTCGAGAGTCTACCAGTCAGCTTCTAATGCGCTTCCCGTAGCTCGGATCGGCGCCGGCGACTCACCTCGCTTCTCCAGCAGGCCCTCGTCTACGTTGGCGGTAGGTGCAGCAGCAGCAGCTGCAAGCAGTAGCAAGGAAGCGAGCAAAATAGTCTTCATGTCGACTGACGAAGAGGCAGAAGAGGAAGAGGATCAGCCGCGAAGCGCTCCCTTCTGAGCAGAGCGGGAATCGGGTTGAGGTGCAGGTGGGGCTTAGAAAAGCCTCCCAGCCGATTTATACGGCTGCTTCTGAGGCGACGGGAGCGAGCAAAGGGGAGCCCACGAGGGTCGAAACGGAGCTCCGAGTGCTGGATCAGGCAGGCTGGGAAGCGAGTCGGAAGGAGGCAGCTCTGAGTCGGCTCGATGGGGGCACAGGTAAAGACCGGCTGCTCTCGGCCTCGACCGAGCTCCCTACGAGGTTCCGGCTGCGAAGGAGAGCGGCTCGGCGAAGAGGAGCCTCTTCGGCGCCGAGCTGGGGGAAGTCGCTTAGGGCTTCCAGTAGTCGATGCAGAGTTAGCAACGCTCTGCTGTCCTGCTGTACAACCTCCTCGCCCACATCAGCGCGCGCATCCATCACTCGCGCTGTCGTCGACTCGTCGACTCGTCTCCTAGTCCGCTCTTTCCCTTCGCCTGCATCTCTCGTCTCGTCTCATCTCTCGCAACGTGAGTCCCTACAGCAACCAGCCTCAGCAGCGCTCTCACGGCACCCCCACGCTCTGTACCTCACTCAAAGCGGTGCACGCGCCCTTCAGCGCTTCAGCCAACTTCTCCTGCCCTTCGACGCCTCCAACTGACACCCTCGCGCTCTTTTTCCGTCCTTGAGTGCAGTACAGCACAGCTCCGGCAGCCTTCTCGCACTCTTACACCCACACTCGTTCTGTCCCTCGTTACAACCGCCCTTCCCCTCGTTAAAATGCTCGCCAAGTTCGTCCTCGCCGCCTCCGCTCTCGTCTCGCTCGCCGCTGCCGACGTGATTCCCACCGGTCCCACACCTGGAGACAAGTTCAATGTACGCTTTCTTGCTCTGGCGCGTCTTCACACGTCCCGAAGACAGCAGGAGGAGGCAGCGGAGGGATCGAGAGCAGAGGGCACCGGACGCGCTCAAGCCTGGTGAATGGAGGACAAACGAAAGCTGACCTGGTGCTGTTTGATCTCTACAGGAGGGCGCCAACTGCTTGATCCAGTACACTCCCGACACCACTGGCGTGAGTTCTCTCCCCACCGTCTCTGAGTCCATCATCAAGCTGACTTTCGGACTTGGCTGCGCCGACAGAAATGGGAGAACACTACCATTCAGCTGATGAGTGGTGGCAACCTGGATATGGTGCGTTAATTCCTTTGAACAGGTCTATGGCGCGCGGGGCGTTCGAAGGCCGCCGGAGGCGAGGTCTGGCTGTTTCGGCGATGGATGTCGGCGGCGAGGGAGGGGGGGGATGGAACGGCGAGCTGACCTTCGACGTCTGGTTCCATCGAATACAGGTCGTTGTCGCCGATGTCGTTACTGGACTGTGAGTCTTAATGCTGTACGCTAGCCGGCAAGGTCGAGCGCTGACTCTCGACTCGGACTTGAACAGTGATGGCTCGACTGGCGGCGTGATCAACTGGGACTGCCCTGCGGTTACCCCCAACAGTCAGAGTGAGTTTCTTCGTGTACCAATCTACGCTCTGAGCTGACCCTGCCTCTTCTACAGTCTACTTCTACCGTACGCCGAATCGCTCGCCTTGCTTCGGCTCTCCCACGGTCGCCCGCTGATCGCTCCTCTCACCCGCTACCCACCAACAGAGTACTCTGCTCCTGGACAGGCTACCTCGTGGACTGGTCGCTTCACCATCGCCTCTGCCACTGGCGCATCGGTACGTCTTGATCTGCGCCTCGCCGCTGAGCGCCCGCTCACCTCAACTTCCTGCAGACTGAGCCCACGAACACAACCACCAGCGGAGGCCAGACCATCAAGTACGGTTACGGAGCTCTCACCGACCCCTCGGAGACGATCGCCGAGCCCTCCATCTCGGGAGGAGTAATTGCCACCGGTTCGGCGTCGGCCACCGGTGGATCTTCCGCATCCAACTCGACCTCTTCCGCCATGGTCACCTCTGCATCTTCGTCCTCCTTCACCAGTCGCTCGTCCTCCTCCGCCGCCGCCCAGTCCTCATCGGCCAGCGATGCCTCGACTGAGACCGACAGCGTCGTCACCGTTATGGAGACTGACAGCTCTGCCGCCGCCGCCACTTCGGCACCCGCTTCCGCCGCCAGCAAGGCCGCTACTACCAGTGCTTCGACCCCCGCCAGCGGAGCTGCCAGCCTCCAGATCGGAGGAGCCCTCTCGGCGCTCGTTGGACTTGTCGGATTTATCGCTCTGGCTTGAGCTGGAGGATGATGGATGATGGACTTTGATGATGATGACGATACTCCCCTTTTCGCACGCTTGCATGACCTCTTTCTCTCTTCACTTCGCTGCAACTCAATTGGCTGGGCTATTTCGTTGCGAGGAGATGAGCGCCGAGCGAGCGCCGAGAGAGGAGTGGTGAGGCTCAAGTGTGGCTGTGAGGGTGGTAGAAATGACTGTACGACAAGCCATGAGCCCAGACGTCTCAGCCCACCGTACAGATGTACACAAGCGAGACGCGAGAACAAAAGGCGAGGGTCTGTGGAATTGGAGTTTAGAAACGGGAGTAAGGTCGAATTAGAATCGCGCGTCAGACGTCCAAGCCTCGAGTTTCGAGCGCCTTTTGAACTCCAGCCGTCTCCCTTTCGCTAGGATAGACATCTAACCAGCTACACGAGGAACCCCGTTTGAGGCTCCCGGCTGTACCCCCTTCTCTTCTCCCCGCACTCTCAGTCGACTACAGACTCTGAACGGGCTCCCTCCCTCAGACGACAAGGGTCAGCTTTTTCGACTCGCTCACCTGTCTTCGCATCGCTTGAGCGCCACACTGGGAGGGCTCAGCGGACGAGGCTCTGTAGGACAGCCTAGCTGACTCGTTGATATCACCCTACAGCTTCTCCTTCTCCTCTCAGGTCCTTCTCCGTCTCTTCTAAACGAGACCCGCCGCCACCAACAACAACCCCCTCGTCGACCGCTCCCCCGTCGTCGTCGTCTCTCTTCAAAGCTCCCGGTAGTTACTACAGAACTTAGTAACTGCTATACTCTCCCACCCTCTCCCTCTTCCCACTCCAATGAGCACCCCATCTTCCGCTTCGGCTCCCACCCCTCCAGCGACCGCCTCGGCTCCCTCGACCAACAAGGCTTCGGCGTACGCAGTAGGCGCCATCCCCGCCTTCAAGCCTCCCGTCAACTACGCCGCCGCCGCCTCCAAGTCCAAGCCTTCCCCTCCCGCCATCAACGGCAAGGATGCTCCGGCCGTGATCGGCTCGTTCGGAGGCTCGAGTCCTTCCACGGCGGCTGCTGCTGCTATCGCCCAGGCTGCTGGGAACGGACAGCAGGGTGGACAGGCCAAGAAGCCTAGCGCTCAGGTAGAGGCCGCCAACAGCCCTGCTCTCAAGAGCGGTGCCGCCGATGGTGCGTTTCTCTCCCTCTTCTCTTTTTCTCGGCGATCGCTGCGCTACAGCTCATCGCTCGCCCAACGGCGCGAATGGGAGAGATGTTAGAAGTACATGACTGAGCTCCGTTGCATCTACAGCGGTCAACTTTGGCAACGTCAACGACTCGAACGCTGCCATCTCTTCCTCGCCCGCTGCTCCTCCCGCTTTCAACGGCAACCCCAAGAGCTTCGGAACCGTCCCCGCTTCGGGCGCTCCCGCTGCTGCTGCTCCCAAGAAGACGGTCGACATCCACTCGTTCTTCACTGGAGGAGGATCGCCTTCGCCCGCGCCCGCTTCCCTCCCCGGAGGAGCCCCCGCCGCCGAGCGTCGTTCGCTCGCTACCTACGACCCTCAAGCGCAGGCTCGTTCGCCTCAGCCTACTCCTTCCCCCCTCCCTTCCAACCCTTCCCACCAGCTGTCGAGCAACTCGGCCGCCTTCGCTCCCCGCCAGCAGCCTCCTCCCGCTTTCATCCCCCAGGCTCAGCAGCAGCAGCAACAGCAGCAGCAGCAGTACGGCACCTCCCCTTCGCCCGGATACGCCCACCTCCCCGGCTCCTCCCCCTACCAGCAGCAGCAGCAGCCCAGCTCGCCCTACATGCAGCACGGCGCCGGCAAGACCCCTTCGCAAAATATCCCCAACGGTAACCCGTATGGCGGACCTGGAGGACCCGGCTCGTCGACCTCTGGTGGACCAGGATCGAGGAATGGCTCGTACGTCGGTAGCCCCGTCATGGGTGGCGCTCCTCCTCAGGGAAGGCCCGCCAACCGCCAGTCGTTCGGTGGCCCCACGAGCCCGAGGATGCAGAACGTTTCGCTGCCGCAGGGTCAGCCGATGATGTACCAGCAGCAGTGGCCTGGACAGGTGAGTTTCTAGACTCTCGAGCGATCCGACGAGAGCGAGAACGCGAAGTCGAACCGAAAACTGACTCGACTTCTCCTCTCACTCTCGCACAGCCCTACCCCCAAGGCCAGTACGGCTACTACCCTCAGATGGGCGGCTACCCCGGTGCTGGACAGTACGCTCCTCAGCAGCCTCCCCAAGGCGGACCTTCCGGCCCTCTCCCTACGTCGGGCGGATCGACCCCCTCGGCAGGCGTTCGCACGCCCGTTTCTGGACCTCCTTCCACCGCCGGCATCCCTCCTTCCCCCTCCCCTTCGCACCCTCTCGCTCCCAACACCCCTCACTTCACCCCCGCCGCCTACTCGTCCCCTCAACCCCAATCCGCTTCCCTCCCTCACTTCGGCACTCCCCTGCGCGGCGCCGTCGGCGCATCCGAGTTCAAGCCCTCGCTCGCGGGAGATGCTCCTCCTTTCTCGCCTACCCCCCGCAAGAGCGCGGCCATCAAGATTCGCAACCCCAAGGAGGTGCAGGAGGAGAAGGAGAAGGCCGCTGCCGCTGCTGCTGCCAAGGCCAAGGCCGAGGGCGTAGAGGAGACCAAGACCGAGGAGAAGAAGGTCGAGGAGACCAAGGCTGAGGAGAAGAAGGTCGAGGATAAGGCCGCTGCCGTCGCTGCCGATGAGAAGAAGGTCGAGGACGACAAGGCCGAGAAGGAGAAGTCCGACAAGGCTGCCGCCGACAACAAGAAGGCCGAGGAGGAGAAGGCTGTCGCCGCCGCCAAGGAGAAGGCCGTCGCCGAGGAGAAGGCTACCAAGGAGAAGGCCGAGACCGAGTCCAAGAAGGTCGAGCAGGAGAAGGCCGAGAAGCAGGCCGCTGCCGATTCGAAGGCCAAGGTCGTCGAGGAGGAGAAGAAGGTCGCCGCCGACGAGAAGGTCGCTGCCGACAAGAAGGACGAGGCCGACAAGAAGGAGGTCGCCGAGAAGAAGGAGGCCGACGACAAGTCTGCCGCTGCCGCCGATGTCAAGAAGGAGGAGGAGGCCGCTGCCGCCGAGGCCGAGGAGAAGAAGGAGACCGGCGCCCAAACCCTCGCCGACGCCCGCTCCGCCATCCCCTCCAACAACCTCCCTTCCTTCCTCCCTCCCAAGCCCGTCAACGGCGCCGGCGAGGCCTCGACTTCCACCCCCAAGGACGAGACCCCCGCCGCTCCTTCCCCTCTCAACTCCGCCCGCTCCATCCACGACCTCTCCTCCGTCTCCTACCCCGAATCCGTCAAGGCTCCCCGCCCCGAGCTCAACGCCGAGGCCCAGCCCGGCAAGTACCGTTACGACCGCGAGTTCCTCCTCCAGTTCATGGCCGTCTGCACCGAGAAGCCCGAGACCCTCCCCAACCTCGAGGCGATCGGCATGGTCGATTCCGAGTCGGGCAACCAGCGCGGCAACTTTGGCTCGGGCTCGCGTCGCTCGTCGCAGATGGGCCCCCCCGCCGTCCCCAGTCGGCAGGGCTCCATGTCGGGCGGCTTCGGCTCGAGGAGCACCAGTGGAGGAGGAGTCGGAGGCGGCGCGTTCGGTGGAATGGGCAACTTTGGCCAGGCGCCATTGGGCTCGAGCGAGGCTCGCTTCGCCCAGTCGCTCGGTCGCTCGGCGTCGGGCGCGTTCCCCAGTCGGCCAGGAAGCATGTCGCGCACCTCGAGTCAGAGCGGCATGATCACCCCCGGAGCCAACTTTGTCCCCGCCGGCGACCGACGAACGAACAGCAGCCGCGGAGGCAAGCGGCGCCAGGACGACTCGCAGGGAGGATCTCGTCGTCGCGATGGAGGCGATGGTGGCAAGCACGTCTCGGGAGATGGATTCGAGAACGCCACCCTCGCTCCCAGGAGTGAGACCGGATGGGCTCCCACCGTCGCTGGAGGAGCCGCCCCTTCGGACCCCAACGCCCCCGAGATGGTTCAGCGCAAGGTCAAGGCCCTCCTCAACAAGCTCACCCTCGAGCGCTTCGAGTCCATCTCGAACCAGATCCTCGAGTGGGCCGACAAGAGTGTCGACGAGACGGACGGTCGCATCCTTCGCCAGGTCATCGCCCTCATCTTCGAAAAGGCCACCGACGAGGCCAACTGGTCCGAGATGTACGCTCGCCTGTGTCGCAAGCTCATGGAGAAGGTCTCGGCCAACGTCAAGGACGAGACGGTCAAGGGACAGGATGGCAACCCCGTCGCTGGAGGAGCGCTCTTCCGCAAGTACCTCCTCAACCGCTGTCAGGAGGACTACGAGGCCGGATGGAAGGCCAAGGAGGCTTCGGCTGCTGCCGCTGCCGCCAGCGCCGCTTCCGACGCCGCCAAGAAGGACGCCAACGACGCCGCCGAGAAGGAGGCCAAGGACAATGCCGAGTCGGGCAAGTCGTCCTCGTCGGCACCTAAGGAGGCCGAGCTCCTCTCGGACGAGTACTACGCCGCGCAGAAGGCCAAGCGTCGCGGTCTCGGACTCGTTCGCTTCATCGGAGAGCTCTACCGCCTGCAGATGCTCACCGAGCGCATCATGCACGAGTGCATCAAGAAGCTCCTCGCCAACACCGAGAACCCCGATGAGGAGGACATCGAGTCGCTCTGCCGTCTCCTTACCACCGTCGGAAAGGGCCTCGACAACCCCAAGGCCAAGCAGCACATGGACATCTACTTCTCCCGCATGGCTCAGATCGCCAACAACCCCAAGATTCCTTCGCGTATGCGCTTCATGCTTCAGGTGGGTCTCTCCCTTCCTTCCCTTCTCGACGGCGAGCTCGAAAGCTGACTTTCGCCTCCCCACTCGCGCAGGACGTCGCCGAGCTCCGCTCCGGCAGATGGCAGCCACGACACGACTCGGCTGGCCCCAAGCTCATCTCCGAGATCCACTCGGATGTACGTCTCGCTCGGTTTCTCTCGCCGCGTTCGCTCGCTGACCTCTCCCTCTTCGAACCCGCAGGCGCAGAAGGCTGCCGACGAGGCTCAGCGCAGGGTCGCCAGTTCGGGCGGCAAGGGACTCCCTCGCCTGCACGACCAGCTTTCCCGGCCAAACTCCCGTCGCGGTCAAGGTCGCGACCAGTTCGGCGTCGCCGCTGCTGGAGCCGATGGATGGAGCGCCCCCGTTCCCCAGCGGCCACAGAAGGCAGGAGACCTCAGCGCCTTCGGTCGCGTTCGCGATGCCACTCCCATCTCCCTCGGCCCCTCGGGCGCTTTCGCCGCCAAGGCCAAGGCCAAGGAGGCTGCTCGGCCAACAACCCCCAGCAACCCCTTCGCTCTGCTTAGCGGTGCTGGAGATGCTCCCGAGCCTTCCACCAGCCAGCGACCGAAGCTTGTCCTCAAGCCGAGGACTGTCCCTCTCGAGGGTGAGGAGGAGGAGGAGGAGGAGGGAGAGAAGGGCGAGGAGAAGGACGCCGAGGAGGACGAGGACGAGGACGATGGAGCCATCGACCCTAACGCTACCAGCATGTCGAGGTCCGAGGGCGAGCGTCGGTCAGGCAACAGTGTCAAGGAGGTGAGTTGCAATGGTTCGCTAGCTCGTTGACGAGCACCGAGGCTAACTCGTTCGCTTCTCTCCACAGTTCTTCGCGGTCAAGAGCATCTCGGAAGGAGTCGAGTCGGTCAAGGCGCTGCCGGTCGAGTACCGCGGTATCCTCATTCGCGCTCTCGCCGACGCCGCCGTCGACAAGAAGGCCGACGACGTCAACCTCACCCGCACCCTCTTCACCGAGATCAGCGAGAAGGAGGTCGTCTCGCACAAGATCATGCTCGAGTCGCTTGCGCCCCTCGTCACTGGTCTCATCGACCTCGCGGTCGATGTGCCTTCAGTCTTCACTTTCGCCGTGAGTTTCGCTGGCCCTCGCTGCCATTCTTGAAGAAGCGTCTCTAACTCTCCTCTTCCATCGCGCAGTCTTCACTACTAAAGGGAGCCGCAGCTACACGGGAGGAGGTCGTTGAGCTGTCGAAGACTATGATCTCGGAGGAGGACGACGATGAGGAGGAGATCGAGCGTGGACGCACGAACTTCCTGGCGGCATTTGATAAGCTCGGAGCAGCGCAGTAGTCTAATGCACATGACGGCCCTTAGCCAGCCGATTTACTACATATTCACAAAGCGGCAGAGCGAGCGAGCCAGCTGAGACCGCCTTTGCGAGCCAGCCTCGACGATGCAGACTGATGACCGATGTACATTGCTGTTGCCGGAGGAGTCTACTGCGAAGCCTTGAACACGTTCTCGCGGTAATGACGGAGCTCTGCACCGTGGAGCGGGTCAGCAAGACAGCGAGAGAGCAAGCTCGGCGCAAGCTCCGACGGCGAAAGAAGAAGCTAGGACTGACCAGAGATGGAGTGTTGGATATCGGAGAGCGCACGGTGGGCCGAGTCCTCCTTTCGTGGCCGCTGCAGCTCGGGGTACCAGCGAGCAGTGAGCTCCTTGATACTGGAGACGTCGAGGATGCGGTAGTGGAGGAGCGAAGCGAGCTTGGGCAGGTCCTTGTTGATGAAGGCGCGGTCGGCATGCACGCTGTTACCTGTAAAGAAGCGTATGAGCGCCGACCGAGCGACTGGGAAGGTGCATAAGTGCCTCACCTGCGAGGAGAGCTGGCTCCCCCTTTGCGAAGTGCTTGGCGACGTAACTCGAGACGAGGTCGTCCACGGTGGCCATGTCGGTTGTACTGGACAAGCAGGACGCGGTGAGGCCAGTCTTGCCATGCTGGTTGATGCACCTGCGAGGTCGAAGGAGTCAGCGAAGGGGGAGGAGGCCAGCTCAGGAGCGACTCACCACTCATTCATGTTGTCCAGCACCTCCTGATCAGTCTTGACAATGTACTCGATCCCCTCGTCCAAAGGCTCAAGCTCCTTGTTGGTCACAATGGCAGCAATCTGCCGCGAGAGGCGGGAGGTCAGCTCTGGAGCAGCGACGCGCTTCTCGTGGACCTGCTCACCTCTAAGATACGATCAGGACGGAAAGTAGCACCCTGGGGAAGATCCGCTGGTGGTAGATAGGCGTTCAGTCCGGTCATTTCGCAGTCTAAGGAGCGGGAGATGGTCAGCTCCATCTCGAGACGCGCCGTAAGCTGCACTGACCGATCCAAAGGATATTCTGGTTACTAGTGGACATGGTGATAGACGAATGGAAGGTCCTGGTGTGAAGCGAGCGACGAAGAAGACGTGTGCGAAGAGCGAAGAGCATGAGCGAAGCCAAAGACGCGTCGACAACGGAGAGCTCGAGATGTAGAGGGGTGGCAGAGGTGCGAGTCAGCCGCAGCGGCAATATAGCGAGCTGCTTAAACGGATCGGCTCAGTCACGAACCATCGCGGTCTACTCAGCCGGGTCTTCAAGCCCCGCCGAGCAGTTCGCCGAACTCTCTTTTCTCTACGCCGAGCGTGGCTCAGCAGACAGGTTTGAGATGATTCAGACACGAGATCTACTACACGCTACTCTTGCACCACCTAGTCCGGCTTGTTCTTCTGCCAACTCGCTGCTCTGTGTTCAGTCGGAGAAGGAGCGAACGGCTTTGAGCTTCGTAGCCTGTCAGTGAGAGGGGGTCAGCTCGAGCAGACGAGAGAGGGGACACGTAACCCACCGTCAGGCGGATGAGATGCATCGCCTCGTCGATTTGGGTCTGCAGGCGCTCGAGGCGGGCCTCCTTTGAGATCTCGGTCGAATTGAACTCGTTGCATAGCTGGGCCAGCAGCCTGAGGGTGGAAGCAGAATGAGCCAAGAGTACTGCTGCGACGCTGTAGCGACGACCCACTCTCGGTACTCCTGCAGGTCGTCTTCCAGCTCCTTGACGGCGAACAGCTTGACTGCTCGGCGAGACGGTTTGTTTGACTTGACGGGGCGCTGTCGAGGTAGAAGCTTGGTCAAGGCACGTATTTGATGCCTGAGTGTAGGTCTACGCACCACCATTCGACGAAGCTTGTTCTTGAGAGTTCTAGCCGGACGCGGCGGCGAGTTAAGCGCCTCGTTCTGCAGGTCGATCACGTCGTAGTCCTGGAGAGGCAGAGGCTCAGTCTCGGAGCCAGAGAGAAGGATACTTTAACTCACCTCCAGCGTAGTGTTGTGGATGATCGACGACTCCTGTAGAAAGCTCGTTGGAGAAGAACAACGCAGAGCCGAGCGCCAAGAATCTCACCTCGCCGTCGTCCTCCGAGTCTTCGAACGGCGTCTGCTGCATCTCCTCGTTTTCTTCTTCGATCTAAAGCGCGAGGGAATGAGAATGGCCCGCTCACCGATCCGAGGGGAAACTCACGCTCTGGTCGGCCTCGGCGAGGGCTTCCGTCTCGCTGTCGAGTCCTTGGTCGCGCTTCCAGGCCTCGAGCTGCGAAAGTGGGTGTCAGCTGTATATCCTAAGCCCTGAAGCTGGCGTGCTAGGGACCTACTTGAGCTAATGCCTCGTCGTAAGCGGTCTCGAGCTCCTTCTGCGCGGCGAGCAGCGAGCGGCTCGACTCTTCCTGGCGCACCTCGCGAGCCTGTCATAGCAGCGAGTTAGCGAGGAGTATCCTGAGAAGTTCGTGAGAGACTTGCCAAAGCATCTGTAAGGTCTTGCTGAGTCGTGTCGAGCTGTTGCTGAAGTCCGGCGATGGCTTCCATCGCCGCCTCGTGACTCTTCTGGGCGACTTTGATCTCCTTGTCGCGCCCAAGCTTTTCGATCTGCAATGCAAAGTCAGATCAGCGCTTACGCTAGGTCACACCTCGACGGCGACTCACCTGCAAGGACTTGAGGGAAGCGCGGATCGACTCGGCCTACGAGAAAAGGGAGTAGGGTCAGTTCGGGAGGCTGATAGAAATCAAAAAGAACGCACCTCAGCTTCAGCAAACTCCTTTGCTTTATGCAGCTCCACCACCTCCGTCTGGCTCTGCTCCAACCCTTCTCGGAGGACGAGTAGCTCCGATTCATGGTGCACGACGTCCGAGTGAGCGTAGCCGAGGGCGTTCTTGAAGTAGTCGCGCTCGGGAATGATGTTCTCCGCCTGTAGGTAGGACTCGTGTTAGCTCAGACAGCGAAGGACGAAGAAGAGAGCTCACCACTTGCGCCGCCGAGTCTTTGGCCGCCTGAAGCTCCTTGAGTTGCTGATCACGCTGTACCACGAGCTCTTCCAGCCTGGTGTAGCTCTTCTCCTTGTCCGCGAGCTTTTCCTGCTCGAGCTACAGGTCAGCAAACGTCCCCCCAAGACGCGTCTCCGTCTTCTCCTCGAGCTCACCTGAATCGCTCGGAGCTCGGCTGCAAGCGCCTCAATCTCCTGATCCATTGCTTCCTCTGCTTCCAGCTCGACGATCCTGTTGCTTAGAGGGCTTTCCATCCTGATATCGTCGACGCCTGAGAGCCTCTGCAGGAGACGACTGGCGCGTTCAGCACGCTGCTTCTCGGCGGCGGGGCACAGGTGCAAAGTACTCACCTTCAATCGTGCTCCGCTCGTAGACTTGAGCGAAGACCTCGCATCAGCAACCCAAGCGAGCTCAGTGAGTCCTTTGGCAGAGCTGCTGCTGCTGTTTCTTGAGAGATTCGTCGTCTGCGGAGGGGGCCGAGGGGTCAGACGAGTTTTGTCGAGTCTGTAGTACGTTCACCTACTTCCTGCAGCGGGCTCGACATTTACCGAGGTGGTTGATCCTTCGACGAGTCAATTGTTGAACGAAGAGGCTCCTGCTCAGCAACTCGAACGCTCGGACCCCCAGGGCTCCTATCAATTTCGACAACCCCGAGTGGTCGATGTAGTACAGCTCTCACTCCCCCGGAAATGTCTAGTGCGGATGGATGAGTCATTCTGGAGCAGCCCTCAGAGCTACAGCCTCTTTGCAATCGCTCGGCCGACACTTCTTGCCATCGCCGAGCTTCGCCTTGCTCTCGAACTCTCGGGATGAGCTTCGTTTGAATGATCTGGAATGCACTAAAATTTGACTAGAAATGATTGCGCTCCCCCTCGGCGCCCTTCCTGGACTGATTAGACCGACCTGCACTTGCAGAGTCGAGAGCGAAAGGACTGGAGTCTGTCCACCTGTGTGAAGGCGCAGGTCAGCAAGAGCCCGTTATGTGGGAGCGCATATATTTACCGCGTCGATTAAGCTGTATATCTCCTTGTGCAGCTCGGCCCGAAGGCTCTTGAGACGAGTGAGTGAAGTCGGTGACTTCGGTCGAGCCTGAATTGTTCGACACAGCAAACACACGCCTGCTCGAAGAAGCAGAAAAGGTCAGCTCAGCTTACTGAAACGCCGAAAGGCTGAGACTTGCGAAGAACCGGCTGCAACGTTGTCTTCAAGCTCCTTGATGGCGTCAAAGTCGACCGCTCGGCGGAAAGAGATCTTCTTCGTCTAGCAGGGAGAGTGAGGGTCAGCCTCATCTCACACGGTAAAACTCTGAGGTGTATCTCGTACCACTGTGCGGCGTAGCTTGCCGATGAAGGTCTTGGGCGTCGGCGAGGCGTCGAAGTCGGCTCCGACCTCCTCAAGCATGTCATAGTGCTGGATGGGAAGAGAGCTTCAGCGGAGAGTGCCACAGGTTGCGGCGAATCATTCTTACTTCTGCTGCTGTAGAGTGACCTGTGGGCGAGTCCTGCAGAGGTATTGGACCCAGCGAAAGCGAAGCGAGGCGAGGACCGAGTACTCACGTCGCCATCTACGAGCGTCGTAAGCTCAGCCTGGTCATCCTTGTTCTCATCTCCAGGCTGTTGAGATAGGAATAAACTATCAGTCGAGTGCTCGCGAGCTCGGCAGGCGGAGAACAACCTACGCTCTGCTCCGAATCCTCGCTCTCCGACGCCGAGTCGCTGCCGACCTCCGAGATGGATCCAGTAGTGAAGTTCCAGGCGTGTTGCTGCAGCGACAGGTCAACTCCCCTTTCGCAGGACGTCTTGAGAGGGTGTAGGGCACACTCACCTGGGCTGCAGCCTCCCTGCAAGGCGCGTCAAGCTCCCTCATCCTCGCAGCAGGAGAGCTAGTCGCTTCTTGAGGCGCATTGCGAGCCTATCGAGAGCAATTGTCAGCAAGTCGAGTCTTATAGCGTCAGTGAGCTACTCACCAGAGCTGGCACAAGATCCTGCTGAGCCGAGTCGAGCTGCTGCTGAAGCTCGGCGATCTTTCCCTCAGCTGCCGTGTAGCTGTTCTTGACGGTATCGAGCTCTTGATCTTGGGCGCGCATCTTCGTCTGTTGTAGCAAGCTATAAGGGCACCTCACAAGACTGCCAACCGTTGTTGCAAGCTCACCTGAAGTGACTCCAGAGAAGCGCGAAGCGAGTCCGCCTGCGAAATACAAAGGTCTTCAGCTTTCAAAGCGCGAGGTGAGGTCGTAAAGCTACAGACCTCGGTCTTAAGAGTCCCTGTGATCCTCTGCAGCTCCTTGAGCTCGGCATCCTTCTGCTCGAGTCCCTTGCGAAGCTCGAGCAACTCCGATTCGTGGCGAACGGCGTCCGAGCGAGCCTGGTCAAGATCCTCCCTGAAGGCATCACGCTCCTTGGCGAGAGTGAGCATCTGCAGTGTGAAGCTTGTCAGCTATGGCTCTGAGCACAGCAGGGTGAGAGACCAGCGCACCCGCTTGGCGGAAGCCTTCTTCGCCGCCTGAAACTCCTCCACCTCAGTATTCCTTTGCGCGTCACGCATCAGCAGACACTCAACACTGCGATCCCTATCGAACAGCATGAACTGATAGGCGGGAAGGTAGTCAGTGCCATAATCAGACCTTTCGTCCGACTCCGAGGCTCACATGAACCTGAAGCAGCTCGGCTTCCATGGCTTCAAGCTGGGCAAGAGCATCCTTGCTGCTGGTAGAAGTAGATGCAGAATTAATCGTCGCCCTGTGCATGGCATGGCTGGTCAGCGGACGCAAGAGGCTGTATGAAGCGGCTGGTCCGAACACCGAGGGAGGAAACGATAGGTGGGCTTACTGCTCGGTATCATGCATGTCGGGTACGCCTTGCACTTCTTTTAGCTTCTTGAGGTCCGTCAAGAGCTTGATCAACTCCTCCGCTTCGGCGGCGGTCCTCGCAATAAGCTGGCGCTCGCCGAGCTTGACACCAAACTCCCTGCGAATCACGCGCTGAACGAGCTCGACGTACCCGGCGCGGGAATAGAGCTTCCCACTTGGCCCGGGGAGAGGCGAAGACGCCCTGATCCCTGGTGTCCTACGCCCTAGCAAGACATCGGACCATGGCTTCCCTAAAACCTCCCGAGGCACGTCACGAGGTACATGGTAGACGCTCCAGTGCTGCTCGACAGTCTTGATATTTTGTGCGATACCTGCAAACCTGCAGAAAGGCCAGGGGCAGGACGAGCAACGGCCCAGTGGTTTAGGAATGAAGGGCGCGTCGAGTCCGAGATGTCCTGTAGCAGCGAGGAGCACGTAAGGACTGTTCTCCTCCGAGTGGAAAGTGACGGATAGCCTGCCGGCCGGTCGAGCCATGATGCCGTCGAGCAGAGACGCAAGGATGTTGTCGGAGCCAAAGATTCGTCTGGCGTCGTTCAACGCTGGTCCTTTCACGTGCTTCCGAGCCCAACTCAGCAACAGCAACCTCAACGGATGAGCAGGGTCATTGTCGGAAGCAGCGATAGGCTTCAGGGCTGAGTCTCGTGCGGTATAGCAAACCAGGGGCTCGAACCGCTGTGTCGGCGCTGGTAGCTCGGTCGAGCTCTCCTGCGCCATAAAGAGCAGCACCGAATGCGCGGGGGCGCTGGTCATATTCTCAGGGTTCCTAGAAGCGGTGAGAAGCCCGAGTGTAGTGCGATAACCCCTCGCGACCTGCAGAACTCAGGCTCGGCGAGCGGCTGGTCATTTCCGCGCCCGTTGCACTCAGGTATCGGGCACGACCCAAGTCCTCTTCGTCACCGGCGTACCGGTTGTACCCTTCTCCCTCCTCACATCCTCCTCCCTGCCCTCCAAAAACCTCTCATCCTCATCATCCCGCTCCCACTCCATCTCCCCCTTCCCTCGATCGCCAGGAAGGACCGGTGGAGGTGGGATACCGAAGGGAAGGGGAGCAGCGAATGGGTCGCTTGAGCCGGGTCGGAAGGCGGCGCCGAGGGCTGCGAAGGAGGGGAGAGAGGGAGCGCGGGTGAAGGATTGGGAGGTCGAGGAGGTCGAGGGTTTGGCGGGAGTGTCGGGGACGAGGGTGCGGGAGGAGGCGAGCTCTTTAGAGGTGACGAGTCGATCAGCTGTAGCCGAGCGAGATTCAAGCGAAAGGAACTCACTCTTGGGGCTCACGCTCTTCCGCTTCCGTTTCCTCGCCTCGGCCTTCTCAGCCGCCTCCTTCTTCTCCTTCTCGGCCTCTTCCTTCTTCTTCTTTAATCCCACTCCACTCGGCCTCCTCGACAAGCTGACCTCACGACGATTGAACAGCCCCTTGGACGAGCCGGTGAGGGAGTCGCCGCGAGGCAGAGGGCGAGGGCGCTCCTGCTTGCGCGGTGGACGAGTGCGAGGTGGTGCATCGGTGGTGGTAGAGGTCGAGTCGCTTTCGGTAGCGGTGGTGGAGGTAGAGGCGACAGGATCGGTGGTCCGTCGTTTCGGCGGGAGCGGCACTTTGAAGACGTTGTCGTCGAGCTCATCCGAGGCGGCTCGACTCTTCCTAGCGACCTTGCCGACGAGACGCTTCATCGTTGGACTCTCGGTGATGTGCTTCTGACCCTCCTTCCATTCCTTGCGACGAGCAGACTTGTCGAGCGAGAGCAGCGAGCGATCCTTGAAGGGCGAGGGAGCGGGTTCGAGGCGGACGGAGAGCGCGTCGGAGGTGGTGGCGGAAGGGAAGAGCTTGGTGCGGTGGTGCTTGCGAAGCGTTTCGGAGGTGCAGGAGGCATAGCTGTGAAGGCGAGGAGCGAGGTCAGCTTCAGTTCGGCGCTCGTCGAGAAAGACGACTCACTGAGTCTCGACAACTTCCTTCCACCAGACTTGCACCTCATCCAGCTGCTCTTCCACCTTCTCTGTCCCTTGTGGCTGGCTTGCGAGGCCCATATCGCTGACGTCCTTCATCACTCGCCAGATCTGCAGCCGGTCGGTGAGGAAGTCGAGGAGGAGTTCGGGGTCGAGAGTAGCAGAGTGTCGTTCAAGGTCCTTCTTCTTCTTGGCCTTGACTGGTGGTGAAGAGAGAGGCGCTGGAAGCGAGATGAGGGTGAGGAGGAGGAGAGCCTGAAGGCAGGTTCTGCGAGAGGAGGAGGGTCAGCGAGCGCCGAGTTCGAGCCAAACGAGAGAGGTAGCCTGACTCGACGAGCTCGCGTTCAGTCAACCACTCGTTGACATCAACTTCCTGAACCGTCCAGGCTGCTGGCTTGTCCTTCTCGGCCATTTGGACGTCGCCCGTCACATCCTCCTTCGGCGGCGCCGGCGCGGCTCCTTGTGCCGCGTCCTTCGCTGCTTGCTGTGTTGCCTCGACCTTGAGCTTCTCCGCCTGCTTTCCCTTGTCGGCTTTGAGCTTCTCCTCGGCCTGCACCTTCCACGCGGCGTGCGATTGAAGTAGCACCTCGCGTTCCTTCTCGCTCAGGCGCTCCTTGCCCTTCTTTGACGGCACCAAGCTATCGTCTGGTGCAGCAGGATTGATGGCGGAGGGTACCACGGAGCGCCATCGTCGGTCAAAGTCGTGCAGTGGGAGGAGGAGGGAGCGAAGGAGGGGCGAAACGTCGTCGCGAGGCTGCTCGGACGCGACTGAGAGCAAGAGGCGGGCGAAGGCGTCGAGAGTGAACTGTAAGAGAGCAGAGGGGGATCAGCCTAGTTACTTCAAGATTCTGCAGCCCACTACTGACCTGATTCGAGTTGGAAGTGAAGAGCGATTCGAGGTAGGCTTGAGGGAGGTCGCGTGTAGTGGTCGAAGTCGGATAAGAAGGGCGAGCAGGCCAGAGTAGGGGGCAATCGATTGGTAAGGAATAGATTAAGCGAGCTTTGGTCGCCGTTTGAGTCGAGCTCATCGCCGACGAAGAAAGCGGAGGGAGGGAGAGAGCTGAGAGCTCGAACTCGCTCCTTGCCTTCCTGCACTTCACGCCACTTCGAGTCAGCTCGCTCAGCATGAGTGGCTCAAAGCGTCCAGTCGAACCTGGTACAGTGCCACCCTCCAAGAAGCGCCGCTCGCCCTCTACGAGCAGCGAGAGCTCGTCGGGCAGGTCGAGCTCCACTGCGAGGCCAGAGCGCAGGACGACGAGCAGCAAACAGGCGAGGGGAGCAAGGGGGAGAGTGGCTGGCGACGAGCATGCGGGAGGAGCTGCTTCGGTGAACAGGTGAGCTTTCGCTGCCTCTGCGCTCGTTGGCTCGAGCTGACCTCCCCCACTAGGCGTTACGAGACGGTGATTCCCGACTCGCAGTCACCTCCGCCCGTGCAGCAAGAAGAGGACGTCAAGCCAGACCTATACCTCTCCTACCGCTCTCGCAGCGCCTCCTCCACCACCGACAGCAGCAGCTTCGGCGCCAACAGCTCGCGCTCCTCCGACCTCGATGTCAAGCCCCCGCCCTTCGAGCGCTCTCGCTCTCGCTCTCGCTCTCGCTCTCGCTCTCGCTCTCGCTCCTTCTCTACCGACTCCAAGCCCTCGGGCGATGAAATGGCTCGATCGCTGAGCAGCGGCAGCTCGCACAACGGAGACGACCTCAGCGCACGAAGCTCCCTCGACTCGGACGTCAAGAACTTCGAGCTCGATATCAAGCCACTCCCGGGGATTGACTACCGGGCTGCGTGGATGGAAGACCGCCTCCAAAAAACCACTCGCCTCCCTGGCTTCGGCCCTCAGTCTGAGCCTGAGCCTCACCGTCAACGCTCTGCGATTCGCTCGACACCGCCGTACCAACCCACCACCGACCGCGCTCGCTCGCACGCCCCTTCGCCTATCGCAGAGGACCATGGAGTCTACAAGAAGGAGGAGGAGGATCACACGATGGCTAGTCTCGGCGACATGCCGCCGCCGAGGGCGCCGCTCGCCAGGTCCACCGAGTTGGACTGGCGCAGGAGGGAGAGGAGCACGACGGCATCGGAGGACGGGCATTATCCGCAGGAGAGGCATGATCAGGCGTCGTCGAGTCGAGCGGGATCGGCGAGGTCGGATTCGGCGGCGCAAGAGCAGCAGGGCTATGGCAGCAGGGATGAGGGCTACCAGTCGGCCTCTCCTGCTCCATGCGTGTATCAGGAGGAGGAGGAATGGCGCGAGGACGAAGAGGAGATTGTGGAAGAGGAGCAGGAGATGGCCGAGATGGAGGTCGAGCCCACGCCCGAGGTCGAGGCTGACCCAGGTGAGCCTTCACCCCTGAACCGCAGACCGCGCTGACCCTTCCTCACACATCAGTCGACCGCTTCCTCTCCTCCTTCCTCCCTGCGGGACCTCGACCTATCGGCGTCAAAGCTCGTCTCCAGAACGAGCTCGCCAAATCAACCGCACTCTACACCCCCGAGAACCGCGTGATGCCCGTCCCTCAGCCACCTCAGCAGCCTCAGCCGCGCCCTTCTCCTCCCCCTCCTCCCTCCTACTCTTTCGATGCTCCGATGGACGACTCAACTCCCACTCCGCGCCCCGCCTCCCCTCGACCACCTTCGCCCTCGCCTCAGCCTTCCCTTCCGCCAGCTCCAGCGCCCGTCTCCGAAGCCGCGATGGCTGCTGCTCGAGGCCTCTCCCCCGCATCGGAGAACATCTCCGTAGGCCTCTTTGACGATGTCGAGGACGAACTCGATGATTACGACGAGGAGGAGAACGCTGCGAGCGGAGGACTGGCCGACATCCTCGCGCCTCAGCAACATTATGAGGCGCCCACGGAGATCGGCACAGTCGATCGCTGGTATCTCGTTGTCTCGGCTCCGCAGGGAAAGGCTGTTCCCATTCAGGAGTGAGCTGCTAGGTCCCTGAGCCCCGTGGAGCCTCGCTGACCTCCCTCTCGCTTTCTAGGGATCTCAACTGGGTCCAGCTCGACTCCGACGTCTCCCTTCTACAATCCTACGACATTCCCGTCCCTCAAGTCCCCTCCTTCAAGCCGCCTCGTCGCTACCTCTCGCCCGGCTCGGACGGCCTCAAACTCCTGACCGAGATGCCCGGCGGAGATCCTTCCTCCCTCTTCGCGCGCACTCGACTCGACGAGATGTGGGAGGATTTTGCTCATCACGGAGAGAAGTACAAGCACAGGCCTCGTTGGGAGCCGAAGCTGGAGGAATGGGACGAGGTGTTGAGGACGATGAAGGAGAAGCCTGAGTGCCTCGAGGTCGGGGATCTGCTGGACGTGTTGGAGGAGGTGTTCGCGAGGGGAAGGAGGAAAGTCGACGAAGAGCTCTTGCGCGACATCTACCGCAAGAATTGGCTCTGGTTCGATCGTGAGTCGCCTCCCTCTCGTCTCCTCGGCGCTCGCTCATGCGCTTCGCCCTGCAGAGATTCGCCAACTCGCCCGCGTCCGGCAAAAGTACTTCGCCCTCGCCTCCGACAACGTCACCATCGAAGTGCATACCCTGCACGAGAAGCTCAGGTCGTCGTGGAAGGTCGACCTCGACGCCAAGATGAGGAAGCTCAAGGCGGCGAAGGAAGGGCATCTCGACGGGTACAAGGAGCTATTGGAAGAGACGCGTGAGCTGGAGTCTGGAAAGAGGAAGAATAGGTGAGCTCGCATCTTGCTCCTCTCTTCTCAGCGAGCTGTCGCTGATCTTTCCGACGACGACGCGCAGGGTCAACGCTCTCGGCTTGCTGGCTGAGAGGTTGAGGCGCATTGATGAGAAGAAGTCGAGGATGGAGGAGCAGCGCGCTTAAGTTGTTGTCGATATGTGCTTGTTGCTATAATAGCTTGGGGATACGAAGCGATGCTCTGGAAGAGAGGGCGAGCTCGGGTGAGAAAGACGGAGCGCCCCTTCGCCGACTTCGCATCGCTCGAAGTAGATCAGCCTGGATACCACTATTCGATTGTGTACTGCTACAAGCTCCTACTCGACCCTCTATGGCGACCATGCCTGTGGGAGAGCGCGTAAGCACAGGCAAGTCAGCCATCGCCGACGCCACAGAACCTAGGACCTCACAGCGAGGCAGATGGAAAGCCGGACTCACCTCGGTAGGGTTGTAGCTGGCGCTGGTGTCCACGCCAACGGTGATGTAGGCGATCAGGCCCTGCTGGATGACTCCGCCGAGCTTCTCAATCTCGAAAGTGGGCCCGTAGCTGGGTGAAGGGGTAATACAGGGTCAGTGCAAGCTCGAAGAAAGGTTTAGAACGTGATCCGAGAAGCTCACCCATTCTTGTGCGAATCCTGGTAGATCTGGAGCGAATCGTCCCAGTTGCGAGTACGGCCCCACTTGTCGACGATGGGATTGGTGTTGTAAGGCCACATCTATGGTGCGCGGTAGCAGATCAGCTCCAGTTGTCTGAGAAATTGGTGGTGGGGATCGAGATGGCTCGCAGGCGCAGAGTTCTGCTCCGAAGGAGGGGTGGAGAGTTCGGCGCCGAGAAGCAGGAGAACGCGAGCTCACCTTGTCAAGCTGCGAGTTGATCGCGTCGTCGACAAAAAACTGGCCAGTGTGTATGAGGTGGCCGGAGGTGAACGTGCCGTTGGAGTGAGGCTCCCACTCGGTGTGAACTTTGACGTGCACATGAGTCGCTCGGCCTGTGTAGTACCCAGGGAAGATGGCTGAGGTGTCGAGGTCAGCAAGGGCCCTTCCCGATCTAGCATACTACTCACAGGTGAACTGCGAAAGCCCGTGCTTGTTGGTAGGCCAAGCGCCGCGAAGGAAGGTCTGCTCGGGCTCGGTGCGCGGGTACTTGGAAAGTAGCCCCTTGCGAGGTCCTTCGTGCTTTGGTCCTTCCCATTTGAGCGCTTCCTCTTGCTCGGGGTGTCCGGCGTAGTGGCCAGTGGCGTTCGCATGCCCTGCAATGCACGGTCAGCCCGAGCTCGGCGATGCTGGGTCGGCAGCGAGAGACATACAGAGATCGACCAGCACATCGGGGAGAGGCTCGCAAGTCTTGACATCAATCACGCCGACGTCCATGAGCTGTGCAGGGTCGCTGAGAGTCAGCAAGCAGCCCCAGCCGAGATTCGGAGCGAATGGAGGCTGCGCCGAACTTACAAAAAGCAGACCGAGTTGGTCTTCTGCCATGTTCTGACGGATAGGGTGACCTCGATCGTGGTAGTAGGGACCTTGAGTAGTCTCGGGAGATAGCACACATGTGTGGTTGCGAATCTTGGCCTCCTCAATCGGCGAGCACTTGAGCGTCCTTTTGTCGACCGAGTCGGCGGCAAAGGCTCTTTCAATGAACATGGAGCTCGCATCCGTCGGAGCAGCTCCTCCTAAAGCTTGTTGAGCCTGATGGGAGTGGAGAAGGCGAAGCACATCGAGAGAGAAGCTCAGCTCGGCCCGGAAGAATGGCGAATTGACGACCTGGATGACCACTTACAGCAGCTTTACGAGCGGCTACATATTGCTTGATCTTTGGTGCGCAATGGTAGATGCTCTCTTGCCGCGCCTTGAATTGAGCGACCTCTTGAGGAGTCTCTGGGCCGTGCGCCGAGGCAGCGGCGAAGAGGGAGCCGAGTGCGATTGCGGTCGAAGTGAGCCTCATACTAAGTGCAGGACGGAGACGTGTAGAGAGAGTGAAGAAGAGAGACGAGTGAGAGATGCAGAACCAAGCCGTGCTGCAGGCCTTTTGTACCGAGGACTGGCTCCCTTCTTAAGACCGCGGCTCACGGCTCGGTCGACCGAGAGGAAGGTCGAGGCAGGCAATGGCTGGGCTACGAAAAGCTTCTGATCTGAGGATGAACGTTGGGCATTGAGCTGGGGAAGCCTCAGTGTACCGCGGTACGGGAAGTGGGCGCCGAGTCCCCATCCCTCTTCGCCGAGCAGAGCAATCTCCATTCGACGTTTCCTCGCTTCACAAGTACTCTCTGCCTCGCACTCGCATTATCGTCGGGCTGAGAAGGCTACAAGTACTTCCAACAGTGGGGGAATGAGCTCAAAAATAAGTTCAGAGTAAGTTAAGATGAGGTGAGGGACGACGGGGGAGGGGAAGACAGAATAGTGAGTGTGGAGTGCTGAGTGAGTGATGAGGAGATGGTAGTGGGGGAAACTGATAAGAGATGCGGGGAAGCGCGTGTGTGTGTG
The DNA here is from genome assembly GCA_001600635.1 of Leucosporidium creatinivorum. Taxonomy (NCBI): domain Eukaryota; kingdom Fungi; phylum Basidiomycota; class Microbotryomycetes; order Leucosporidiales; family Leucosporidiaceae; genus Leucosporidium; species Leucosporidium creatinivorum. Next base: position 100,307 of record BCKL01000032.1, on the reverse strand, counting down.
AGAGAGAGAGCATCTCGTTCGACATCGGAACCTGCCGAGTCGAGGAGATGGAAGGGGAAGCGAAGCTCGGGCTAGCTCGTTACCGCGCTCTAGAAGAGAGGGAAGAGGTGGCCGTGAGGATCGGCGCCGGTCATGTTCCTGTAGCGAGGGGCAAGCGAGAGGTCAGCGAGTTGCTCCACATCTCGACGCGAACGAGCTCGAGCATCGCCGAGCCCGACAAAGAGGCGCCAAACTCACCCGTATTCCGACAAGTCGACCTCGGGGTAAGCGTCAAAGTTGCTAGCATCCCAATCGCCCTCGACCTTGGGAACATAAGGCGCCGGAATCTCCTTGCGATACAGCCTCTCCCAATCCACCTCCTGGAACCAAACGTGGCCAAAGATGTCGCGCGAGCCGTTGGCCAAGTTGCCGAACCGCTTGGTGATATCGGGCGTGAGGAGCGACTTGAGGAGGTCCTTGGCTTCTGGGGCGAAGTAGGCTGGGTAGCGGACCTTGCCGGCGATGATCTTCTCGTAGAGGCGCATGGGGTTCGAGTCCTCGGTGAAGAATGGTGGGTAGCCGGCCTATGGAAGGAGAGCGAGGTCAGCTACTTGCTTGTCGAAGGAGCCAGCCCTCGCGACCACCGAGACGACTGGAGCGCGAGCCGAGAAGGGGGACAAGCCGAGACTCACGAGCATTTCGAACATGAGGACGCCGAGAGCGTACCAGTCGACACTCTTGTTGTATCCACGCGACTGCACAATCTCGGGAGCGAGGTAATCGGGAGTACCTGCGAACGAGAACGGCGCGCGTTAGCTCTCGCTCTCGACTTCCGGCGCCCGACAGCTGGCTCGTCCCAGCTTGCAACAGAGCAACTCACCACAGAGGGTCCAGGTGATATCGGGAACGTGCTTGGCAAAGCCGAAGTCGGTGATTTTGACGTGTCCATCGGCGCCGAGAAGGATGTTCTCGGGCTTGAGGTCGCGGTAGATGATGTCGAGGGAGTGGAGGTAGTCGAGCGCGAGGGCCACTTCGGCGGCGAAGAACTTGGCCACAGGATCGGGGAAGCGCTGCAGATGGTGTACAGAGGATCAAGGTCAGCCAAGAGTTCGGCGCCGGGAAGAGCGAGGAGGAGGCAGCAAGCGCTCACCTGACTCTTGCGAAGGAGGGAGAAGAGCTCTCCTCCAGCGACAAAGTCCATGACCATGTACAGGTTCTTCGTGTCCTTGAACGTGCCCCACAAGTTGACGAGGAACGGGTGACGAACTCGCTCGAGCATCTCACGCTCCGAGTTGGTGTGCTCGACCTGCTTCATCTTGACGACTCGGTCCTTGGACAGTACCTTGACGGCGTAGGAGCGCGAGTTGTGTTGCGAGCGAACGAGGTGCACTCGGCCGAAGGATCCGGTGCCGAGCGTGCGGATGAAGGTGAAGTCGGAGAGATTGTAGCGGGAGGACGTCTTGCGCGAGGTGGAGGAAGTGTTGGAGGGCGTCGGCGATAGGACGCTCGAGGCGGCGGTAGCGGAGAGGGGACGGTTGACGACGTTGCGGCTGGCGGAGGTGGCTTGCTGGCCGTAGCCTTGCGGCTGCTGCTGTTGCTGATGGTGGTGAGACGACTGCTGCTGCTGCTGGGGTTGATGGCGCGATGAAGAGGAAGTGTGGTGTTGGTTCTGCCGACTCGATGGCTCCTCCCGGTAGCCTCCTCCTCCCGCTCCTTGCTCCCGAGTGCCGTCGACCATCTCGACGCTCTCGACGCTGATGCGATCCGCCGTCTTTGGCCGGCCGTTGGACGAATGAATGCCCAAGTTCTCCATCTTGCCTTCCACCTCCCGTTCCCGCTCGTTGACGAGAGTGCCGGCGCTCGACCGCTGCTCATACGAGCTGTGGCCTGACCGCGACTCGCCGCCGTAGCTCGACTGCTGCTGGTAACGGTCCTCCTTCATATCGCTCCGTGCCGACTTTTGCGAGCTGTACGAGTTGTGCGAGCGGGCGGCCTGCGCCTGCTGAGCTTGGAGAGGGCGGTTGAGGTGGGATTGAGCAGAGTAAGGTGGGGTGGGAGGCTCTTTGTACGAGGAAGGGTCTGCAGTGACGGCATAGCAATCAGCTGACTATGCTGTAAGATACCAGCTCGCTCTTATGAACGTACAGTTGGGATCGTGAGCTTCGACGGGGCTGCCTGGAGGGCTGGGCAAGCCGGATCCCTCGCGGTGAGAGCCGTACTTGTCAGAGGCGTGGTGCTGGTAAGCAGAGCTCGTGCCCAAGTACTGCTGCTGCTGTTGCTGCTGCTGCTTGCGGTTGTAGTCGGTGGTAGGAACGCTGGGAACGTTGGTCGAAGGAAGAGGACCGGAGATGGGAGGAGGCGCAGGCGAGGAAGCCTTCTTGCGCGAGAGAAGTCCCATGTTGGTGGCTGCCTTGGAGACGAGCGAAGTGCAGTGAAGAGGGGAGAGCTGAAGCTGCTGGGCGACGAGCTGATATCCGAGACGAGGCGACTGGGGAGACGAGCGAGAGGTTGCCGGCGACGTGTGCGAAGAGGTGGAGGGAGGGAGGGAGGGAGGCAGGGGAGCGTCGAGGTGCACAAGTGCAGAGGCGGGCCAGCTCACTCTAGAATGCAATCAGAGCCCTGGCTCAAGCGCAGAGCTCGAAAGCTCGACTCTGGCGCTCGCTCGGCCGGATGAGGAAGTCGCGGGTGACAAGCGCCCAGCCCCTTCCGCTACATTTGACGTGTCTGCTGTGCTACAGCAGGCCGCTTGAATGGTAGCATGTACTTTGAACCTCCAGTCGGACCGCGAAAAAAATGTGGAACGAGGGAGAAAAGCATTTGTCGCTGCTCCTCGGCGTTGGTGAAGTCCGACAGACGGGCTCGGCGAAAGCGAGGTCAAAGCCACCTCTTTCCAACTTCGATTCTCTCCACTCCCGCCATCTCAATATCGACCTGAGCTTCCGCTTTCTGCTCGGTTACAGGGGTACAACAATCGGCCAGCCTTCCCGCTACCGCCGATTCGTCCTGCACCTCACCCGCCCCTCTCTCATCGCCGAAGCCTGAGTTGCTTGAGCCAGCGGCATCGCGAGCAGCTGCTAGAAACAGACGAGGGTTGCCAGATAGCTTCTGAAGCGAGGCTGTGAGCTTGCTCTGCTCCTACTCTGCGTCCGGTTGGCTGGAAGGCAGCTCGTCGACCCTCCGTCTTCGAGTCCCGGGCTCGAAAGCCGTTCTCGCTTTCTCACTCTGCAGGCTGGCGCGCCTCGTCTTCACTTTGAAAGCGTGAAGGAGTAAGGTATCAGCTAGAAGCCGGAAGAGGAGCTGCAGGCGAGAAAATGCCGCTAGAGAGGCAGGGGTGAGTCCTCCTGCGGCGCCGAGCAGGAGCGCCGAGCCGAGTCTCAAGACGTATCAAGCTCGCGCGAGAGTTGCAGAATCAGCCGAGATCAAAGTAGATTCTGGCTGTATCTCTACGCGTTTACGAGGCGACTGCCACTCGCTCGCCAACTGTTGTAAGGACAGCTCACTTCGGCTCCCTCGGCGCTGGCTTTCGACCGCACTGGTGCTTGCCCTCTGACCGAGGCCACTTCCCCCGCACCTTGAGCATATCTCTAAACATTGATTAGTCTCTGCGGCTCCAGCTTACCCATCAGAGATCGCTCTCAAGCCGATGAGCGTAGATAAGCCTGCAAAGCCGAGTGAGAGCCGAGGGGTGCTTCGGTGAGCTGAAGTGCAGCGATAGCAGCTAAGGAGAAGCTTGATGCATCCCATAGCGCTTGTCGCTTCGCACTGGAAACAGAGATCTGCAGCGTGGCTGCTTGCGTTCTCTTCGCTTTTGCTTAGCCGAGCCAGGAGAAGAGCGAGAGCCTCGCCGACCTTTGTTTCCTCCTCCCCAAAGATCATCAGCTCGCTGCTCCAATCTCTCGGCAAAGTTCCTTGTACAACGACCCCCCCACTCAGACTCGCCCATAGTATCGCCGTCTCTCCCTCAAGCTCGCAGCCTCTCAACCTCACGCGCCTCTCGACAACAATGGCCGGCGTTCCCAAGATTCTGATGTTGCCGGGCTACACGCAAAACGCTGCGATCTTCAGTGAGCTTATACAGTGCCTCCCAGGCTGACCAGGATCGACGAAACTGACCGTAGCGCTTGCTGCTGCTTCTTCAAGGTGGAAGGCTCGGGGCGATTCGAAGGGGCATCAAGGATTCAGCAGAGCTCGTGTTCGTGGATCCTGTACGTCTCGAGCTTCTGCTCAAGCTCACGGGTGGTTCAGCTCGCTGGGAGGACTCAGAAAGGTGCAGAGCTGACCTGCACCTCCATCGCTCTTTGCTCGGCAGCCTCACATCGTGGACACTCCCACCAACTCTTCCACCGACTTTGACTCTTCTGCTACATCCGTACGCCGCTGCTGCTGCTCTCCCAAGCTCGACCGAACCTCTTGCTGACCCATCTCGGCTTTCTCTAGAACCCGACGTCCGCCGAAGAAACGCCTCGCGCTTGGTGAGCCGCTGCGACACGACAAGCCAGATACGCCCAGGAAACTAACTTGCAGAACCCTATAGGTGGTTCGCTGAATCCAAGGACGGCTGGCGGCATTTCACCAAGATGGACGAGTCGCTCGTCTACCTCCGCGACATCTTGGAGCAGCAAGGGCCTTTCGATGGTGTTTGGGGCTTCTCTCAGGGTGAGCATTACTCTCTTGTTCCTTCGAGCGCGCCGCTGACCCTCGGACCTCTACGCAGGAGCCGCCGCCGCCGCCATGCTGACCGCTTTGGTCGAGAACCCTTCGCTTCACCCCGTCTTCGCCGCTCCTTCCAACGACCCCAACGTCGTATGGCCACCAGCACCCTTCAAGTTCTCGGTCCTCAGCGCAGGCTTCATGCCCGCTGATCCCGTATGGAGCGCTCTCTTTGACACGCCGAGCAAGACTCCCACCTTGCATGTTCTCGGTCGAGGGGACACGATCGTCGGCTCGGGTAGGTTGTGCTACTGTTCACTATACAGTGCTCTTGACTGACGATGCTTTCTCGACAGACCGCTCGCTGCCCCTCGTTGACGCCTTCGTAGACGCCCGAGTCGAATGGCACGATGGAGGTTTGTCGTTCTCTCGGACTTGACCTTCTTTCACGCAGAGATGCTCACGACTGTCTCACCTCCCACTAGGACACCACACTCCGAGCAAAGCGAGCTGGCGCAACTTCTTCAAAGCCTACCTGGACCTCTTCAAGGAGGGCGGCGTCGGCGCGAGTGGCATCGCCGAGATTCCTTCGCCTTCAGGTGCGGTGGCTGGACCCGAGGAGACTGCACCGGGCAAGCTGTAGCGACGCTGTTTAGATGTAGATAGCACTAGATTGGGCTTTTCGGGGATTAGAACAGCCTCTGATTCGCGCGGTGAACTCTCGGCGATGAGAGAAGAGAGGAAGAGGGCCGCGCAAAGGTGCAGCGGCCCCTTGACATAGCACACCATCAACAGAGAGCTTCGCGACTTCTCGCTGTAGCTCTCTTCAACTTGCCCCGCTTTAGCTCGCGAGGAGCCCCTTCGCGCGAAGAGGCGCTCTCCGCTTTCTACCTCTCTCCCTATCCTCGTCGTCTCTTCGCCTCGTATTACGGGTCCCGCTTCACTCCAGAAAGACCTACACACTACCCACACTCCACTGCATCTAACACGGCCACAAGATGAGCGAGTTCAAGAACCAGTTTGCGGAGATCGAGAAGCACAACACGGCAGAGTCGCTCTGGGTCATTGTCAAGGTACGGATGCAGCGGCTCATTGCCTGTACATCGAACTCACTCTGGCGTATTACAGGGACAAGCCTATGATCTTACAGAGGTGAGTTGGTCCTCTCCGCCGTGCCCCGCGCTCAACAGGCAGACGAAACTAACGCTCTACTGCTCTACAGTTTGCCCCTGAGCACCCTGGTGAGCTACATAGCTTTGAGATGCTGCCTCGCTGCTCAAAGCGGCATCTACGAAGGTCCAGTGGCGAAAGGAGCAGCGCCGCTAACCTCGCGATTCGTCCACCTCAGGCGGAATGAAGATCCTCCTCAAGTACGCCGGCAAGGATGCTACAGAAGCCTAGTACGTCTTGTCCTACTTTCTGCGCTCCATCGACCCCGTCTGCACCTCTCAACCACGAGCTAATCGTCGCTTCCTCATTCAGCGAGCCGATCCACCCTCCTGGCACCTTGGAGCAGTACCTACCCAAGGAGAAGCACCTCGGCTCGGTCGATATGACTGGCGTGGAGGTCGTCGTCAAGGAGGAGACGGAGGAGGAGAAGCAGCGCAAGATCAGGGTCGCCAACAAGCCGCCTCTCGACGAGTGCTTGTCGTTGTATGACTTTGAGGTGAGCTCGGGCGAGGCGTAAAGCTAGAGAATGACTCGCTGATGATTGGTGCTGCAGGCCGTGGCAAAGTCGATCCTCCCTACCGCCGCTTGGGCTTACTGTTCGTCGCCTCCCCCCTCTCTCTTCGTCGGCAAGAGACCGCCGCTGACTCTCGCGTCTCTCCCACTACAGACAGTTCAGGTGCGGATGATGAGATCACCATGCGCGAGAACCGAAGCGCCTATCAGCGCATCTGGTTCCGCCCACGCGTGCTGAGGGATGTCACCGAGGTCGACTACTCGTCGACGATTCTAGGGATGCCTGTGAGTCTTGCACCTCATTCGCTTGCTTCTCGGGCTAATATACTACTCGCAGACCTCCCTGCCCATTTACATGACCGCGTAGGCTCTCACAAGGCGCCACTCGCCCTTCGGCGCTGACCCTTCTTCACTCACAGAACCGCTCTTGGACGATTGGGACACCCCGACGGAGAGAAGAACCTAACCTGGGCAGGGTCCGAGACTGGCACCATCCAGATGATCCCCACTCTTGCTTCCTGCTCCTTTGACGAGATCGTCGACGAGGCAGCTCCGGGTGAGCTCGGCGAAGCTAATCTTCGGCGGTCGGGCAAGAGCTGACGCTTTTTTGAACGCTTCATAGGCCAAAACCTCATCATGCAGCTCTATGTCAACAAGGATCACTCTATCACCGAGCGCATCGTCCGACACGCCGAGGAGCGAGGCGTCAAGGGTGAGCATCTCTTGTATCGAGGTGCGCCAAGGACATCGCTGACCCCGCTCCCCTTGGTTCAGGACTGTTCATCACCGTCGACGCTCCCCAGCTTGGTCGTCGCGAGAAGGACATGAGGCAGAAGTTCGCCGACGAGGGCTCCGACGTCCAGCAGGGATCGAAGGTCGACAAGTCGCAGGGAGCCGCTCGTGCCATCTCTTCATTCATCGACCCCGGATTGTGCTGGAAGGTGAGCGCGGCTTCACACGGAGGAGCGTTTCTCGGCGATGAAAGCTGACCCTTCCTGCTCCCCCCGCTTCGACAGGACATCGAATGGTTCAAGACGATCACCAAGTTGGTCCTTCGCGCTACATCTCCTCTGAACTTCTTTCCTAACCGACAGTCTCTCCACAGGATGCCCATCGTCCTCAAGGGAGTGCAGTGCTGGGAGGACGCCGTTCTGGCGGCCGAGAACGGCCTCGCGGGAGTCGTGCTCTCCAACCACGGAGGACGTCAGCTCGTATGCTCCTTTCGCATCTCTGAACTGCTCGAACTGTCTCGGCCGCTCACCTATCTCGCTTCACCTGCAGGATTTCGCTCGCTCGGGAATCGAGATCCTCGTCGAGACCATGGCCGAGCTTCGCAAGCGCGACCTGCTCAAGAATGGCTTCGAGGTTTACATCGACGGAGGTGTGCGTCGTGCGGGAGATGTTATCAAGGCTATCGCGCTGGGAGCCAAGGCGGTCGGCCTCGGTCGACCTTTGCTGTGTGAGTAGGAGCGAGCGAAGCGACAGGACGCCGACGAGACGGCGGAGGACTGACTCGCTACTCTCGCACAGATGCCTACTGCGCGTACGGAAAGGAAGGAGTCGTGCGAGCCATCCAGCTGCTCAAGGATGAGATGGAGATGAAGTGAGCTCGTCTTCCCTTCTTGCGCTGGCTTCGCTCCTCGCTCACCTTCGCTTCCTCTCCCAGCCTGCGTCTCATAGGTGCACCAACACTCGCCGACATCACTCCCGAGATGGTACGTTCACTATGCGGTGGATCTGCACCACTCGTCCACGCTAATCCGCTTCACTCGCAGGTCGATATTTCGGCTCTCCATCACCGCGCCGTCGACAGCGCTCCCGACCACCTCATGAGGCAGAACTACGAGCCTTTGGTGTTTTTTTTTACCCTCGAAGCCCCGATCATGCTCGCTGACCTCCTGCTCTTCTCAGTCGGGCGTTGGAAACGGCCTCGGCGCGAAGCCTCGCCTCTAGAGTCCTCGTCGAGAGCTGGCGTAGAAGCGAAACAGGGAGATGTAGAGGTTGCGGAGTTGATATATATGTACCTGATGAACGATCGCCGGTGCAACAGTGAGAGAGATGGCAGAATGCGAGAGCCTTCGCCGTCGGTCGCGAACTAGCTTCGAGAGTGAGCGAGTCTTAGGTGCAGCAAATGCTCTACAGTCTACTGAGTCTTATGCTCGACGTCGTATCCCCATTTCCTGAAGCCCTCGGTCAGGCGGGTCAGCACTCCCTGGCTGGTAGAGGCTACGCCGATGCTCTGCTCGGGATCGAAGATTGGCCGGATCCACTTCCTGATGGCAGGCAGCACATCGGAAAGTCGCACCTCCTTTAAGATGGGTGAGTCAGGTCAGCTCCGTACTCTCGAGACGCTCGTCAGCCCCATCTTACCTGAACTCGGTCGAGAGCGTAGCGGGCGTAGCCCGGAGGGCGGTCGAAGAGGATGGTATCAACGAAGGAGGCAGTCGCCTGGTAGAGAACAGTCAGCTACACTGTCCCGCAGGCTTGATGAAAGACCCCTCTGCTCACCGCTTCGTCAAGAGTGTGCAGCGAAGAGACGAGGTTGTAAGCGATGTTGCTCTTGGCCGCGTCGATAGTCGCTTGCGTGATCTTGATCTGTGTTGGAGCGTGAAAGCTATCAGTCAAGACGTCTCTTCATACAGCGCACTGAGAAGGCTCACCTTGCCCGAAAGAAGCGAGTCGATGAGCGATTGGGCCGCCGAGAACGCGGCGAAAGCATCGGGAGACTTGAAAACCTGCACAGCTCGGAAAATGATAAGCGAGAAGTACGAAGTCAGAGGGTAAAATAGGCGGTAACGTACGACGAAGGTGAGCGCCTTGGTTTCAAGGCTAACGGCGATGCTGCAGCCATATGCGAGGCCTGCGCCGCGAATGGCTGTCGCAGAACAGATCAGCAAGAGCAACCTCTACTCGTACACACTACTCACCCGTCCACAGATAGCCCTCAATAGCATTGAGAGCCGCGACGGCGACCTGCAAGGCTGGCAAGTCGGGCGAGCGCCAGTCGGGTCCAGGCGCCATGTGACGAGAGTAGCTCGACGAGCTCGACGGGCTGCTGTAGATGACAAACTGGTGGATGAAGATGAAGAAGCGTCAGCTACAGTGATCCTCGCGGCGAAGCGCGAGTTGAACTCACCTTGCGCGCCGGTTTTCGGCCGAGAGGCGTCAGAACGTCAATCTCGCGAACGACGGGGATGAGCTCGGAGGCCGGGAACGAATCGACCTTCGCAAACTCGGTGATCCAAGTAGAAGATGGCGCCATGAGTCGGAGGATGTCGCCTTTGACGCTGATGCGGAAAGCTCGGTGGTCGGTGACTGCGAAGTCGAGACGAGGTCAGCGACATCGCTCCACAAAGTCACAAAGTCGAGGGGACGGCTCACGCTCATGTCGGAGCTGCTCAAGCTCCCTCACAACGCTCTGAGGGTCGCTCCGCAGCCTCTTGAGTAGGCTGGGGAGGGTCTTGAGCATGTTGAGGAGGTTCATCGGGATGAGAACACTCTAACAAGGAAATGTGTTAGCACAGGTCTTCGGTCGATCGAAAAAGGAAGAATAGGCCCGTACTCGGTCGCTGAGGATAAGCTGCTGGTGCCCGGCCGAAGCGACCGAGGCGTCGTCCTCGCGAGCTGCAGGGAGATCCTGCAAGGTAGTGACGACCGAGTTGACGAGCCTGTGGGACCAAAGTCTATAAGTGGCTTCTCGAAGCAGTGACTAGCCAGCTCTGCTCACCGGTCGACCTCAAAGACCGAGTTGTAGAGCAAATCTCGCATCCAAACGACGGCGACGGGGTACTTGCTCCGCTCGACCTTCATCGACAAAGCGACTCCTTCTCCGACAGTTCCAATGGAGCGCCATAGCGTGTCTTGGTCCAATTCGCCAACGACATGTTGGTAGGAGTGCTGACCGTTGGCGCGGTTGAGAGGGAGGGAGAAGAACGAGTTGAGGTAGAGAGAGAGAAGGGGATGTGCCGATCCGTGCATAACGAGGGTGATCTCGATGAACTGGCTGGCGATGTCTGCGAAGTGGGAGAAGGGTCAGCTCGAGATCGCCGAGGTCGAAGAGCAGGGGCGATGACTCACGGTCGAACTGAATGAAGAGCGGAGGCTCTCCTAGATCACTGTCGACATGATCCTGCACTCGATTGCGAAACGGCTTGCCCGTTTTCGAGATGCCCCTCGCCCTGGCCGTTTCGACCTCGAGCCAGCCGATCTTCTTGAGGCTGGGGATTTTGAACGACCTCACAAGCTCGGGTGGGATGGGAGTAGAGTTCTCCGCTTGCGCTTCTGCGTTCTTCTTGCCTCGGAGAGCGAGACCAGCGGGGCCGAGTTGGCGTTTGGTCGCCTCGACCCGAGCGGCGTCGGCAGCCGCCTTCCTGTGCGCTAGGGTAGCGGAGGGCTTGCCGATGAGCGTGACCGAGTGCGGGATGACGTAGTAGCTGTTTGTGAGTGAAGTAGCGAAGCGAGATGGTCAGTAAAGAGCACGAAAGAGCTTAAGGAGCCGAGGGAATTCACTCGTCGATGAGAGCGATCCACGATGTAGCCGACCATCGCATCAGCTTCTTGATGATCTCGATGTCCATCATGGTCTCCGCAAACCTGCTGCCGTCCTCGGGTCCATACAGCACATCTATTGGGGGGCATTTCGTCGAGGTCAGCGACATCCTCGTCCGCTCCGAGTCGCTCGAGCCCCCTTCTCCCACTCACCCTGCATCACATTGCCCTGAATCCACGTCCCCGGCGCGCCCTCAATCACCGATAACGTAGCCAATCTAGCCTGGTGGAGAACCGTGTGCATCCTGACGAGGTCGAAAGGGCGAGCGACGATGTCGGCGAGGGCTTTGAGGACCTCGGAGCCGATGGTGTGGAGCTTCTTGACCGGTACGGAGGACATGATGCAGTGGAGGAGGGTCGGGTCGCGGAAGTCTGAGGTGAAGGAGATGTCTGTGTCGATGCGGCGAGGAGGGTCAGCTCGCCAACGAGCGCCAGAGCGACATCACTCACCCGAGGCCCAAGGATCCTTCGTCTCGACGAATAGCTTGTTCAGCGGAGCAATACTACTCCCCGACAAGTAATCGCCCAACACGCTCAACGCTGCCTGCAACTCATACTCCTTCGCCGGCGGCCCGATCCAATGCAGCCTGACCTCCCCCACGCTTTCATCCTTCTCGGGGTACTCGACGATCTCGGTCTCGTCTTGATAGAGCTGAGGAGGATTGGAAGCGGTGGTAGTCTCCAGGAAGGGGCGCTTCCAGCCGCGAGGGTGCGGACCGTGGGCGGGGAGGGTGGGCTCGACCGAGGTGACGAGGGTGGTGAGGAGACGGAGGGGATGGAGGGATTGGCCGGTGAGGACGATGGTGACGTTTTGGGGAGTGTAGGCTTGAGTGTGGTAGGTTTTGACTGTGTGCGAGATGGTCAGTTCAGGTTGAGAGAGAGGCGAGAGGAGAGGCTCACTGTCTTCGAGGTGCAAATGACGAAGAGCGTCGAGCATACCCCCCGTCTCCGAGCGGTAGCCGTTACGGTGATCGTACAGAATCTGCTGAAGCCTACGAAGACGAGCGAGCGGCCGTCAGCTCCCCTCCTTCGGCTCGGCGCTTCCTCGGCGAGTCGGCGAGGAAGCTCACCCCAACTCGAGCAGATCATCGCTCGAGCCACCACGCGCTTGCATCTCCGAGTAGACGACTCCTCCTTCATGACCCTCGGAGTTGACGTTGTAGACCTCGGTGGTGAACGCCGATTCTTTCATCGTCCTGGAAGGGAGAGAGAGTTGAGCGAGGGCTCGGGAGGAGACGGCGAGCGACGACGCACGGGTTGAAGATGTGGTCGAGGTAGACTGGAAGTAAGGTGAGCATTCCTTCCTCGCTTGCGGTGCTCTGTGAGTCATCGGCGAGTCAGCCGCCGCTCACCCCCGTCTCGCCGAAGCGGAACTCACCGCCGTGTAGGTCGTGTTGTCGACTGCCGTCCAAGCGTTGGTGCCATTCGCCAAGCAGCGGTTGGCGCAGATGTCGAGGATCCCTTTGTAGGGGTACCTGGTTCGGCGAAAGTCAGCGAGCTGCTCGGCGATGGCTCTGCTCGGCGCCAAGGCTCACTTCTTGCTGCCCATGAAGCTGTGTCGGGAGCAGTCGAGTCAGCTCATTTCTTCTGCCTTCTTTTCCCTCGACGTTGAACTCACGTCAGATGCTCGAGCGTGTGAGGCCTTCCGGAGTCGTCGAAGATCTCGCTCCTCACCGTGGCCCACAAGTTGATGATAGGCCCCGGCGTGTTGGCCCAGACGACTGAAAGGCCAGTCTTCTGCGACACCCATTTTGCCACGGTGATGGGTGCGGTGGACAGGCGATGCTCGGCGACGAGCTCGAAGTCGCCGACTCGGGAGGGGATTGTCGAATCTGCGGGAGAGAGACGAAGGGGTGCTTGAGGGTGCTCGTCTTCTGTATCATCTTCGGTTGAGACGGATGAAGCGCCTTGCGAGTTGTTGTCCCATTCCTCGGTGTCTGTCGAGGTGTCCGACAGTGCACGAGAGAGAGGGGCGAAGTCGCCTGTGAGGGCTGCCAGGGATGCTGCAGAGAGCGACGGTCTGCGATGCGAAACCATGCTGTATTAGAGCAGCTCGGGCGCTGAAGTTGAACGAGGGAGGAGGGAAAGACGCGAAAAGGACAAGTCCGAGGGATGAGGCTTCAAGCACGGGCCCCTGTCCGAGCTGTACGAAGGTAGAGTGAGCAGTGCCATCGAATTCTCGGGGCCGAGCTAGAGAAGCTGTAAGGGTATACTAGGGGGGGCTTGCACAACGACCCGCTTGAACGACGCTCGACTAAACTACGCTCAACCGAACTTCTTGAAGATGATGTCGGGGTCTGCGAGGGTTATGCAGAGGTCAGCTACAATCCTCGAGATACACCGTAGCCCTCCCCTCGAACTCACCCTCCTGATACTCCTCCGCCGACACCCACATCTTCTTGAACGTGCTGAGGCCTGTATCGCGTCACAAGGGTCAGCCATCGTGCCCTGCACCTCAGCTCCGTAGCGCTCAAACTCACCCGCTAAAATACTCCCCCCAATCCAAGTACTATACTTCCTCTCTGGCGGCGCCGAGATCCTAATCTTCGTCTCCCTCAACGCCAGCTTCTTAACCTCATGCAACAGCCTATCTCCAAAGCCCTTCACCAGGGTTCCACCACCACTGAGGACGACGTTGCCGAACAAGGATTTCCGGAGATCCAGGTCGGCCCGGTTGATCGAGTCGACGACGACTTGGTGCACGCCCGAGTATTCGAGGCCGACGAGCTCGGGTGTGAAAAGCAGTTCGGGGGCGCGGTGGCGTTCGGGGCCGAGCTGCGTGATGGGTTAGGCGGGGAGGAGTGAGGAGGGGTGGAGCGAGGTAAAGGTGACCGATGGCGAGAGGGTCAGTGCTCATCCTCCGCCGAGCAGAACCCTCCGAGACCACACGAACTCACCCTGATGACATTCCCATCCGGCAGCCTAAAATCTTCTCCTCGCCCACCCGTCTGCGCCTCCTTCTCCTCCTTAGCAGGCGAAAGGGCGACGTAGCAGTGCTTCTCCTCTGCTCGGCGTTCGGGTCGGGTCAGCTTCGCTTCGAGAGCGAGGGGTAGAGAGAAGAGGGAAACAAACGCACTGATACTCCGCACTACCTCCTTCTCGGCCGTCGTGTGCAGGTGGTAGCCTGCTTTCCGTAGTAGCAGTTGTAGGTGGTCCGTCACGTCCCTGCTCGGTCGCCATTTCGGATCAGCTCTCCCGTTCCCAATCCTCTCTCGCCTCCGTCGAAGCAAGTGAACGGAGTGATGCGGCGAGAAACGCACCGCCCAGCAACATCGACCCTCCGAATCGCGTGAGGCATGGAGAACCCTTCGAAGACGGGGACGGCGTGAGTCACTCCGTCGCCTGAGTCGAGGACGATTCCGGTGGTGCGGCCTGAGGCGTAGCTGTTGTGTGGCAAAGGAAGGCGAGCAGCGAGCATAGAGGCAGAGTAGGGGGGAGCGAAGGAAGAAGGAAGGGGTCAGCTCGGCGCTCGGCTTCCTCGGCGAGACGGGCAAAGTGCACGAGGAGGATGCAGCGAAGCAAGGGACGAGACGGGGGGAGGAAAGAGCAACGCACAGCGCCAAAATCGCCTGGATCGAGGTATACATGGCCGGCACGTTGAACGTTTCGAAGAAGATCTGGGCCGCTTGCTCGCGGTTCGAGTGGGGGTTGAGGGGCGCTTCGGTTAGGAGGACGGGGTGCTGTGGTGATACGATTCGGTGCGAGGGGTGAGGAGGAGTGAGTGCGCGGAGGAAGCGGAGGGAGATGGAGAGGAAAGGGCGAGCGCCGAAGTCGAGTCGTTGGGGGCGAGGCGGAGAGGGGGAGGTGGTCGTAGGAGCGCATCGAGTTGGTAGAAGGACGGGTAACATTGAGCATGACGGTCAGCTCCTCGCTCTTGCCCTGCAGCGCTCCTTCCCAGCCCTCTCGGCGCACTCACCTCCTCACTCAGCGTCCTCAACTCCTCCGAATAAACATGACTCCATATCCTCTCCATATCGTCCCAATCCGTCACGATTCCATGCTCCATCGGGTAGCTGTACATTCGTCCTCATCAGCAACGCGTCGAGAAGGAAGGGGGAGGGGGGAGACGGCGAGCTCACTTGATCCGTAACAGCCCTCGCAGCTCCTGCGCCTTCTTGCCGACAAACGTATCGCCTTCTACTGCTCCTGCCATCACTCGGGTGTGCTTGGGGCGTCCTGTACAGCATCGGCAGCGAGTAACAACACGGCACGGACCCGTCAGCTCGTTGTTCGTGATTTTTCTACTGGCCACCCCTGCACCAGCACGCTGTAGAGGATAAGCAAGGTAAAGAGAGAGAAATAGGACCCACCGACATAGCTAGGAAAGTAAGTGGTGGGATGATCCGAGCCCGCGAACCCGGCTTTCAGAGTCCCAGAACCTTGGTCGATGACGATAGGCTGGTTCAGGTCTCGTTCGGCCATGCTCATGTACTCTGGCTTTCCCTAGGAAGCCTAGCGGGCGCTGAGAGCTAGAGGCGAGAGAGAGGGAGAGGCGAGGGAGAGGCGCGTGTTGCTCCCTCGTTTGGCTGTTGCTGAGAGGAAGGCAGAGGCCTGTAGCGAGCTGGTCCGGGCTGCTGAGAAGCTGTAGGACAGTCGCCCTGGTCTAGTCGAGTCGAGAAGTAGCGAGGTTTGGAGCGGGCGAGAGGGAGAGGTGGAGGGCTGAGGGACGCGTCGAGTTGAGCGAGTTGGTCAGGGGTGGTTCGAAGAAGTGTATAAAGCTGCTCAAACTGAAGTTCACTGTACTAGATGGCAAACGGCTATGTCTACAACTCGCTTGAAAGCCTGCAGGCCTCAAAGCGAGAGCTCGGCGCTCGGCAGCGCTGATCAATGCTTCGCTCTACTACAGCACCACCGACCTCTTGCAGCTCCTGTCCTCGTCGTGCATGCAAGCAACTTTTTATCCGCTGACACCACACCTGACGCACAAAGCCAGCTCGGCGCGCGCGCCATCCTTCTCCTCGTTCTCTCACTTCTCACCTCTTCCAATCCAAGCTCGAGCGACGGCTCACAGCTTCATTGCCGTTCTGAAGACATCTTCTAAGTCCGCTCTGGTCATCCTATTTAGCAGCATCAAGAGGAGGAGCAAGTCAGCTCAAGTTCGGCGCTCGGTCGACGGTGCAACGAAAGGAGGGTGGCAGGGTCAGACGTACAGATCTCCCACTTGTCCCAACTCAGCTACTTCAGTCACCTGTAACACCAACGCAAACGCAAACGGTCAGCCACGCTCGCCCCCCCACCGCCGAGTCTCCCTCCCGCTCATCTCCCCCTCACCAGACTCACCCCAATCTTCTCCCCCTCCCCACCCCCCAAAACCCTCCCCAGACGGCTCCTCTCCCTCAGTGCCCATTCCTCCCTCTCCTTCTCACCCATCGCCTGCACCTCAGCTGGCAACCCTGCCGCCGAGCTCGAGTCAAAGCAGAAGCCGTCCACTTCGCACCTCACTTGAAGGGCTTTCCAGTTGAGTTGCTGTGTCACCACACCGGGGGGTCAGCGAACGCTCTTCTACAGCAGCAACGGGCTGCGATAAGGAGAAGCAAAAGGGAGAAGGGAGAAGCGAGCAGCGCACCTTGATCCGCCAAACGAACTCCTCCACCCCCTCCACCAGTCCTTCCACTATAATAACACCGGGGTAGCCCGGCCGACTGACCCCCCAGAGTTGGAGCTCGGAGGCCCAGGAGACGATGGATTTGCGCTTGCCCTGCGCGCCGAGATTCGGTTAGCTCGGCGGTGGGAGGCATGGAGAGGGAAGAATGGAGCAGGGGGAGGAAGAGACGGACCGTAGCGAGTAGGTGGTGTGACCAGAGGAGGGTGGTCTTGAGCTTTAGGTCTCGCGGAGTGGAGGAGGAGGCCGAGAGGGACTTTGGTGGACCGGGAGGCGGTGGGGGAGCGGAGGGCGGGTTGGAGGTGATGTACTCTCGTAGTGAGGTGAAGATGGAGAAGACGGCATATTCTGTTCAGTCTCATAGAGTCAGCTGTAGCTCTCTACGCTCGCTCGGCGCGGAACTGACCCTCGGCTTCAGCTTCGGCGCTCGCGACAAGCCGTCCCAGCTCCTCGTTCAAGCTCGCTTGATCTTCACGCGTCAGTGATACGGCGTGTAATGCTAGTTCGGGTAATGGGGAGGGGGAGAAGGAGCGGTATTGCGCCGACAGGTGGATTGAAGGGGAGTCGGAGAGGGAGAGGGAGAAATCTGGGAGGGGGAGGGAAAGGAGGAGGGTCGAGGATGGTGAGAGGTCTTGAAGTACGCTCTGTAGGATAGTCCAGCTCATCAGCTCGCGCCGAGAGAAGACGAAGGAAGGGAGAGAGACTGACCTGCCAGAGCTGCTCGTCTTGAGCTGTTAGGAGGGACCATTCGAATTCGTCGTCCAATAGGCCCGAGCGGAGCAAGTTGATCTCTTCTACCACTTTTAGTCGCTGCTGTACCTTTTCATCGCGAGTTGAAGTCGAGGCCATTGAAGCGAGGAAATGACGAAGGAGGCAGAGCCCGCATCTTGAGCTTCGACGACCAATACCTGCTTGTTACTCGCTCGCTTCGAATCAGCTACAGCTTGAGCTAGGAATGTCCAAGGCTACTACACCACTCAACTTTGCTCCCTGTACGCTTCTCCTTCGCTCTCTCTCTCTCTCTCTCTCTCTCCAGCTGCTCCGGCTCCTCGCTCTCAGCTCTCAGCTCACTCCCACTCTAACATCCAACAGACTCCGACCCTCCCCCAATCCTTCCCGTCTTCCGCTCCTCCCTCCCTCAGCAACCTACAGCATCCACCTCCTCCCAGCCCTACACTCCGAGTCCCCCCTCCTCCAACTCCTACCAAGCCGGCTTCTCCCCCTCGGGGGGAGCAACCTCAGCAGGCGGCGCTCCTTCCGGCCTAGATACAACACTGCATTACGATCTCGGTCTGCTCGGAGCGGCGGCGTATGCGCTTGGACCGCTTGGAGCGGTAGCGCTCTTGGTGAGGGAGGTGGAGAATGATTGGGTGAGGTTTCAGGCTTGGCAGGTGAGTGGTTCTTGTCTACATCCTTCGTCTTCTCCCTGCGCTTGCCCGCCCGGGCGAGTACCGCATCAAACCGAGGGAAAAAACGCCGAGCTGACCCATCGCCGAACCCCCAGTCCGTCCTCCTTTCCGGCCTTCTCCTCCTTCTCGACCTCCTCGTACACCTGTTATTCGGCAGTAAATTCCTCAATTGGATGTTGATCCTCTCAGAAGTAGGGCTGCTAGCATCACTAAGGTGAGTTCTGAAGCTCTGGTTCGGTTCGGCGATGCGCTGAGAAGGGATGCTGATCCGTTTGAGTGGTCGATGAACAGTCGAAGAGCCTACCAGGATGCGGATCTACTGGATCGGCTGTACTTGCCTTGGATTGGGGAGGTGGCCGAGAGGTGGGTTGCGGAAGAATGAGCTCGGTTCGGCGCACAAGGGGAGGACTCGAGGGAGGAGAGAGGTGGCTGGGGCAGTGTCAATCGGGCGCTGTGTGTGTTTAGTGATAGTATTGTAGATCTATGCATCGTCGTTAGCTCGTTGAATGTGGAGGGCTGAGTAAGGTGAGGTGAGGGGACTCCCACGCCGAGGCGCCTCCGAGAGCGCTTGCGAAAGAGGCTGCTCTGTAGTAGTGTAGAGTCGAGAGCTGTAGCAGAGCAGTTTCCGCATCATCTGTAGCTACACAGACTCAGCTCACTGCCCCCTGATCCGACTCCCTCCCTCGTCCTCAGCTGTCTCGTTTCTTGTCCTCCCCCCACAACGCGCTCGATGTCGAATCTAACTCAATCGCAGAGGGGGAAAGAGCACCGCTACGACGATCAAGAGGAAGATGAGCAAGGAGATGTGAGCATCAAACGCGAGCAGCAGGAGGATTCAGACGACGATGAGGAGGACGACGAGGACGACGAGGGCGAGGGAGGAGCAGCAGCAGGAGGCGGAAAGAAGAAGAAGAAGAACAAGGGGGAGCTCTCGTACCCTCAACCAGCAGAAGCAGGTAGGTCATCTTGTAGCTCGTCAAAAGGAGCTGCTGCTGACTCTGTTGCACACTACAGACGACCTCCCCCGCCCCAAGGGTTTGATCAACAAGATGTCGCCCAACTTTGGCTTGCTCGCCGCCGTGCTCGACCACTTTGAGAGGAATATGAGGAATAGGCATAAGAAGCCGGCGGATAAGGTTAGTCTTCAACTCGCTGCTGAGGCTGCTTGTAGGCGAGAGGGAGCCAGAGCGGAGGGAGCGAGCGCTGACCCCGAGCTCTGTCGCCTTGCAGCACAAGATGTTGGACGACTTCTTCACTGTGAGTCTACATCTACTCCGCTGTGCTCGGTATCGCGATACTTGCCCTCCGAGCCGCCCATCTTCCCCCCTCACGACCGCCGAGCTAACCCCCTCCGCTCCACAGCACTGGCGCGAACACGCCGGCAAAGACCTCTACCCTCTCGTCCGTCTGCTTCTCCCCGACGTACGCTCTTCTCCCTTCCCTCCTCCTTCTCCTCCGAGCCGAGCTAACGGGTGAGGGACTCAACAGCGCGACAACCGCCGGCGCAACTACTCGCTCAAGGAATCCAAGCTCGCGGCCGCTTTGACCAAGGCCATGGATTTGCCGCGAGAGAGTAGCTCGGCGGTGAAGTTGAGGATGTGGAAAGTGCCGAGCTCGGGGGATGAGGGAGGGGTCCGTACTTGTCTCTTCCTCTCGCGCTTGTTCGCCGAGCCCAGCTGACCTCGCTTCGACTTTGAACGAGCAGAGCTCCGCCGGCGAGTTCTCGTACGTCCTCCCTCTCTTGTTCTTCTCCCTCCCTCCCACGTTGACACTCGCTCCCACTCGACGCACCCAGCACCGTCGCCTACGAAGTGATCCGTCCCCGCTCGACCGTGGTCCAGGAATTCGGGTCCATGACCATCGACGAGGTGAACGAGGCGTTGGATGCGCTGAGTAAGACGACGTTCAATCGGTTTGCTGGGGGAGGAGAGGAGGAGAAGGGTAAGGGAAAGGCAGCGGCGAAGGGGAAGGGGAAGCAGCCGGCGAAGTTGTGAGTTGTTCTCTTTTGCGTGAGAAGGAAGGGGAGGAGAAAGCTGATTGGGAATGGATCGGACAGGGAGAAGCAGGGCAAGATCTTGAAGGAATGTATCGCCAAGATGACGCCCATGGAGATGAAGTGAGTTTGTCCGATTGAGCTCGAGCCTCAACTCGGCGCTCGGCGCTGATCTCCCTTCTTCCCCTGTCTTCTCCCTCACCTCACTCACTCACTCGCACGCAGATGGTTCATCCGTATCATCCTCCGCGGTACGCTCCTCGCTCCCCTCCTCGCCCTTCCTGCTAACCCCATCTCCCTCATCCCCCCCACCCGCCTCGGCACGGCAGACCTCAAAGTCGGCGTCTCGGAACGCACCGTCTTCAACGCCCTGCACCCGGACGCCATGCACCTCTTCAACACCTGTAGCGATATCATGAATGTCTGTTGGGCGCTGTGGGATGTCAATTATCGCTTGAAGGATGAGGTCAGTCTTTCTCGGTGAGGAGAGGGCAGGGGAGGGAAGCTGACGGGCTACAAGCGAACAGCAAAAAGACGTCTCCCTCGACAAGGCGTTCAAGCCGATGCTCTCGTGGCGCGCGACTCATGGGTGTGTGCTCTCCCTCCCTCTCCCCTCCACCTCCTCTCCCTCCTCCTCCTCCCACTCCCCTCGCTAACCCGCCTCTTTCACCACCCAGCCTCCAATCCATCATCAAGATCATGACCTCGCACCGCTCGCCCTCGCTCGCGCTCCCGCGCAACAAGGGGGACGAGCGTAACCCCTTTTGGTGCGGCGCCGAGGAATTCATCATGGAGGAGAAGTTGGACGGAGAGAGGATGCAGTTGCATAAGAGGGGCGGGGAGTATCGGTATTGGAGTAGGTGAGTTTCGAGCGAGCGAGCAGGGGGAGAGGCAGGGGGGGGGGGCGAAGAGGGAACGAGAGATGCTGATGATGTGTGTGCCTTTGGGGGCGCAGGAAGGGAACGGATTACTCGGCACCTTATGGCACGACGCCGAAGGAGGGGAGCTTGACGCCCTACATCCACGACTTGTTCGCCGAGGGGGTGGAGGAGTGAGTCGTTCGTTCTTCGGCCTCGCTCGACTACGACGGAGAGCTGACGACGTGTACGTACACACAGGTGCATCCTCGATGGAGAGATGCTCGTCTACGACCCGAGGCTCAAGAAGAGCGTGCCGTTCGGGACGCTCAAGACGTTTAGCAAGGGTTCGTCGAGGCTCGGCTCGGCTTCCGCGTTGTCGGTCTACCTCTCGTCGAGCTCGGAGCTGACTCTTCTCTCTTCTTTCTCCTCTCCCCTTCTCCCTCCTCGCTCGCACCCCATCTCCCTACCCACCAACAGAGAAGACCTTCGGCCCCTACGACCCCCGCCCCTGCTTCAAAGTCTTCGACATCCTGTACATCCGCACCCCGAACTCCGGGCCCCAAACATTCCTCACCACCCCCCTCTTCGAACGCAAAGGCCTCCTCCGCCAAGTGTTCCTTCCCAAACACGGCGTGCTCGAATTCGTCGAGGTGGGCAAAGGAGCCAGTACCAAGGATCTGGTTGCGAGTTTGAAGAAGGTGGTCGAGGAGAGAGGCGAGGGGTTGGTCGTCAAGCATCCGTGGAGTAATTATCATCTGGGAGGGAGGGAGAACGTTTGGGTCAAGTTGAAGCCCGATTATATGGATGAGTTGGCAGAGACGATCTCGGGGTTGGTGGTGGGTGAGTCTGTCTTGAGAACTCGGCGTGGCGTGGCAGGAGTCGAAGGGTAATGAAGCTGACGATCCGATGCTTCTTTTCATCCCTCCCTCCTCCTCTTCGACGATTCGTCGACTCGACTGCAGGCGCCTACTGGGGAGAAGGCAACCGCGGAGGGATTCACTCGAGCTTCTTGATCGGCTTGAGGGACGACAGCAAATCCGTCGACGGCGAGGAGCCTCAGTGAGTGGCTGAGCCCTCTCTCCTCTTCCCTTCTCCTCGCCTGCTCCCTCTTCCTTTCGCCTACCTCCCTCGGCGCCGAGCTCTGACTGATCTCGCCCTTCCTTCCATCTCACAGCTACCAGTCCTTCTGCAAGGTCGGCACAGGCTTCAGTCACGCTGACTACGGCTGGCTCGGGTGAGCTACTTTGCCTCTCGGCCTCCTCGCTGACGCCGAAAGCTGACCCTCTCCTCTCCTCCCGCACCCACACCGCAGCGAGAACTTCAGCGGCAAGTGGCGCAACTTTGACAAGAAGAAGCTCCCGTCTTGGTTTTCTACCGTCAACGAGTTCCCCGATCAACTCATCAGGCCGAGCGAGTGAGTCGTCTCGTCGCTGCCGACTCGGCCTCGAGATCAACTCGCTGATACTGATGCACCGACTACAGATCCTTCATCATCGAGATCAAAGCAGCCGAGATCGTTCCCGGAAGTAAGCTCTTCTCTCTTTCCAGCTCGTCACGGAGAAGAAGAGCGTTGACAGCTGACCGACCCTTCGCTTTGTACAGAGGACTACGCCTGCGGCATGACGCTCCGTTTCCCTCGCGCCAAGTTCATCCACAAGAGGGAGGAGGAACGCCCCAAGATCTTGGAGGAGAGCTTCACGGTGGAGAGTGAGTCGCATGATGGCTGCTCGGCGCAGCTCGGCACGGGAGGAAGGCGAAGACGCTGACGTTTCGCTTTTCGCGGGTGGAACAGCGGTCCGTGGGTTCGCCAAAGCCAAGAAGCGTATGAGCGGAAAGGAGGACCTCAGCTCCAAGAAAAAGGCTAGGTTCACCAAGGTGAGCGAGCGACCGTATCGGCGAGCGGACTCGACAAGCTCGGACTGACCACCGACCCTCGACTCGCAGGCCTCGAGCAAGCCTCAGTACATCTCCAAGCCCATCACCGAGTACGAGAACAAGTCCGAGATCTTCAAGGGGCTCAAGTTCTGTACGTCTTCTCGCTGCCTACCTCGACTCGGCGGCTGCTGACCTTTTGCTCGCGTACTACAGACGTCCACAACCTCAAGCACCTCGACAAGAGCCGCGACTTCGTCGACAAGAACGACATGCAGAAGCTCATCCTCGAGCATGGCGGCGATTACGCTCAGAAGATCCCCGACCCTGCGACCAACCCAGTCGTCATCGCTTCCGAGTGGAAAGGTGAGCAGTCACGATGTTAGAGCGGCGAGAGTAAAAGCTGACCGAGACCGAGCTACAGGCGTGCACAACAAGGCGGGAGTCAAGGACGTCGACGTCCTCCTCGAGTCGTGGGTCCTCGAGTCGATTCAGCAAGGTCGTCAGCTTCCCAAAGTCAAGCGGTGAGCTCTTATGGCTTGCTCGCTCGTGAGAGCGCCCTAGCTGATCCCTCTTTCCTCTGCTCTTTCTCCCTCGTCTCGCCCCACCTCAGCTTCTACGTCCGCGCCCTCCCCGCCACCGAAGCTTCGCCCGAGTACAACGCCATGCAAGAGGACGGCTTCGCCATCGCTCCAGAGGAAGAGGGAAGCGCAGAGGATGAGGATGAGGAAGAAGATCCCGAGCCGCCCAAGGCCGAGCTCGTCGACTCCGTGCCCGACAACTCGGCCATCGAGACCGCTTTCGCCGCCATGAAGCTCAAACCAGCAGTCGAGGTCGCTGAGGATGCAGTGACCAAGGCGAGGAATCAGTGGGACGACGACTCGGATGCGGCTGCTTCGTCGGAGGATGACGATGATGATGAGCCCGAGACGGAGGAGGATGATGAGGCCGATCAGGCTGGCTTGTCGGGCTCGAAGCCGGGCATGGGAGCGGGACAGGGTGCTCTAGAGTACGATCCGGATTCGTTGTTTGGAAGTCTCGTGGCGTACTTTGATTTGAGCGGGCTGGCGCAACAGAATGGGCTGGAGATGCCGAGGGGGAATGTCGAAGAGGGCGACAAGAAGTGAGTTCGGTGTGTTAGCTTCAACAGGAAACATGGCTGACCTTCTCTTCTCCGATCTACTGCAGCTTGCTCATGGCTCGCGATCGTACGTCGTTTCGTCGCGCTCAGGCTCGCTCGGCGCTGACCTGCCTCGTCCTCTCGCAGTCTTCACCTCGAACGGTGGAGTCGCCACCGACGACCTTCTCGACCCCACTCTCACTCACATTATCGTCAACACCGACCTCGACAACGATCATCGCCGCAAGATGATGATTCGTCTGACCTCCGAGTGAGTTTCTTTCCCAATCGGCGGACCACTTATTCGCTCCTCCACTCCAAGCGAATAAACGCTGAATCCCTCTCCTGCTTACTGCTCCACCACAGGCCGCGTCTCCGCAAGCTGGTCACCTACCTCTGGATCACCGAGTCGGTCGAGGAGGGAGCTATCATCGAGGAGGCTGCGTACAAGGGTTGACCGTGTAGGAGTGGAGAGAATCTTGCTTGATTTCAGTAGTAGTGCCGTTTATACCGCTTCGATTTGTCGATACCTTCCTCTTTGCTTTTGCAACCCACCCTCGTTCTCCTGCTCGCTCTCGAGTCTCGACTCAAGCTCAAGTGAGGGAGAGCAGCCCCCGTGTTGGCGCGACATGCCGGCGAGCCGCGTAAGCATTCGTGAGCTCACTCGAGCTCCCACTGCCCTTTCGAGCGCCTCACCGCCGTCGCCGGAGCCACGTCAGCAGCGTCGGCGCGGCCGGCCTTCGGCACAGCTGAGTAAGGGAGGGCAATCCTGCATCTGCCTTTCAAGTCACTGCTTCGCTCTCTGCTTCTCTTCCTAAAACATCAACCAAAAATGTCCAACACGCACAGAGCGCTCATCAACCAGGAGGACAAGAGTTTGAAGGTGCAAGAAGTGCCCATGCCGACCGTCGGCGCGGGCGAGGTGCTCATCAAGGTGAGTGACGGGGCTCTGGAGCTTCTGCAGCAGCGCTGACCTTACTCGCATACAGGTGAAAGCGGTAGCGCTCAACCCCGGGGATTACAAGATGCGCGACTGGGTGTCGAAGCCGGGCGACAAGTCAGGCTGCGACTGCTCGGGAGTCGTCGTCGAGCTCGGCGCGGGCGTCACCACCGTCAAAGTTGGCGACCGCGTCGCTTGCTTCGTATTCACAGGATCTTACGCCGAGCACGTCAAGTCAAAAGCTAGTCTCGTGTGGAAGATTCCCGATTCGGTCGACTGGGAGGAAGCGGCGGCGCTCAGTGCTGGGGCCGGTGAGTCGCCTTCTTCGCTCATTCCAGACTTCGGCTCACAGCATTCATCCACCGCTTTGTAGATACCGCCTTCCTAGCTGTCGCTGTTCGTCATGGCCTGCCCGTCCTCGGGGAGCCCAGCACCGATGGCAAGCCCTTCCTCGTCTGGGCTGCCTCGACCTCGGTCGGCATGTGTAGGTCACCTCGCTCAATCTGCGCTTCAATCATTGCTGACGATACTCTACACACTCGCAGACGCCGTTCAGCTGGCCAAGCTCGCTGGCTACACCGTCATCGCGACCGCTTCGCCGAAGAACGAGGCGCTCGTCAAATCGTTCGGTGCAGACGTCGTCTACCCTTGTACGTCACAGCCTTCTCTCGCAGTCGTTTTCTCTACCAGTGACGATTCTAATGGCTGACTTGTACTCGACTTGCACCCTCAGACGCCGACGAGGCCACCCCCGCCAAGATCGCGGAAGCCTACCCTACCTTCTCGCAAGCTCTCGACTGTATCGCCAGCAGCGACAGTGCCCTCTGCATCGCCAGAAGCTTCTCCAGCAAGGTCGGCAAGATCGTCACCCTCGGCAGAGTCACCACCGAGACGCTCGCGACCGAGTTCCCTCAAGTCGAGCCGGTGTCCCTGACGGCCTTCACGCTGCTCGGCGAGGCGATCGACCTGGGCTTCGTTCAGGTCCCTGTCATCCCTGAGGACTTCAAGGCAATGATCGAATGGTAAGCTCTACTTTTTCGCTCGTTCGAACCCAAAGTTGACCTCGGCGCTCGCCTCTCGCAGGAAACAGAGATTCCCCGAGCTCGTCGCGTCGGGCAAGCTCAAGGCGAACCCGCTCTCCCGTCAAGAGGGAGGTCTCGAGAGCATCAACGATGGCCTCGAGCTGCTCAAGGCTGGCAAGGTACGGTTCGTCACCCAGCTCCCGCAGCGCCGAGCTGACCTGCCTTCGCCTTTGCCGCCCACAGGTATCGGGCCAGAAGCTTACGTACAAGATCTGAGCAATCAAAGAGCATCTCTGAGCCGTATCCGATCGCCTGAAGGGATGCCTTGATTGACCGCGAGCTCGGCGAGCGAAATCGGTTTTCGAGCCGCACCCTAATGCACCAAGCTGCTCCGTCTCCGGAAGGCGGGCGACGAGTCATGATGAAAAGGTTTCAACGATTCCAGCTGCTTCAACACCGAAATCTCGGCGTATAATCATCTTCCTCAGGCGCCGGTTCCTTCGCCTCCTCCTTCTCCTCCGCCTGGGTCTCGACAGGCTTCTCTTTGCGGTCTGGCTTGACGCCGAAAGCGTCCTTGTCCGAGTGTCCGAGATCTTGACGAGGTGCGATGAGGTTGCGAATGCGCTGCTTCTGCGAGCGCCGACATCTCGAGTCAGCGGTCGGCCTCTCGTCGAACCATGTATATTGGCGGCGAGTGCAAGTAGCAGTCTTATATGCGCATCGTACCAGCTCCTTCAGCTCTGGGAAGCCTCCCTCCACCTATCGAGGCAAGAGTTGGATCAGCTTCACCCGAGCTGCTCGGCGAGGATCCCTTCCGCTTACCTTCCGGTCCCAAACTAGCTCAGCGCTTCCCCAGCTATCCGGACAGTTCTGCTCATACTCCTCCTCGATACTCCTCTGCCTATACAGCCACACACGGAATCGTCCGCCCGTCTCCGGCGCGCTTCGCGGCAGCAGGTTGATGCTCTTGAGGCCAGTGCTGGTGACCACGCCTTCGGGCGAGGTGGTCGAGAGTGGCGGGAAGGTGAGGAAAAGCTCGGTCATGGTCCACGTAGCGCGATGCAGCCAGCGACCTGTCTCGAGAGAGCTATCAGCTAGCGCTCATCTCAGCTAGCTCCTGGCTTGCTCAAGCTGCTCTGTAGGGACTCACACCGATCGCAGAACTCAATCTCTACTCTTGGAAACTCGTTCTGCTGAACATTAGGCGGAGAGAAGGTGGTCACATCGAGGATGGGGTCGAGTGCTGCTGAGCTCGAAGCGGCGGTAGCAGCTGCAGGCTGAGGAGCAGCTGTACTGGCTTCAGCAGGAGGCAAGCAATCGGTACAAGTCTCTTGAGCCATGGCGATCGAGGTTGAGATGTAGCGAGAAAGCCGTCGAAGGCAAGCCCGAGCAGCTGCGGAACGAGTCCTTTGGACCTACACCCCTCTTCCGCGATTCAGCTCTGCTCGCTGCAAACGGGTAGTTCAAGATCTGTAGCGTATCTGGTCAACTCGCTGCTGCTGGCAACGCCGCATCGGAGGTCAGCTCGGTCTGCGGAGCTTACTGAGCGAGCGGGAGACGTACCAGAGGCGGATGGACTCTTGAGCAGCTCTGCTCCTCCCACAACCTCATCGCTTCCTCCAACTCGCTACAGCACTCAAATCGACATCATGACCCAGACCCACAAGTCGTACATCGTCCAGGAGGACCACACCATCCGCCTCGAAGACGTTCCCTTCCCCAGCGCCGGAGCTGGCGAGATTGTCGTCAAGGTGAGCTGACAACGGCATCGGAGGACTTTTAGACCACCCACTGACACTGCCTTGCTGTCGCTCAGGTCGAGGCCGTCGCCCTCAACCCTACTGGTGAGCAACGTCGCCGGCTCGAAGCATGACCGCATCCCACGCGCTGCGCCTTTGACCTCCTTCCCGATCCGAAGGAGCTTGCTGACCATGTACATCGACAGACTGGAAGTACCGCGACGCTGCTGCCAAGCCTGGAACTGGACTCGGCTGCGATTTCGCCGGCACGGTGGTTCAGGCGGGAGAGGGAAGTGTCGTAAAGGAGGGAGAGAGGGTCGCTGGATTCGTGCACGGCGGCATCAGGCCTGGTCATGGAGCGTTCTCCGAGCACGTCAAGACCAAGTCGACTCTCGTATGGAAGGTGCCGTCCTCGGTCAGACTCGAGGAGGCCGCCGCTCTCGGCGGAATCGCTCCTGGTGAGTAGGCGCAAAACGGTCACTTTCGGCTCCAGCTGATGTCGCTTTTGATCTACAGACACGGCCTTCCAGGCGCTTGCTCTTCGTCACGGCCTCCCCGTCCTCGGCGAGCCCATCACCGATGGCAAGCCCTTCCTCGTCTGGGCCGCCTCGACCTCGGTCGGCATGTGTAGGTYACCTCGCTCAATCTGCGCTTCAATCATTGCTGACGATACTCTACACACTCGCAGACGCCGTTCAGCTGGCCAAGCTCGCTGGCTACACCGTCATCGCGACCGCTTCGCCGAAGAACGAGGCGCTCGTCAAATCGTTCGGTGCAGACGTCGTCTACCCTTGTACGTCACAGCCTTCTCTCGCAGTCGTTTTCTCTACCAGTGACGATTCTAATGGCTGACTTGTACTCGACTTGCACCCTCAGACGCCGACGAGTCGACCCCCGCCAAGATCGCCGAAGCCTACCCTACCCTGTCCCAGGCAATGGACTGCATCTCCGAGAAAGGCAGCACCCTCGCCATCGCCAAGAGCTTCGCCTCCAAGGCAGGCAAGATTGTCACTATCCTCCCTGTCAAGGACGAGACCATCACGAAGGACTTCCCCGAGGTCAAGCACGACTTCACTCTCGTCTACACTACTCTCGGAGATTACTTTGACTTTGGTCCCATTCCCTTCGCCGCCAACCCCGAGGATCAGAAGGCTACTGAGGAGTGGTGCGTCTCGTCAATCCGTCCATTCCCTTCAACCGAGCTTACCTTCTCCCCCCCTCACAGGAAGCAAAAGGTCCCCGAGCTCGTCACCTCTGGCAAGCTCAAGGCCAACCCCATCTGCCACCAGGAGGGAGGTCTCGCCGCCATCAACGACGGACTCGAGCTCCTCAAGTCGGGCAAGGCGAGTTGCTTCTTGCCTCCTTTCTCTGCGCTGGACCGTTCGCTGACGTTCTTCGCGTCTACAGAACTCGGCACAGAAGCTCACTTTCACTTACTAGACCTCACGGCTAGATTGTACCATAGATAGGGCTTAGTTTCGCACAGATCACGAAGCGGGAGGGCGACTATAGGCTTCTATTCATTCGTTTCATTTCATTGGGGATAGTGAGGACAGATGCGAGGGCCCATGCGATCTATGTACGGCTTGGTGTGTGTGTGTAAGGGCTACAAATGAGGGAGAAGGTCCGAGAGTCATCGCCGAGCTGCCGCTCAGGTCGACGACTCGGCTTGGAGGCGTTGCTTCTTCGGCACGGGGTTGACCAGCGCGGAAAGGAACCCGATGACGATGCTGGTCGGTGTAGACGGAGTCAGAAAAGCTCGGCGAAAGTGTTGCTTTCAGCTCGGCACTCACCTCACGCCGGCGACGACGTAGATGGTGCGCCGGTAGGGAGAGTAGCGCGATACGGATGCGAAGATGATGCCGCCTGTTAACGAGCGCAGTGTAACAGCGTCAGCGTTGTACTACAGGCTCGAACTGAGGGAGGGTCGACTCACCGAGGTTTCCGGCGCTGCCAACTGCTCCTCCCATCAAGCCGTTGACGTGGTTGTTGACCGATGGCAGCAGGGCATCTAAGGAGGCAGAATTAAGATAGAAAGGGTCAGCAAACTCAAGTAGTCGAGCATAGCAAAGAAAGAGGACGAACAGCAAGCTCCGTTCGCCGCTTGCATGAAGAACTGAGAGAAGCAGAAGGTCAGCTCTGCAGCCAGTAGCGGGCGCCGCAGAAGCGCGCTTGAGACTCACCCCGTAAGCGACGATCAGCCCCATGAGAGTCGGCAGAGAAGGAGGATTGAGAAGGCCGAGTAGAACGCCGAAGCCACCTTGAACGATGGTGAGCGAGGCCATCCAGTACTTCTTGGCGACCAGATTGCGATCGGCACCGACTCGACGAGCGATGATGTCGGCGAGGATACCGCCGAAAGGCCGACTGATGATGTTGAGAAGCCCGAGGGTGGCAGCATGGTGACCGGCAGTGGTCTGGTCGAAGCCCTGGCTCGACATGAGCCAGGGGACGATGATCGAATTGATGGCGAGAGAAGAGCCAAATGTAGCAGCGTAAGTGGAGGCGAGCATGAGGGTGGGAAGGCAGGCGACGTCCTTGAGGCCTTCCTTGAGCGGTGGAGGCGACGCCGAGGGGAGTTGCTGCTGCCGGTTGAGGGGCATGCTAGTGAGTCCACTCTCGACTGTTGCTGCTGATCCTCGACGACTGGCGAGCATCTCCTCATGTGCGATGACCTGCTCGTCCTTCTCGCTCTTCTCCCGATCCTCGGCGCTCGGCTCGGCGTTAACGCAAGTGGTCGAGGATGAGTGGGAGGAGCTTGGTGCTGGCAGATTACGGTTGGCCCAGGATCCCTTGGGGGTGTCATCGCAGAGGAAGTAGATGGCGGCTGAGACGGCGATGAGGAAGAGGCAGGGGAACTAGACGAAGGGAGGTCAGCGACTGCACCGCGCTAAACCGTGTACGCGACCCACCACGAACGAGACGCGCCATGATACGCGCTGGGAGAGGGAACTATGCTTGACGAATCCGTTGTAGATTGCTGGCATGACGAAGAATGTCCAGCCGATTCCTGAGTCTCCCCAGCCGGCGGCGCAGGATGTAGCCGTACCCATCACGCTCTTGTCGTACCAGGCGGCGACCCAGACCTGTGCTGGTACGAACGCGCCACCGGCAACGCCCATGAAAAAGCTATGGACCGAGAGAAGGATCAGCTCGACTCGTGTTCCTCGCAGAGCAGCGCCGCCTCTCCCCGAGCCACGCACCGGATGAAGTAGAGGCCTTTGACGCCCATGGCGGTACCAGCTAATCCACATGGTAGAGCAGAAGCCCAGAGGATGGCGACGAGCACCTTGCGCTGTTGCGAACGAGGAGCGTCAGCTGCTATCGCCGAGCTCCAGTTCACCTCGTCCCCTCCTATACTACGACGAGGACTCACCGGACCGAAGCGCTCGGACGCAAACCCAGCGCCTAGTCGAACGAGTAGCGAGCTGACACCGGCGATGATGTTGGAGTTGAGGACCTGCCGCTCGAGTAGGTCAGCTCGGCGCTGCACCAGCTCAGTGTTCGACTCGACACGCACCTCATTCTCCGTCAAACCGAGGTCGGAACGGATGGTGACGGTGAGGAGTGCACTCTGTCCATGACGATACAGGTTAACAAGAGCGATCGTCGAGGTGGAGGGAGTGTGGAGGCGCGGGGTAGTGGCTCGGCGAATCATGAGCTCACCATCGAATACTAAGTGGAGGGAAGCTGTCAGCTGAAAAGCTCTCGACTGGTGTAGAAAGACAGAACACACCCATGATAAGAAGCTGAGGAGGAAGGAGAACCACGCCAGAAAGCTGCGACGAGGAAGCCAAGTCAGCGAGAGGCAACGAGGAGCGCCGAACGGCTCCGACGTACAAGACCCGGCCATGGGGATTGCAGGGGTTGATGATGGGTAAAGAGAGGGCCTTCTTGGTGATGGGGTCGACGTTGGGACGTCCTAGGCAGATGAGAGGCATTGAGGGAAGCTGGGGAATGAGGAGGAGAAGGAAGAGCCATGGAAGCCGGGAACGCGGAGGGTGTGTGATGGCGAGATCGAGGGGACCACGTCTGAGCGTACACGCAAGCTTCTTGTCTACCTTCCCGCACTGCTGCTAGAGACCGCAGCTTGCGCCCGCCAAGGTGCTGCTAACGTCAGACGAGGGAGCGCCGAGACCCTCTTGCTCCGCCTATCGCAGCGCAAGAGGCCAGGTTTATATCGCGCCCAGCGTTCTGAGATTCGATCGCCCTATCCAGTCACATCGCAAGCCCTCAGAAGGCCGGATGAGACGATGCTTTTTTCGCAGTCCGTTGTGCCGCCAAGCGAGCTAGTCGCGCGCTGCAGTGGCGAAGACATTGGCGAGCAGAGGCGGTGCAGAAGACTCTGAGGGATCAGTACGCAGGAGAGAGCTGAGTGATGAGGATGTCGAAGGAAGAAGAAGGAGAAAAGCTGAGAAGAAGAGAAGTCGAGACGAAGTTCATTACCGATAAGCGATTTCGCTGTTTGGATGGGACCACGCCGACTTCATCTCTGGTAATCTCGCTGCAGAACACCCAAGATAATGCTGATTTGCTAGCGTGGATAATCGCTTGGCTCGTTGGAAAGTTCGAAGGGTAGTCCACCGAACTCGGACGACGCTGCACCTTGACTTCTCGGAGGTTCTGTAGTGCAAGGAAGTTTGCTGCTAAGTTCAGCCCGAGGCGGAAGAAGCAGGAGGACGGCGGAGACTTGGCAGTTCTTGTTCGCAGCAAGAGCCGAGCCCTTGAACGAGGCGTGTAGGAGAAGGTTACAACATGTACAGAGCACTGCCCAAGTTCCCCTCCGACCGTCCAATCACCTTCCTGCCTTGCTACAGCCGCTGATTCTCCCATCCTCAAGCTCGGCCCACCGTCATCCTCCGATCCGCCCTCGGCGCAGCCACGACTGTCGGGCCTACAGTAGCTGGCGAGGTTGGCGCTGGAGCATCTGGTGCCGCCTCCTCGGCCTCGTCGATCCAGCCCGGCGGTACGATGCAGGGGATCGAAGTGGCAACCTGCGAAGGGGTCGAGGTTAGCGCCCGTCGCTTTGCAAGTCAAGGAAGACGCAAGGAGGAGTGGCAGGGAAGCCGAACAGGAAGAAAAGAGGCGTGTTGACAGGTAGAGCTCAGCAGACTCACCCAGGCTGCTCGATTGAGCCAAGCTGGAGCATGACGGCCGGTCAAGCGATAGACGAGCTCGTCGGTGAAGCTGTTGCAGTTGTGCTGTAGGGTGCCGAGAGTCAGCCGAGGAATCATACACCTTTCTCGTCCAATAGCACGTACCCCGAGTAGCCTGTAATTGACTCCTTGCCATTTCTCTGACTCTTTCAACGAGCCAATCACCCTCCAGGCTCGTCTCTCCTCCACAGTGAGGTACTGCGTCCCATCGCTCTCTCCACCATCATCCCAATCATCTTCCTCTTCATCCTCGTCGAAATACCCCTCCTCCTCGCCGGCGGTAGCAAGGGAGAGTTGGCTCGGCGAAGCTCCTTCGGCTCCTCCTCCGTATGGCGGTCCAGCCAGCGTGGCCTCGCTCCCGTATTGCTGTAGCTTTGGTCTCAGGCTCGAGGATGTTGAGTCGGCTCTCTTGGCTTTCCTCCGCCTCTTTGGACCGAAAATGGCCCTCCAATCGTCGCCGAAGGCTTCTCCAGCGTCGAGGGTGAGGTAGGGGCGAAGCGAGGGGCCCATACGGACAGCGGCGGTTCCAGCGGGTATCGAGAAGACGCCGGTTTGATTTCGTACATCATGGCCGCCGTACGCCCACTCCATGGGAGTCGGCGAATCAACGTCGACGGGAGAGAACGGTAGGGATAGCTCTACGGAGCTGTGGTAGACCCCACTTCCGACGAGGTTGAGTGCCTGCGATAGTCTCCCCTCCGGCAGCTGTAGAGGGGTGAAGAGAGGGAGAGGGAGACCAGAAGTTAGACGACGCGAGCGAGAACAGCGAGAGAGGGCGGAAAGGGTTACATACTAGGTCGTAGACCCTGATCCGCACCCTCATGCTACCACAGGCCGTGGGCGACGAGTTGAGGCAGAAACGAGTGAGTTGGCGGAGAGGAAGAGGCTCGCGCGTCGAGCAGCGCTCTAAGCTTCAGGTGCAGACTCCTTTCGATAGCTTGCTTGTGGGACGGGCGAGCTATAGATATATTGAGAGACGGGCTGCTACGTAGTCCCAGGACATGGGCAGGCAGCATAGTGGGTGCTTCCCCCTCGTCGCCGAAGCCGTCGCGAGCTTGCTTGACTCTCTGAGGCCTCGCAAACCTACAGCCGACTCTCAGGGAGTATCCTGATACCACAAATCCTTGCTTGTGCTCCTCGCGACTCGGCCGAGTCGACTTCACTGTTCGCTTCTGCCTGCACCGAGCCCGTGGCTCCGCCGAGACGAGGTCGCGGGGTGCGAGCGGACGACAGAGCCGCCTCAGGGGTCCCTTGATAAGTCTCTGTCCCGATTTCAGCATCCGCCCCGAGCCGAGCATCTACTGCAGCTGCTCCCGCTTCTCGGCGGGCCACTCCAGCGAGAACGCCGTCCCTCCACCCGCTCCATCCGCCTCCCACTTGTTGATGGCGGCCAGCGCAGCCTCTCCCCAATCGAATGCTGGGTTCTCGCTGTCCTCGTCCACGAAGAGCATGAACGAACGATTCTGCTCGGCGATGAAGCCCGACGAGATGGCTCTGTTGAAGGCCTAGAGGTCAGCGACAGCACTACAGCTTGTGAAAGCTGGCGCTCACCCGTCAATGAAGTCACGGAGAGGTGTGTAGAATCCTCGGACGTTGAGCAGGACGACAGCTGCGATAGGGAGAAGGGCGAGGGGAACGTCAGCTCGGCGCTCAAATTAAGGTCTTCGTGCAGGGCATGAGGGTGCTCGGGATCACAGAAAGAGGGGAGAGAGGAGGGGGAAAATAAACGAGAGAAGCTCAGAAGCGTAACACGGCGAGGGGAAAGGCTCACGCTTGCGATGAATGCCGAGTTGAGTCCAGGTGGTCATCTCGGCGCACTCCTCAAGGGTACCGAAGCCTCCAGGAAGACCTGTAGGGGAGAAGAGGTAAGCAGCAATCCATTCTACCATCTCGGGCGAGCAAGATGTACCGACAAAGGCGCAGGATTCCCTCGACATGATCGCCTTCCGCTCGTGCATCGAGACGGTGGTCGTCTCCTTCTCTCCAGGGGCAAGTACACGATCTTTGTAGTTCGATGGGAGAAACTGTAGAAGATCAGGATGAGCGAGAGTAGGGCGAAGTGCTCAAGGAGAGCGACGAACCGCCGTAGGGATTACTCCATGTACGCGGCCGCCGGCTGCCGAGGTCGAAGCGGCGACAGCTCCCATTAGACCTGCTTGGCCTCCACCACTAATAGGGAGCGGGGTCAGCGACGGAGTGGTAGCTCTAGCGAAGCGAGACCCACTAGACGAGCTCCCTTCCTGCTCTGGCCAGAGCGCGACCCATCTGCTCAGCTGCCTGTAGGTATGCTTGGTCGGTTCCGCTGCTTGAGCCACAGAAAACATTGACGGCTGAGGTGGAAGCGGTCATGCTGGCGGCGCGAGGAGGAGAGAGGGCGTGAGCTTCCCTGCGCGCTGATTGCAAGACCGTAGACTTACTTGAGATGCAGAATAGATTACTGAAGATGGATAGCAGAGAACTAGGTGCGAATGCAAGACGAAGAAGCAGAAATGAACGAGAGAGCGGGAGGTCAAGAGGCAGCGAGTCCCGCTCCGCTGGCGTACGCCAAGTCGGTTTTATTGCGGTGCAATATAGCTGCAGCTGACTCGGTCACGCGCTCTCGAATGCCCTTTGAAGGAAGCGGAGCGAAGAAGAACAGGAGACATCTCGGCCGTCGCTCTTCTCTCAGAGCGCTCCGAGCCGACCGACTTTCGAGCGGAATAGGCATCCCTTAATGATCCAGCCACAGAGATAGCATTGTCCTTGTACACTGGCACATCCATCATCCCGCCAACTTGGCCCTCGTAGTATCGTAAGAGCGAATGAGATGCTCCTGGCCCTCTTCGGTTCTGCGAAAGGCAGCGTGGTCAGCGCGAATCTCGTCGGTGAAACAGCAGACGAGCTTACTGAGAGAAGGCGAATCCACGGTTGCGCCGTAATCGCTGCACCGCCCGGACTTTCTTGATTGCCTGGAGGGACCGAAGAGAGATCAGCGACACGGTTCGGCGAAGGAAGATGAGGCACAGCTGACCTTTTGAAACTGCTCCATCCGTGGCCGGTAGTCTGCGTGCGTAAGATGGAGGAAGACCGACGAATGAGCCGATGCTCTACAACGAGGACGGGAAGATCGGCCGAGTCCTCACCGGGCAAGTTGAACTTTTGGATCTCCTGCACGACATGATACGGCTCGGGCATGAACAGTCGTTTGTATCTGTAGGTGGGAATGCGTTAGCGATTGCTCGAGTCGAGGGAACGGCGGTTAGCTCACGATTTCCAAGCGAAGTCTCGAGTGAGCAGCAAGAACGGTAGGCCGAGGATGGTCAACCAGAAGATCATGGACGACCATAGTCGAGGTACGATGTTCTTGTACTCGTTCGAAAGGCCGACGAGTGGCGCGACGAGGGCGTAGATGGGCAAGAAGGCCATCGTGAAGACGAAGGAACCTGGGATCGCGAGAAGGGTGTACTTGGTCCAGATGCTGCAGAAGAGAAGAAGCGTAAGCACAAATTGCGAAGGCGAAAGGTTTGAGGAGCTCACTCGGAGATGAGAGCAGCCTTGGCGAGCACAGTGAGGAGCGCCGAGAGGTACAGCGTCGTTCCCCATACCCACTGACCAGCAACCCAGCCTTGCGGTAGGACGAGATCGCCGAGAATGGCGACACTGACGACGTAGATGACCTGTGGAGGAGTATGGGTCAGCTCGTCCTGCGAACGAGACGGGTGCTCGGCGACTGACGAGAGAATGGGCGAGAGCGTTTCCGATCCATTGCCAGAAAATGCGAACGCTGAACTGTAGCGGGAGTGCGATTTAGTAGCTCGTCGTGGGTCCGGCAAGTTCTAGCAGCATTTACAAACTTGTTCTGCTGGCCCAGCTTGTATAGCTCGGGGTAGCGGTCGAGCATACGCGCGCCGACGAACTGGTCGAAGACTCCCAGGACGACGGGAGGAAGAACGGTGAAGAGGACGTTGTAGAAGGTGAGAGTCCATCCTTCCTCGAGGACCTGACCCGAGAACGAGTTTTGGAAGGCGAACTGTGGCAGGCGAGAAGGGTCAGCCGAGAGGGTCAGGCATCGCCGGAAGCAGAGAGCAGTCAGTCGACTCACCCAGAACCCAGTCATGTAGAGCGCGATATTCTTGTAGAAGCTGTAGGACGAGCGCTGAAAGCTCAGCGAACAAGTCGGGACGGGTCCAAAAGCGGGCAATCGACCTACGAGTAGAGGATGAGCTTGCTCAATCGTTGGTAGCTCCACGTGCCATGCACAAGCAGCAGCTTCTTGAGGAACCTGAACTGGCTGATGGCGACGTCCGCTGACCGAGCCGCTTGAAGACCTTCCACTCCCGAGATTCCCACGCCGACGTGCGCCGCTTGGATCATGCTGACATCGTTGGCGCCGTCTCCGATGGCGAGGAGGATGGCCTTGAGGTTCTTCTTGACGAGCTTGACGACGAGGGCCTTCTGCAGCGGCGAGACACGACCTGCGCGAGAGCGACACAGTCAGCGATGCTCGGCGAGACTAGCGAAGCGCAACAAAACTCACAGCAGACGACGGCCTTGCACATGACCGCGAGCTCGAGGAAAATCTTGTTCATGTCTCTGTCCAGAGCGAACGAGAGCGACTTGCCATCTGCGCACAGAGTCAAACGTCAGCACGACATCAACAGCCCGAGGTCGGCGAAGCTTACCGATGACCAGGGCGAGCTCCTCAAAGTCGCCAGCATTGCGCGAGTTCTTGACGGCCTCCAGTCGCTTCGTCAAGAAGTCCTTGGTGTCGTGCGCGTTCTCCTCGTTGACGATGACCTGCGAGAAGAACCGAGGTCAGCTTTCGCCTTTCGCGAAGCGGGCGAAGAGGCAACTCACCAAGCTCATTGACTCTGAGATCAGGCGACAAGACAGTCCGATATTGATGGCCGTTTCCTGACGATCTCCTGTGAGGACCCAGATCTTGATGCCGGCCTGCTGCAGCGTGTAGATCGTATCGGGCACGCCCTCTTGCAGCTTGTCCTCGATGGCCGTCGCTCCGAGCAGGAAGAGGTCGCGCTCGATGATCTCGGCGGCCTTTTCGAGCTCCTCGGCTCGCCCATTGATGGTAGCGGCGGCGCGGTCGTGGATGGCCGACCATTTGCGGTACTCTTCCTCGGGGATCTCGCGCATGGCGATACAGAGGGTGCGAAGTCCTTCGGTGGCGTACTCCTGTGAAGTCGAAGAGATGATGTGAGCCGTAGATCTCGAGTAGCGATATAACGAGACGACGCACCTCGAGCTGGTTCATGGTGAGCTCGGTGAAGGATTGGCCCTCGGCGGCGAGACGCTCGAAGATGACAGTATCGGCTCCCTTGCAGTAGAGCTTGATCTTGCCGTCGGGACCGCGGATGATGGACGACATGCGCTTGCGTGTACTGTTGAACTCGAGGATGTTGAGTACCTGGTACTCCTTCTCCTCGCCGAAGACCTTGACGAAGATGGATTGAGGCTTTCGGGTCTGGTGGATTTGTAGGAACTTTCAGTGAGAGCGGCGATCAGAAAAGACTTCTCGACGTACCGTGAACGAGAAGCCCATCACATCGGCGCCGGCGACGAGTGCCGCCTCGTCCGGACTTGAGGCCTGGTAGGTGATCTTGCCGTCCTTGTCGGTCTCGGGGATGACGGTATGACACGTAGCGAGAAGAGTAAGGAATTCCTCGATGACCCTGGCGGTCTCATGGCCCGTCTCGAGGTTCTCCCTCATCTCGGCAAAGCTGAACACCTCGCCCTTCTTGCTTTCGTCGACGACATCGGCGTAGGGGATGCCGCCGATGGAGCATTGGCGGAACTCCATCTCGTTGCACGTGAGGGTGCCCGTCTTGTCCGAGAAGATGTACTCGATTTGGCCGAGCTCCTCGACGAGACTCGAGGTGCGGCAGAGGGCGGGGACGTCGGTGACGGGGTGGTACATGTCGAGATCCGAGTTGATGAACATGGCCTGCTGGAACTTGACGACCTCCATCGTGACGATGAGCCTGCAGGAAGAGCGAGATCAGCTTTCGGGGAAGCGGAAAGCGAGCGAGGAAGGTTTACGAGATGGGGATGAGGTTGTTGAGGGTGAGGATGAAGGTGAGGACGTCCTCGACAAAGACCCTCGCGCTGAGAGCCTGGTTGTCGAGGGCGAGGTACCACATCTGACTGGAAGATAGATGATTGCGAAGGGTGCTGCCGATTGCGCAGCCGACCGAGAGGGCGAGGAGGATGACGAGGAGGAAAAGGATCTGGACGTTAACCATGCGCTCCATGGCGGTACGCTTGATGGGAGCGGCACTGTTGGACGGCTGGTCAGCGAAGGCGACGAACAGGCTCCGAGGCCAACTTACGTCGCGTTCCGCATGAGCTTCGTCTCGTGACCGGTGAAGACGACAAGACCGTACATCCAAGCCGTATTCCGCAGCTGAGCGCCACGGAGGAGGATCTGGTCGGGTCCAAGAGGAATCTCCTTCGAGCCGGCGGGTCCGGCGCTGCCCATCGTGAGGGTCGCCTCGTAGGTGTAGAGCGAGTTGTTGGGCTGTTCTGAGCGAAGCTGGCCTTGGAGACTGGAGATGGCTGGCGGCGAGGTGAGAGCGGCGGTGGAGTGTGAAGACTGCTTGATCTTGAGGTTCGTTTCGCTGAGGAAGGAGACAGTCAGCCTCGATTCGGCTCATTACCCAACGACGAGGCGACTTACCCATCCAGATTACTCGTCTCGATGTAGCACAGCCCTTCTGGCTCACTACTACTCAGCAGGACGATGTCGGCGGGGAAGAAGTCGTTCGACTCGAGACGAACGATGTCGCCGACCTTGATGCTCCTCCATGGCTTGGCCTCGAATTGCGAGCCGACGAGAACCATAGCCTTGCGCGCGTTGAGGTCCGCATCCGACTGGTGCCGTTTCTAAGAAGCAAGGAACATTAGCTGGGTTCAAACCCCGAGTTGCGAGAGCAGCTTACGATGTCCTCCTGCATCTCCTTGAGAGCGGCCACGAGCAGAACAAGGGAGAGGGGAGCGATGGTCGTGTATCGATTTGTTGGAGAGACGTTGGGGATTTGCTGGATGCAGGCGGTGAAGAGGAAGAAGATGTTGGCGTATTTGGAGAATTGCTCTGCGAGGCGAGCAAGTTAGATCTTGTTCGAGGAGGATCAGGTAGGAGAAGGGACCCACCCGCGAGGAACTTGGGGAGGAAGGTGATGATGTTGTACTTGGAGGTGCTGACCGAGTTGCCAGGGTACTTGACCTCGGCGTTGCGCTCGGGGTTGCCGATGTGGATGACTCGCTCCCCCACATACACCTTTGGCCCTCCTTTCAGCAGTCGCTTTGCTCCCGCCAAAACGCCTGCGAGTCCTTTGCCCTTCTGGCTCTTCCTCGCCTGCATGGCCGCTAGCCGTGCTCGGGCCTGCAGCATCTCCTCGTCGTCGTCCAGCATGCTCATGTTGCGCGCCGGGTCGCCCAGCTGACCTTGGCCGTGACCAGCAGGAGCTTGTGCGTGCTGAGTGAGAGGGGCGTTACCGGCATAGGAAGGGTTGTCGCCGTTGTAGGAGGGGCGGTCGTAGGGGAGGGAGATCATAGAGGTGTTGGGCAGCTCGTCGTCGTCGCTGTGAGCAGGAGGGGATCAGCAGAGCTTCTCTCGACCCGACCAAGCTACAGCCTACTCACAAATAAGGGTCGTATCCATCATCGTCGTAGCCGCTCTTGCCCCTCGACATGCTCTGAGTGCTCACGTCCACCGCCGTGCCGAAGCGGTTGGCTGCCTGTCCTCCTCCATAGCTAGCTGGGTTCTGGCTCTGTCCTCCTGCGTACGAGTCGTAAGCTCCCTGCGAGTTGGCGAACGGGTCGGGGTTCGAAGCGTAGTGCTGTTGTGCTGGACGCGCTCCGGTCGAGCTGTAGGGAGATGCGCCAGCTGTGGGAGTGCGACTCGAGTCGAACACGGCCAAATCCTCGTCGTCAGAGTCATAATGCTGCTCAAAACCGAAGCCAAAGGTCAACAGGCTAGTCGCGCGTGAGGAGGGGAGGGAGGCAACACATCTGGCTGAGACGCGACGTACCGAGTTCATCTTGCACTAGGGCAGGTGGGGAAGGTGCTCAACGAAGCTGCAGCGCTTTAACTCCCCGTTATGAAACCGAGCGAAGGCTGAACTGGCCTTAGCTTGCGCTGCGTGGCTGCGACGACGAACGCGCCGTGCTTCCAGAGATGTAGCGGTAGTAGGGCTAGACAGCGAGAGCTTCTGTAGGTCTTCCTGGTCCTAGTAACGCTGCTGTAGGTCGTGCTGAGATGACGAGGAGAATGGGAGAGGCCAAGGCGCCTGCCCAAGGGAGGGTCGACTTTCGGCGAGCTTTGCAGGTCTTCCTCTTGCCTTCTGATGGCGCTGCAAAAGGAAAGCTAGAGAGCCTACATGCCCGCTCAGTTGCAGAAGTGGGGGGCAGCTCGGCCCACCCCTCTCTGGCTTCGCATCCGAGATGAAGCGACTTTAGCAGTGGTAGAGCTTCTCCAGCGCTACACAGCATCAGTGTGGCTCGCCTGCCTTTCACACAGCTCCCCACGCTGCTGCACATCTCTAATCCGCTCACGTGGTCGTCTCTAAGGGAGTGGTTCGACTCGGTCGGCGTGGTTAGCCCAGCTTTCGACTCGGCTGAGAGGGAAGCTCTCGTCGCTCTCCTTCCTACCATACTCGGCTGGATCTCCGAGCTTCTTTCTGGCAGGTTTTCCGTCCTCAGCGTTGATCGCTGCACCTCATCAGCCTCCACTCCCTACCACCTTCGCTGCGTCACCTCGTCTCATCGCCATGCTCGTCCTCCTCGCGCTTCTCCTGGTCGGTTCGGTTATCTGTGCTCCCCTCCGCGCTCGTCAGCGTACGTAGAAGCCTCTCCTCACTAGCCCACTGTACAAGCTAGCTGACCTGCACTCCCTTCAACGTCGCTGCAGTTGACGCTGCTCTCGGCGCGAAGGTGCAGACGATGGCTCAGCTCTCGATGGCGGCTTACGGCAACCCTCAAGACTGCGAGGGAGTGATTGCTGGTACCAAGATCATCTCTCAGTTCAAGTCGCCGCTCGGTCAAGAAGGGTGACTTGCGCTGCCGCAGAGCTCTAGACTTGGCCTCGAGCGAACGCCGAACATTCAACCGCGCTGACCTCTCCTCGCTCGCTCACAGTTTCATCGCGTCTGTACCGGCACTCAACACCGTCGCCATCGTCTTCACTGGATCCAAGTCGGCTGCGAACTTCAAGACCGATGCTCGAACCGCTCCTGTCGCTGGTCAGTCCTCTTCGGCCAAGTCCACTCTCGCTTCTTCGCTGATCAGCGAACGCCTCGCTCAGTCGACTTCACCACCTGTGGAACCCAGTGCTAGGCGCATGAGGGAGCCGTCGCCAACTACCTGGACGCCAAGAAGGACACCAATGACTTTGCTGATGCCTTCTCGGCGATGCAGACGGTACGCTTATGCCGCATCTTCGATTCTGAGCTGAGAGTTGAGACCGACACATTCCGCCATACTGTAGGGAGACACCCTCACTCTCGCTGGTCACTCGCTGGGCGGCGGTGTCGCTGCCGTCGGTGCCATCGACCTCGCCGAGCAGGCGACCGGAGGCGTCTTGTAGGTCTATGAGGCGCTCACCGTTCGAAGCGACAACAGACTGATCCCGATACCAACGCAGTACTTTCGGCGAGTTCCGTGGGCTCAACGGAGCCGCTGCTGCCTTTGTCGACGCCAAGTTTGGGTGCGCCGAGCTTGCCGAGCTTCGCTTTCAAGCTCGCTGACCTTTTCGTCTCGAGCAGAGCTAACGCCCAGCGGATCGTGCACAACAAAGACAACGTTCCTGCCTTCTCCGTTGCCGCTCAGGATCCGACTCACCATGGAAAGGCTTCAAACCTTCGGGGAACGACGCTCGACACCCTCGAAGCGTGTGCTCAAGCGGACGACGCTGCCTGCAGTGGAGGTGTTCGATTCAGCGGAGCGATCAACCGAGATCATCTCACCTACTTCTCCAAGCTTGGAAGCTGTGGTAGTGTGGATCCTACGGCGGCGTTGAGGAGGAAGCCGAAGTCGGCGAGGCGCTCTCGTCGCGAATTGGGGTGGTAGAGAGGGGCAGTAGGAGCTGGTCTCTTACCTCTGTAGTCTTCCAGTAATGCAGTAGTCTGCTCGACTGATCGAAGCGGTTCTAACCCCCATCAGCCGCGCCGCCTCATCACGCCTTCGGCCCAACTTGCTCGCAATCCCTCCACCCTTTTGTCTGCTTACAGCCTCGGATGTCGTCCTCCGAAAGCAAGACCGCATTGGAGATCTTGCTCTTTCTCTCCTGTCCATCACTGTGACCCCTCCCAGGTCAGCGCCACT
Source organism: Leucosporidium creatinivorum (assembly GCA_001600635.1). Taxonomy (NCBI): domain Eukaryota; kingdom Fungi; phylum Basidiomycota; class Microbotryomycetes; order Leucosporidiales; family Leucosporidiaceae; genus Leucosporidium; species Leucosporidium creatinivorum. Next base: position 57,420 of record BCKL01000032.1, on the reverse strand, counting down.
TTCATCCCTCTCGGCTCAGCACCACTTTCGCCCCTCCCAGCTCAACATCATGGTCGCCGGCGTTGCCCCTTCCTCAATTTCTCTAATTCCCACCTCCAACGGAGCCTCCTCCTCCTCTAAAGGGCCTTTCCCGAAACGAAAGTTGATCCTCAATGCTTTTGATTGCATTGTTCCCAGTCACAATGTGCCAGTAAGTCTTCTTTACCCGATTCTGTACCTCTGTATGGCACAGAACCGCAGAGGGAGCCGCTGGACTCGGTGAAATGAGCGAAGAAGAACGGGCGCCGAACTGATGCTTCTGCACTTTGTCTGCAGGGAACTTGGCGTGGCGAGAAGGGGGAGGGTCACAAGAGATTCGACACTCTCGACTATTGGCTCGAGACTGCCAAGCTACTGGAGAAGGTGAGCTCCCGTTCCGGCGCTCGACATCTCCCTCCTCGGCGCAGCGCGACGGCGCTCGCTGCAGCATCGTTGGAGCTCGTTCATCCGGCACCATCATGCTACACGGTCTTGGTAGCTGAGCGAGCCAGGGAGCCCAGATAGAGATCACAAGGCGATAAACTGACTCTCGGCGATCTCGACTCGCAGGGCAAGTTCCACGGCATCTTCCTGGCCGACAGCTACGGCTTCTTGGACATCTACCAGGGTAAGCAGATTGATTGCTTCTGTCGCTGCGCTCTGCCGCTGTACCTCGTCTCCGCCGCTGTACCGCTTCCGCTCGGCGGCGTTGACATCTCTTGCTTTGGCGCCGAGCTGACGACCTTTCTCTCCACAGGCAACCTCGATGCTTCGCTGAGGGGTGGCTTCCAGATCCCCAAGCTGGACCCCATGCTCATCGCCGCTGTCATGGCCAGCGTGACGACCAACTTGGTGAGCTCGGAGACGAGCCTGGGCCATCCTCCGACCCCTTGCGCCTCGCGCTGACCATCTGTTTGACGTCTGTAGGCCCTCGGTCTGACCCAGTCAACTACATACGAGCCTCCCTTTGCTCTCGCCCGTCGGTGAGTCGATTAGCTCACTGAATGAGAGAGTTTCGACGAGCTCGGCGCTGATCTGACTCCAATCTCGTTGAAGCCGTTCACGACGCGAGGCGGGAGATGTAGCTGAATTGGGCGGCCTGCCGTACATTTCGATGAGCTGATAAAAACTACAAGTTGATAAAAACTATACGGAGGGCCAGTGAAACCTGCCCCTGCAGGGAAACTGTCCGCCCCGTGGTCAACGAGAGTAGCCGAGACGAGAAGGGGAGCGAGACTGAGAAGGGGAGATGAGACCGAGCCAAGGGAGAGAGAGCCGAGAGGCGAAGGAAGTGTGAGATAAAGAGAGAAAAGAAG
>BCKL01000032.1:0-43391 GCA_001600635.1 Leucosporidium creatinivorum | reverse complement strand
GGGGGAGAGAGGATGTAGGAGAGTAAAGCTCACTGAGTGCGATTGAACTCCTGCGCCAATTCCCTCGTGCCTCCTCCAAAGGCGAAGCCGATCGCTCTCCAGCTTCACCACCCTCGACCACATCAGCAACGGACGCGCGGCGTGGAACATCGGTATGTAATGGGCTGGCTCGATTTCGCTCTGTGCACCTCGGTGAGCGTCTGCTGATTGCTTCTCGCCTCCCGCCTTTTCGCACCCTGCAGTCACAAGTGTCCTCCCTTCGGCGGCTCGCAACTTTGGACTCAAGGAGGCCATCGAGCACGACAAACGATATGCCATTGCTGACGAGTACATGGATGTGAGGGGGTTTCCCTTCCTTTTAGAAGCGCTCGGCTGATCTTGTCCTTCGCCGAGCAGGTCGTCTACAAGTTGTGGGAGCACTCCTGGCACGACGACGCTGTCAAGCGCGACGCCGCTACCAACACCTGGACCGAACCTTCTCTCGTCCGACCCATCAACCACTCCTCGCCTCACTTCCCCGACATCCCAGGTCCCTTCATCTCGCACCCTTCAAGGCAGCGCACCCCCGCTCTCTACCAAGCCGGCTCCTCGGGCGCTGGAACCACCTTCGGAGCCAAGCATGCCGAAGCCGTCTTCATCGCTCAACCTACTCCCAAGGTCGCTGCCCTCAAGGTCGCGGAGTACCGCAAGAAAGTCGAGGAGGCCGGCCGTGACCCTCGCTCGCTCAAGGTGCTGCCTCAGCTGCTCGTCTTCCTCGGCAAGACCGAGGAGGAGGCCGAGGAGAACTACAAGTACTGGCACTCGTATGGAGATGGCGAGGTCGCTCTAGCCTTCTACGCTGGCTTCACTGGCGTCGATTGGGCTCAATGGGGACCCGACGAGGAGCTCACCCCCGAAGTCGGCTCGGCTGGTCATGCCTTCCTCGAGAACTGGAAGCGCATGAAGCCCGAAATCAAGGTGTGGACTCGCGACGTATTCAAGCGCGAGATCACCATCAGTCGAGTTGGTGCCGTCGCCATCGGGTAAGTCTCTTCTTCGCCGAGCCCTTCGTCGAGCTCGCTAACCTCTCTCTCTAACCGCCAGAACCGCCGCTCAAGTCGCCGACATCATGGAGGAGTGGATTACCGTCGGCGATATCGACGGCTTCAACCTTTCGCACTTCAGCCGCAACGATACCTTCGAAGATGTAAGTCATTTCGGCGCTCTCCTCGAGTCCTTCACTTTCTCTGCTCGCAGGACGGCTGCTGAGCGGGAATGGTGACCGGAAGGAGCACATTGCTAACTAGCCTCTCTACTCCATCACAGATCGTCAACCTGCTCGTCCCCGAGCTCCAGCGCCGAGGATTGTTCCACGAGGACTACGACGCCGTTCCTCAGCCCGCCGACGCTTCCCGCCCCATCGGAGTCACTGCTCGCGAGGGCCTTCTCGGGGTCACTGGGCACCCTCACCTTGACCCTACTCACTACGGTCACCAGTTCAAGTGGATCCCGGAGAACGAGGGCAAGGAGAAGAAGTGAGGAGCGCTTCGGCGTTGCTTTGTGGGGCTGCAGTAGAGTGCAAAGGGCGCAAAAAGGGCTGCAAGCAGTAGCCAACCTTTCCCTATTATTCTCCTCGCAGATCTGAGCTGCACAGCGAGCGGCTCGAAAGACCTCGGCGAAAGGACAGACTCGGCTTCGGCGACGAGGCGACCTCTGAGATACCCTGCTACTCGCTCATGCCGCCAAGTATTGCATTGAGCTGCACCGACTCACTGAGCTGTACTCTCCACCCTTCAGCAAGTAGTCGACACCGACTGCCCTCTCCCGAACCACTCAACGCCGAAGCGGCTTGTCGGAGTCCTCTCTTCACCCCCAAGCTCCAAGAGTACCAACAACAGTGGATGGCTTCACCACCATATCCATCTACCCATCAACGTTCAACCCAACCTCTGCTTCGCCTCCTCAATCGCCTTCTTCATGACCGCCTCCCTCCGTCCCCAGCAAATGACCTTCTCGAGCTCCTCCCACCCTTCCACCCACTTGCGCTGCCGCTCCTCCTTCTCGGGCCACTCTGCTGCTAGTGCTTCGGTGGAAGAGATGGTGAACAGCTCAAAGGAATAGGTCGTTGAAGGGATGAAGGAGGGGGAGAAGGAGTCGGCGGAGGGGGATTTGGAGTGGGGCTTGGCGTCGGGGAGGGCGGTGAGATGGGTGAGGTGTAGGCCTTGTCCTTGGATCAGTCCGGCTGTCGAATTGAACAAGTCAGCCAGGACTCGGCGAGGAAGAGAAGAGGAAGTGAGCACTCACCTTCTTCCCAAGCTTCCCGTGCTGCTGCCTCTTCCGCTGATTCCCCATCTTCAATTCCACCTTTCGGTAGCACCCACTTGAGGGGATCCAAGTGCTTGCGTGACGAGACGACGAGGAAGGAAGGAGTAGAGTGGAGCCCGTCGGAGAGGACGATAAACGAGACGGCGACTTGACGAGGGGAGGGCATCTTGTAGGGTTGTAGGAGCAAGTTTGGTGTATAGAGTTGCCGAGGCGATCTTCAACGAGTGAATGGCGGGAGCATAAGAGCAGCGAAGCGATTCGAGTTCGACGTTGCCCTCCTGCTTTCCTCGTCGCTTCTTGCTCGACACCCTACAGAGCCAGAAGAGTGGCTCAGAGGCACTCTACCGACCTTCAGCCCATCCAACGCTCTCTCCTTTGCCCTGAATCTCAAGTCTCGCGTCGACTCCCACCTCTTCGAACCAGCTCTCGCCGTCCCTGCTCAGCAGTGTCATCTACGAGCAGGACACACGTCTCAAGCACAGAAACAGCACCACCTTCCCTATACCATGGCACCACTCACCGCTGCAACTTTCGCGCATCAGCTCGACGTCTCCGTCAAGCAGCAAGCCGGCGACACCCTCGCTCAGCTGCTCGACCTCTCTCACGGCCATGTCGTCTCCCTTTTCCAAGGGCTAGCTCCGAATGACAAGTATCCCGAGAATGTGAGTCGCCTGTGCTTTGCTAAAGGACAAAAGAGCTGTGGGAGAGCTAACAAGCTTCCCTTCGCTACACAGGAGCGGCCGGATTTCGAAGGTGTCTACAGCAAGCGACTGAGGAATGGGAACGGCTGGGGAGAGATCGCGACGCTGCATACCAAGGCTGTCGTCGCTTTGAACGTGAGTTGGCGCTTCGCTTCTGCCGTCCACTCGCCGCTAACGTTGCTCTTCCGAAGGACTACCGACCAGATCCCATGACACAACGACCTCGACCTGGAGGAGATGCGATGAAGGCGTCCAAGATGCAGCAGGAGCTCGTCAAGTAGGCTCCTTCTCGCTGCTCGGTGGAGGAGATCGAAGCTGACGTCTCGCTGACCTCTCGCAGCGCCCTGTATCGATGGATGATGAACACGACCACACCGACAGGATGGGCGTTGCCGGTGCTGTATCAAGTCTGTCAGGATCTGAAGCGGATTGCGATGCTCGTGAGTCTCGGCGCTGTCTCCTCTCTAGACTTGACGCTCACGCACAACGCTCTAAAGGCCGACGGACAACACGTGATGCGGAGGGAGAAGCCAGTCGACCTCGAAGACGCTTCCAGGATCATGCAGAAGTGCTTCTCGGCTTGCTTGAACGACCGGTGAGTACTCGGCGTTCTCGCTTCTCGCTGGCAATGACGCTGACTGATTGTGATCGCTCAGAGGATCCAACAACACCACGTCGAGGAAGATGGGCACTTACTACATGGCCGTGCTGCTCTTCAAGGTCTACTTCAAGGTGCGCTGACTCTCCTGCCTTCTCTGAAGAGAGCGGAGGCTGACTGCCGGCCCCTCTACAGCTCAAATCAACCGCGCTCTGCAAGAACTTGATCAAGGGTATCGGCGCAGCAGATCTGGCACCATTCGGCGCCTACCCTGTCGCTCATCGAGTGAGTTCTTCGACCTTGCTCGAACCATCGGCACCGAGCTGAGCTGACTCTGCTACCACTCCAGGTCTCCTACCTCTACTACATGGGCGTCTTTGCATTCCTACGAGAAGACTACACAGAAGCCGAGAAGCAGTTCTGTTTGGCTCTGTCGTTGTGCCATGCAAAGGCTCGCCGGAACATCGAGTCCGTTCCCCTCCGCTCTCGCCGGTGCTTTCCGCCACTGCTGACCCTTCTCCCTGCTTCCTCACACCACAGACTTATCCTCGACTACCTCATCCCCGTCCTACTCCTCCGCGGTGTCCTCCCATCCAAAAAGACCCTCCGCAAGTCCGAGCGCTTGAGCGCCATCTACACGCCCTTCATCGCGGCGTACAAATCGGGCGACGTGGGACTGTACGATAGGCAGCTGCATGCAGCGGAGAAGAGGTTGATGGAGAGGGGCACTTATTTGATTGTCGAGAGGGCGAGGGAGGGGGCTGTGAGGGCGTTGTTGAAGAAGACGTGAGTTCTCGGTTTCGCTATGCTGTGTAGCGGGGGTTCTACGCGCGATACAGCGGCGAAGTGGTCTCGCGATAGACAGCTGACGACTTGCTTCCTTCATCGCCGAGCAGCTGGATCCTCGAAGGCAAGCCAGCACGACTCTCGGTCGATACGTTCAAGCGATACTACACCGTCGGAGCTGGCATCGATATGGACAGTGAAGAGATGGAGTGTGTGCTGGCCAACATGATCTACAAGGTGAGCCGCTATCGTCCGCCCACCCGAGCGCCGAGCTGATATCTCCCTTTCTCCGATCCGTCTCTTCAGGGCAATCTCCGCGGCTACATCTCGCACCAGCACCAAATGGTCGTCCTGTCGAAGCAAACGCCCTTCCCCTGGGCAGCACCATTCCGGGATCGAGGAGAAGCGGCGCGCAAGGAGAGGGAGACGAGGGAGCAGACCGAGAGGGCGAAGGTGCCGCCTGGCGTAGCAGCAGCATAGCAATGACTTAATGAGGGGATTTATAGGATCATCCAGCAGGGCTGCAAGCGAGCTTCTGCTCGACCTCAACTTCGTGACGCTCTGACCCCGAAGCTGGCGCCCAAGCTCCCTTTCCCTCTCCCTTGATCTCACCTCGCACTCTCGTCTCACCGCCAGCGCATTCGTACGAGAAATGGAGGCTCTACTGACATCGCCTACATCGCCTACCAGTGGGGCCGCACCGACAAGAGCTGGCGCAACAGCAGGAGGAGAGGACGGGCAGACGGATCTCTGGAGCTCGATTCTCGACAGCGTCTCGGGCTCGAGGGGCGTTACCACCAAGAATTGCATCGTATTAGGTAGGTCTCGAGCTCTGTACTGCTCCACCTGACGCTCTCAGAAGCAGAGAAACGCGTTGTTCTCGAGGTGTTTAGTGAGCGCTCGAGCTGACGCTGTTGCATTCGGGGCGATGTAGGAGGACACAACTCGGGCAAGTCTACGCTCATCTCGCGGCTGGCTTCTCGTACAGGCGAGCCACCAGCAAGAGAAGCGGAGGGAAACGCTGGACAGGGCAACGCGCCGGGCGACGTGCTGGACTTGGGACTGAGCTACACGGTGTTGGACGTAGGGGATGAAGCGGATGAAGGTGCGCTGTCTCTGAGATCTTCTCTATCCGCGATGGCTCACATCCAAGCGCTACAGAAACGCTGGCTCGACTAGGCGTCTACCAGCTCCCGTCCCCCTCTCCTCCGTACCCCTCGCTGCTCTCGCTCGCCCTCTCACGCTCAACACTGCTCGACTCATTAGTAGTCGTAGTACTTGACTGGGAGCGGCCATGGCAGTTCCTACGGGACTTGAGGGCGTGGATCGCTGTCCTCGACGCTCAGGTCAACGCGAAAGGCGGTATCGGCGAGGGCTGGGAGGGTCAGGAGGGACGAGAGAGGCGTGAGTGCTACCTGTTACCGAACTGCCGCGCATATGGAAGCTGATGCTGCTCGCTTGGACAGTGGAAGCGCACCTGAAGGCCTACGTCGAACCACCCTCGGCGGCCTCAGCAGCGTCAGCAGCAGGACCCAGCGCTTCGCAACTCGCCGACCTCGATGGACCACTCGAGCCTGGAGTCCTCACCGATAATCTCGGACTGGGACTCGTCTTCGTCTGCACCAAGGTGCGTTCGCTGCTCGCAACGCCGACCGAGGGCTTTGCTGACCCTTCTCCGATTCGCAGGCGGACCACCTCGATACCCTCGAACGGGACAACCAGTTCAAGGAGGAGCAGTACGACTTCGTACAGCAATGCTTGCGGACTATCGCTCTGCGGTGTACGCTCTCTGCCCTGCTCGGCGATCCCTCTCCGTACACTGACCTCGCTCGGCTCTCCAGATGGTGCCGCCGTCTTCTTCACCTCCCACACCCAACCCACCTCCTTCGCCAAACTTCGCTCCTACATCCTCCACCGCCTCTTCTCCCAGCCCTCATCCATCGCAACCACCTCCGCACCCGCCGCTCCCGCCAGCGCCGCCCCACCAACTTCCTCCCGCTCCTTCCCCTTCCCTTACCGCGCCAACGTCGTCGACCGAGAAGACTTTGTCGTCCCCGCTGGATGGGACAGCTGGGGCAAGATCAAGATTCATAAGGAGCGATTTGATGCTGAGGGGTTGGCGAAGGGGTGGGAGAGCGATTTGGAGGTGGAGAGGGATAGGTTGGCGGACCAGGAGATTGCGGAACATGAGCCGAGGCTGGATGAGGAGGGGAGGCCGGTCGTGGGCGCGCTGCTGCAGTTCGAGCAGATGCTGCCGAATGAGGAGCAGGACCGACAGGTGAGTCGTGTTCCCGCTCTTCCGATCGCTTTCACCGCTGACTCGCCACATCCTGCAAAGCCTCTTGCGGAAGACGGTGTCGTCAAAGCTGAGGACGAGCAGTCCTTCCTCAAAATCCACCTCGAGACGATTCAGAAGGAGCGCGCGAGCGACCCTCGAGCCGCCTTCCGGCCGAACCCTAGCGCCGGCGGTACGGCAGAGTCGGGCTCTAGCATTGGAGGCTTCCCACCGTCGCTAGTTGGCCCCATGGCGAGTGGAGGATTGAACCTGCCCAACGTCGAGAAGGCGCTCGGTCGGGATCGAGAGAAGGAGAGGGAGCTCGAGGACCCTACAGCGGCGAGGCGAGCTTCGATAATGTCTCGCAAGGTACGTCTGGAGCTTTCTCCCGTCGTCTTCTAATGCTCACCCACTTCCTCGCCGACAGGACTCGACCCAATCAGCTCGGACCACTTCGCCGAGCCTTCCCTTCTCCACTCCTGGCAACCCAGGCTCCAACAGCACCTCTCCCAACCTCCCCTTCACCCCCGGAGCATCATCGACCGCCCCCGGCACCCCAGGCGGACCCGGGCAGAACGAGATCCTGCACAACTTCTTCCAGGGACTGCTGGCCGGTGCGTTTACGTCTGCCTCTTATCAGCAGAACTTCACGCTGACCCTTTATCCCAAACAGCTCGCGGCAACACCCCATCAGCAAGCTCAGGCTCAGGCGCAGCGGGCGCTGGCTCTGCTCGGCCGCCGAGCTCGACTTCGGGCGTTTCGCCCACGCTGGGACAGTCGACTCGCGCACCGGGGATGGGAAGTCGGAGTGGCTCGCAGCAGAGCGGTGGCGGAGGGATCTGAGTCTCTCTATTAGAGTGAAGGGGAGGAGAGCAGGCTCCCTAAGCAGGAGACGGCCGAGTTCGTATCGTCGTGCAGGTTTTGTTACACTCGTTACAGATATCCTTTGCTCGTGGAGCAATGAATCATACCACTTTGCAAGTCCTTTGAGGGGCCCGAAGCGAGAGGCTTGTGATCTCGGCTTTTGATTCTCCTCGCCTCTTTCCAGCCTACTTCTCAACCTCTCATCGGCGACCACAGAGCGTGCGAAACGCTGCATTGCTTGCTATTCCCACCAACTACGGAAGTGTGCGAGAAGAAGACCCTGGCCCTCCTTCCTGTGGAGAGACAGAGGAACGAAGGGACTGGGAGAGACGAGATGGGGTGATAGTGGTACAGTGTCGCTCGAAAGCGAGAAGGGGTGATATCTGGTGGTTTTGTAGTACGCTTAGACGAGTCCATCGTAAAGGGAGAGGGCCTGTAGGGGAGAAGGAGTGAGCGGGGGCGACATCGCCGAGCGAGGAGACGACGAACCTGGACGATTGTTGGGTCCTTCTTCGATCCCTCCTTAAACTCCTCAAAAGTCACTGTGGGCGAAAAAGGTCAGCGAACGTATAACGAGACGAGCAAAGAGGCAACGAACGCTGATGGTCGTGGTTGAGGTCCATGAGAGCGAAGATCTTGTCCACGCGCTGCAGAGGACGATGTTAGTGAAGGTCCCCGAAACATAGCGAGTAGCTTTCAGCTCACCTTCTGTGCCGTATCCTCGTCGGCGGGCAGCTTGACCATCTCGCCTGCGAAAGGGATGGAGGTCAGGAGAGCTCGGCGGCCGACGAGACGGCGGAAGTAACGAACCGGTCATGTCGTAGATACTCTGAACAATCTTGAGCATCTCGTCGTAGGTGATCAAACCGTCCTTGTCGATGTCGTACAGCTGGAATGCCCCTGCGAGGCGTGAAGGCAGGCGTCAGTCTTCGAATCCCGCTACTCGGCTCTGAAGCACCAACAACGTACACTGCAGCTTCTCGTCGAGCTTTCCACGACTGGTGATGCTGAGAGCGCCAATGAACTCCCTGAAGTCGATCGTGCCGTTGCCGTTCTTGTCTAGTTGCGAGGTGCGCAGTGACCGTCAGCTCTCCAGGTTCAAGCAGGGCGATTCAGCTGTTGAGGGAAGCATGGTGGACTCACCAAAGACCTTAAAAACATGCTCGGCAAAGGCTTTGGGGTTACCAAAGGGGAAGAACTGCAGAGACGGAGCGCGGGGTCAATACCCCCCCGTCACAGGCCGAGGTCTCGTGGGCGCGACTCACCTGCTTGTAGATGCGAGCAAACTCCTCCTGGTTGAGTACACCTGAAGGGCAATCCTTGACGAAGCCCTTGTACCACTGTTGAAGCTCCTTCTTGTCGACTGTGCGGAGGAGAGGAAGCGCGAGACGTTCGTCAGCTCGTGCTCTTCTTCAGGTGGTGTAGGCATGCTCCGTCGACAGCCCTCGTGTCCTGTAGCTTGATACCACCTCGTCTGCTCTCCTCCGGGACCCTGAGACCCGCTCAGCCACTACGCGGCGACCCCCCACCTCGCTGCTTCCCGTCCCTCGGTGTGCGATGCTTCCAGTCATGCGTCGACTGTAGGGAAGCAAGACTGACAGTAGGTGTTCTTCTGGAGATCCTGGAGGTCCTCGGGCGATAGCTTGCTCTGTGATTTTCCCTGTTGGAAGCGAAACCCAGAGCACACGCGATGAGAAGGGGGTCAGTGAGAGGTCGAGGGCGAAGTGCTCGCCGATGTGCTGCACTGCGAGAGAGCTTTGAGATGTAGCGCACCATGGTAGTCGAGGTGAGCTGGTGACGATGTGGTCAAAGGGAGAAAGCCGAGCAAGCTGGGCACGCGAGGGACTTGAGGCCAGGAGGTGTCGGCGCTGGGCTGGCGCTGCTTGTTCGAGCCGTTCTTGTTCGGTGCAAGTCTTGAACAACTCTTTGCTTCCCTTGTACTCACCGCCCTGCCGCTTCCACCTTTCGCCCACCTGCTCGCTTCCCTTCGCAGCGTCTCTCCGCCGAGCTTGATCTCGCTTCGTCCCCGGTCCTACTCTACTCTCAAGCACATCCCGAGTCGTGTAGCTCATTCCTGCCTACTGCTCTGCCACTCGCCCTTCCTTGAAGCTGAGTTTCACTCGTCCAAGTCGATGCGCGCCGCGTACTCGGTCGCCAGCTTGGCGGCAAAGTTCCGCTCTCCGGTCATTCGAAGGGCTTGCTGGGGTTCACAGGTGGAGTTCATTACAGCTCGAACCGAGGAGCTCTTGTTTTGGGTCTGCGTGGTCTCCCTGGCCTTGAGCTGGCCTTCCCCGAAGTCCAGAGCGCCGAGTGAGCTCGATGCTGCACCGTTGGGGGGCGGATGTGTCGTGAACAGTATTGCCCTCTGTGAAGCTCCCAGTGCCCTCTCAGCGAGATCCGACCTCGAAACATGGTGAGAGGACGGCCTCTCTTCCGGGTTTCCATCGCCGAGCTCATCGCCGAGCTGGCCTTGCGAGCGAGCTACACCCTTCGGAAATTGAGGACCACGTCGATATCTCTGAGATTTCGGCAGGGATCTTCTTTTCCGCCGAGCTGTAGCCTTATAGCCAAGCTTTAGTCGCTCATCGGGCACGAGCCGAGAGAAGCGCTGCACATCGAACGGACGCTTTTCCTCTTCCCACATCCTCGTCCCACATCAAAGCAACCGCCAGCTACATCCATGGACGCTCCGGCTTTACGAGAAGATGTTGAGGAGCTCACGGCTCTGCTCGCTGGACTCTCGACGCAGGAGGAGAAGGTCGACGCCATTCACTCGTGGAGCATCGCCGCGGTTCCGTCGTTTCAAGCCCTGAAGCAGATGGCAGCGGCCACCGGAGAAGATACGGGCATGATGCAGATGCGCTTGCTCGGCGAGTGTCGAGAGGTCATCTTGCAGGCGACGAGGAGCGAGCCCGAGCTCGTCGACGCCTACCGAGCTTTCATCAACGTCGAGGACAAGGCGATGTACCGACCTGGCACTCACATTCACCTCTTCATCTCCTGCGCCAATGTCGACCATGACCAGCAGTGGGAATGCCTCAAGGCGGGCACTCAAACCTGCTCGGGGTGCAAGCTCCTTCGCTACAGCTCCGGTAAGGCTCTTTCGCCGCTCGACTCGCTTTGCGTAAGATTGATCTGATGCACCGACAGCTACTTGCCAGCGCGCTCACTGGCGTCAGCACAAGCACGGTGAGTTCCATCACTCTCGGCGCTTCGGACGAAGTCTGACCGAGCCCTTTCTCGGTGCTCGCAGATTGTCGCTCCCCTCTTCAGAGTACGAGCTGGTCGCCCGACTGGATCAAGGAGCATCGAATTCCGAATTTCGAGGCCGTCAAAAACTTCTCCCAAGGTGGCACAACTGCTGGCTCCGGAAAAAGCTTGTGAGCTGAAGGAGCCATCGCCGAGCTCCACGCGTGAGCTGACTGACGTTTACAACCAGGTGGGGCGACTCTCCCGCTGTGGATGTCCTCAACCTTACTCAAAACGAGGGAAGCGATATCAAGGAGGACTTGACCCTGCTCTTTGCCGGTAAGTGCAGCGCCGAAGCCGACTCCCTCGAGATCTCGAGGCTCTACTAAGCTTCTCCACATATGCTAGGCTCCGGCGAGCTTCGCAACGTGATCAAAACCGTCAATTCGCTTCCGGAGGACTACAGCGGTCACCTCAAGATCGTCGTCAACGCCGCCGAGCCCCGAGTCGCTGCTCGTAACCATCAGCTCCTCCTTCTCCTCAGTCACGGCGATGACAGCAGACAAGCAGCCGATTACGCGATCCATGCTTCCTACTCGTCCGTACGTCTTGCGGTCTTGCTTCCGATCGCCGAGCAGGACTAACCGCCTCTCCGTTCGCAGAGCCTCACTAGCGATTCGGTGCAGCACGTGCTCAAAGCCGTCGGAAAGACGCACATGGCGCCCAAGCCCCCATCGGATTGTAACACGGTCACCTGGACAACCAAGATGGGGGCAGCAGGCAGCATTACAGCCACGACGACTCGCGCGGGATACGACTTCCTGGTCGAACCGTTGATGTCAATGCTCGAGTACGACATTGACACGAGCCATGCATCTCACCACGAGGCTATGTGAGTCCCCGAGGCGACGAAAGAGCGGGAGAAGCTGACGCCACAGCCCAATAGGCTCGATGGCAACCACGACCTCCGAGAGCTCCGCTGGAGTCACCTCAAGCCTTCCCACCGCCTTTGCGAGGAGAAGTTCATCACTCAAGAACTAGTACTGCCGTTCGGGGCGTACTTCAGCTACTTCAGCTACCCCAGTCGCTCCCTCTTCGATGGCGAGGGGCAGTGGCTTCAGAGCGATACGGCGTCTCCGTTGAAGGCTTGGGAGTGAGTCTATGTCTCCAACGACACCTCTAATAAGGACACGAGTTGCTGATATGCCATCTTCTACAGCATCGACGAGGTGTTCGCCAGCGGACAGGCTCATGGCGTTCCCGAGAACGATCTCTACGGCATGCTCCACTTCAAGATCCGTGACGAGTTTGAGGAATTCGCCTCTCGTCTTCGCCGCTTCAAGATCTCGTTCTTCCTCTCCCGTGGCACGACTTCTCGCCTCGCTGAGCGCATGGACGCTGGCAAGCTCGCCCCAGACGGCATCTCGGCCGAGCAGACGTTCGACCGTATCGTCTTCTCCGACATCGAAGGGCTCAACGAGGCGGGCTGCAAGGCGGTAGTCAACCTATGGGGTCCTAGGCTCAGCAGCAAGAACCAGCATGCGACCATGCTCGTCTCGGCGACCGAGTGGCTCGCCAAGGCTGGCAATCTCTCGACCTCCTGCCGCGAGCCTTCCTTCGATCAACAGGTTCCCAGCGTCGTCGAGAGGCTCATCAAGGAGGGAAAAGTGAGCCTCTTCCTTGCTCAGCGCGCTAGCTAGCTGACCGCTCTCTCAAGTTGACGACCGCGCCTTCGGAGCTCTCGGACGGCGCCGATCCGACGGCGCTGTGGCTCAACTACGTCCTCGACGCTTACTACGACTCGAGCGCCGAGTTTGAGAATTACGTCGAGACGAACAAGATCAGGGAGAGCGCTGCTGCCGCGGGACTCACACTCAGGGCCAAAAATTCGGTCTTGCCGAGCGTGAGTCGAGCCTTCTCGCTGTCGCTGGGCCAAGCTAATACACTCCTTCTTTCTACAGCGCATGCTGGCTCCTCTCGATGGGACTCCGAGCTCCCTTCCCGTCTTCGCCGACAATGAAGCCTTCTACCGCTGGGTAAGCTCGCGATGAGGCGATGCTTCGCCGAGCCGGTCGCTCTCTTTGCTTGCTAATGCTCCGCAGACTTGCCTCACCCCCGCCAACTTCCTCGCAAGGACCGTCGAGTTCTCCAAAGTCGCTTTGAGCGCTTCCCTGAGCTAGTCATGTACTTGAGTCGGAGACATCGGAATCGCAAAGGATTGATCAGTGCCAGCTCAATCGGCGAGGATTATGCTGCGAAGTGTATCATTCGGCGAAGCTATTGGGCTACAACATGTCTAACATCTCCACAAGTCTACCTCTTGATCGACGTCGTCCTTTGCAACCCATCCTCGACCAATTTCGGCTCGCCTGCCTCGGCGATCTCCTCCTGCTGCTCCCTCGCATTGCCTCTTCGTCGCAGCCCTTCAGCAACTTCCGTCTCGAGTCGCCCTCCTTCTACATCGCCCCCTGCACGAGCCACATCACCGCGCCTCTCACTGTCATACTCAGGCTGAAGAGGTCCACCGAGCGAAACGAGCACGGCCGCCGAGTTGGCGGTGGGGGCATCCAGAACGAGGAGCTCATTGGGAGTGAAAAGGCGAGGAACGTAGAAGTAGCGAAGTGGAATGAGGAGAGTGATGATCATGGGGAAGCCAATACCGGCTGTGCAAGAAGAGAGCTGTCAGCTGAAGGACCAAGCGAACGAACTCAGCAACTCACCGAGCGTCTCGGACACGGCGATGATCATGGCGAAGAAGAGCCATTGGATGCCGATGAACTTGGCGATGGAGGACTTCCGCACGCCGTGTAGAGGGTGATCGCGAGGCGTGAGGTTCGGATCGCGGAGGAGGAAGAGGGTCTTGTGAACGATGGGGTTGCTTTCGACGGATCCCCAGCCGACGACGAGGAAGATGCCGGCGAACATGGCCTTGGGCATGAGTCCACTGTGAGCAGAAGGGCGGGTGAGCGGGAGAAGCGAAGGCGACGAGCGAGTCGACCCACAGGACGACGAGAAGAGGGCGTGACATGGTGCCGAGGGTGAGGAGCTGCGCGAGGAGAGCACGAGTCAGTAAACGTAGTCTCCATTCGAAGTCGAGCCAGGATCGGACTCACCCCCATGACGAGATGCGATAGCCTTTGCTCGACCAACCTCGTTCTCACGACCTTCATCCGTCCGCTCCTCTTCTCAGTCTCAATCTCATCGTCGTTCCCCAAATCTTCCTCGTAGTAGCCTCCCACCGAGAGCACTGTCTCCTCGGGCACCATCTTGGTCACGCAGAGCGCCTCGGTGTGCACGGGAGCCTGAGGGACGAGTCCGTTCGGCGCTGGGAGGCCCAGGATACCGGCGACAATGGTGGTACATCCAAGGAGAAAGAAATCCCAGTGAAATCCCGCTGGACGCTTGACGGGGAAGTGCCGAGCCTGCGCCATGACGGCCGAGACGTTGTTCTGCGAAGGCGAGGGGAACGTCAGCAGGTCGCAAAGTCGTCGATCGAATGCAGAAAAGCCCACGTCGAAGTAGAAGAGAAGAGTGATGAGGAGACCAAAGGGGAGCGAGGCAAAGATCCACCGCACGGGGAGCTGCCAGAAGGGAACGATCCAGTTGCGACTGCTCGGCGAAGGGTTAGTTCGAGCTCGAAGACGTAAATGAACCAACTCACTCGGTCGATGGGTAGAAGGAGCGGGTGATCTCCAAGAACTCGATGTTGGCACTCTTGATCTGACCGGGGCTGCGAGAAGAGGACGAGTCAGCCAGGACGGTCTGCGCTCAAGCGAGTTGAATCAACTCACATGTGGACGAAGCCGGTGAACAGAATGATCCCCGCCGCGAAGGCATAGTCGGTCACAATCTTGCGAGCCCAGAAAGCTGTGGAGCAGGGGTAGCGAAGTGTCAGCGCTGAGCGAAGCGGAATGGTAAGAGGGGCGCAACTCACGACCGAAGGGGAGAGTTGCTGTCCGCTCGAGGAAGTAGACGAAGAGGGCAAACAAGATCGCCACGACCACGCTAAACCAGCCTGCAGTGAGACCAGAGCGAAAGCCGATGATTAGCTTCGGCCGAGGAGCGCGAGAAGGCTCGTTGCGAGAAGCTACGCTCACCAGCCTGTCCAGAGACTTCAAACTCGAGTACGAGGAGTTCTACTCCCTTCTGGATGTAGATGACGCCAACGTCTGTAGCTCAAGCGGTCAGCTTCTTCTTCCTCGGCCGGATGCCCCCTCCAGCTCAGACTCACAGAGACCGAAAGTGGTCGAGGTCATGTCGGTGATGAAGCGAGTGAAATCACCGACATTCAAGATGGCGATGATCCAGTGCGAGATGGCGGACCAGCTGTTACAGCAAAGGTTAGCTCACTCGGCGACCGAGAACGGGACGACTCACATCAAACTCCAAGCCTGAAACTGCAGGTAGTCAACTCCTGTACCCTTCAAGATGTCGTACGCCGTGTAGTTGAACAGGTTGATGAGGCCCGTGACTCCCACAATTGTCAAGGGCTGGACGGCCAAAACCGAGAAAGCGAGGGCGGCGATGGCAGATGCTAGGATGCACTCGTTGACGCCGTAGGCTCCGCCCGTGCGATAGTTCATGTCCACGATGTACGCCAGCGCCGGGAAGAGGCTGTAGGGGTACAAGATCAGCGGTCTTGCTCTCCGCACCCTTCGCGAAAGACGCGAACAGCGACCTCTTCTCCAGCGCTGTCGGTCGACTCGTGAGAGCACTTACTTGAGGAAGTACATCCTAATGGCTGCTCCCGTGCCCCTCTCCCAGTTTCGAGGGATGAAGCCTTCCGTCCAGTCGCTCAAATAAAACGGAGCTCGTCGCTTGACATCATCCCACATGCCTCGAAAAGGGCGATATTGGTACGCCCAAGACCTTTCTGGCCATGGTCTCGGATCCGGCGAGAAGGAGCGCTGCCGAGAATTTCGAGAGGCGCGAGGAAGGGTTGGTGAAGGCGAGCGGGTCGTGCTCGACGAGGCTGGCGAGTCTGTGGCCATCCGAGCAGGGGTTGTAGAGTTTTGTATCGGCGGTCGTTCCATGCTGCTGCTCGGTCCACGAGTCGGGTACAGAAGCGAGCGAAAGCGTCGAAAGCAACGAGGGCCTCCGCCGATTGGGGCGAGGGCAAGGGGTCGACTCATTCGGAAAGTGCAGAGGGTACAGATAAGCGAAGTTCTCAGTAGAGCATTATAATTCTCTTGGCAGCACGAGCAAGCAAATACAGGCTGTCCATGAGGTCTTGTCGTCGCCGAAGCCGAGCCGGTCACCTTCGCCGAGCCCTTCGCAGCCGGTCGCTGTGCAGCTCACATCTGCTCTTGAGCGAAGTGGCTAATAGAGAAATGTTGGGTACTTCTTGCAGCCCTTTTGGCGCCCTTTTCACTCGACTGCAGCCCTAGCAAACCATCGCCGAAGCGCTCGCCCCTCACTCCTTCTCCTTGCCTTCGTTCTCCGGGATCCACTTGAATTGGTGACCGTAGTGCATGGGATCGAGGTGAGGATGTCGTGCCGGTAAGCCTTTTTACCGTCTCGTGGCCCCTGCTCGCCCCTCGCCAGCTGTACAGACTGCACGAAGCAGGCGCTCGCTGTCTTGCTCCCTCTCCTTTGCGTCACGGCGACCCTACTGCACACAATATATCGATGAGATTACTCGGACACTCTCACTACTAAGCACTTTAGTCGTTCAGAGCTCGTCGTGATCCACGTAGGGGACCTGGTTGGTCGAGGTTCGGTCCTGTGTGCTCGCGAAAGGTCAGCTCAGGCTTCTGGAGGCGAGGGACCAGAGGGGAGGGAGAACGTACATAGTTCTTCTTCATATCCACACCGACGGTGATCTGACCGTAAAGACCGCTCTGGATGTTGCCGCCGAGCTTGGTGAGCTCGAAGGTGGGGAAGTAGCTGTTGCGAGCGGTCGTCGGTCAGCGACAGCTCTTCATGGAGAAGGGGGAAGCAGTGAGGGAGAGACCTACCCGTTCTGGTGCGACTCCTGGTAGATCTTGAGCGAGTCGGCCCAGTTGCGAGTACGTCCCCACTTGTTCTTGATGGGGTTGGTGGTGTAAGGGTGGATCTGTTCGTTCGGTGATCATTAGCCTTGCTCGCACTACTCTTCAGCTGCACCAGAAAAGGGCTCACCTTGTCAATGACCTCGTTGATGTGATCCTCGACGAAGAACTGGCCAGTGTGGACAATGCCACCAGTCTTGAACGTGCCGTTCTGGTAGGGCTCCCACTTGGTGTGAACCTTGATGTGGACGTGAGTCGCGCGTCCGGTGTAGTATCCGGGGAAGATGGCTGTAGGGGTGAAAGGGCGAAATCAGCGATAGTTCTCGGCGAGGGAAAGCTCGACGAAGAGCTGGGCAGGCATAAAGTAGGGAAAAGAGTAAACGTACAGGTGAACTGAGCAACACCGTTCTTGTTGGTAGGCCAAGCTCCACGGAGCCAAGTCTCGAAGGTGTTCCACCGAGGGAACTTGGTCAAGAGTCCCTTGCGAGTGCCGTAGGGGGCGGGTCCCTCCCAGTAGAGATCGGGATCAGGGTCGGCGTGGCCAGCGTAGTGACCAGTGGTGTTGGCGTGCCCTGCAGTCGAAGAGACAGCGAAGATTAGCTTCGACTCGGCCGAGCATCGTTTGAGGGTCAAGAGACGTACAGAGGTCGACAAGAACTCCCTCGACAGGCTCGCAGGTGTTGACATCAATGATTCCGACGTCCATGTACTGTCGGTGAGAAGCGAGTCAGCTTCACGTCCGTGTCCAAACTCGGTCGCTGCCGACTCACGAAAAGCAGACCGAGCTGGTCCTCAGCCATGTTTTGGCGGATAGGGTGTCCAGCCTCGTGGTAGTAGGGTCCTGTGGAGTGGAATGGGAGGGTCAGCTGGCTGTAAGTTGACCTACGAAGCTTGATCGAAAGCGATCCGAACACCTCGGCTCGGCGCTCCAAACGAGCGAAGAGAACTCACCCTGAGTGACCTGGGGCGTAAGAGTGCAGGAGTGGTTCTTCATCCTTGCCTCATCCTCAGCAGGCGAGCACTCGAGCGTCTTGGGGTGGGCCGAGCCATCCTGGTCAAAGGCGCCGTCGAGGAACATAGTTGAAGCGTCGGTCGATGGGACACCGCCGAGTTGCTCTTGCAGCTTCTGTAGTAGGGCAAGATGAGGATGTCAGCAATGATCTCCGGCGGTCCATGGTGCTGCAGATGGTCTGCAATCGCTAGCCAACCCCAAGCAAGACGATGCGAACCGCGGCAAGATGATGGCAGGCCGATAAAGTCGATTCTTACACCTCAACAGCCGGACTCTGTAGCGCATGCGAGCAGCCACTTCGTACTGAACATGTCATGCCTCTCATGCTGCTCCGCTACCTGCCCACGCCTCCCGCCGAGACCGAAGAGAGAAGGACGAGCTCACCTTCCTCCTCTGCTCGTTGTAGACCTTGAGCTTGGGAGCACACAAGAAGAGCTGCTCCTGACGAGCATGGTACTCGGCAATCTCCTCGGGACTGGTGGGCGCATGGTCGCCGTGAGCTGTGAGATGCGAGGGTCAGCTGGGAGCAGGCGAGACGACGAGCACAGGGAGCAGCTCACCAGCGACGGCCGAGACGAGGGCAGCAGCGCCAAAGAGAGCCGAAGTGAACTTCATATCGTTGTTTGCTGTTGTAGTAGAGTGGCGAACGAAGTGACAAGTAGGAAGCCAACCTTTGAGCAGCTCGATTCCCCAGACTTTCTTCGGCTCAGCCTTTGTGCACCGCGGCTGCCACCTGCCGCGGTCCAGCTTCTGTAGCCAATTGCTTGCCGTAGGTTACGCCTGACTTGCAAGCTATAAAACTGGGGCCATCTCGAACTTGAGTTTACCCTTGGATCAAGTTACACGCGAACCTTGCCAACAGCACCTTCGCAAGAGCAAGCTCACCGCGGCTTGGCTCTGTCCAAACTCACAATGTCGGCAGTCTGTGTAGGTCGGTAGATCAAGCAGCAGGAGCATACAGCTAATATTCTACACCAGCCGTCACCGCTGGCGAACCAGTCTTTACTACAGCCCATCTCATCAACAGGCGAGCTCACTCCCTTCACTCGTCTCGAGCACCTCGGCTGACTTCAACGATTCTCTACAGTACACTACATTCTCTCCGGAACTTTCAACACTCTCTTCCTCGTCCGTTGCATCCGTCCCGGAGTCCCTGCAGAGCTCCAGCGCTGACAGCTCCATCAACAGTACCTCCTCGCCTTCAACCCTTCGACCGCCGAGCTTACCGTAGAGCGCAGCTACCGCGCAGAAGGACCACATCAATTCCTCGCGCTCAACGAGCAGCGTACGAAAGCTTATGCGACGACATGGGGAGCTCCGGCGAGCTTGAGCGCTTGGGATGTGCTCGACGGCGGGAGGGGAGGTATTGAGAAGATCAACACGGTTCCTATTAGTGAGTGCGGGTCTGTAGTATAGTATCAGGAGTTGAGAGCTAACCCCGCTTCTCTTGTGCAGCCGCAACGTCTTCCTACATTCAATATTCGACGCTCGGCGGACTTGATCGCATCTACTCGGCCGGAGGACCTACTGGAGAGGTGCACGACGTTGATCCTTCGACCGGAGGCTTTGGGAACAAGCTGCAGGAGCTGCTGTATGTCGAGAAGGATGAGCTGGAGAAGGCGGACAAGACGAGGGTCGCTTTGGTGAGTTGCGCCGAACTCGAGCTCTCGGCACTTGACTGACCTAATTTGACCAATTGCAGAGGTATGGAAGTCACGGTATCGACCTCAACCTCCCACGGAGGCAGGCTTTTGTCCCTCATCTGTGAGCGAGCCCGCCTGCCATCTTCGCCGACCGAGCTCGGCTTCCGCGCACGTCGCTGACACGTCGCCTGTTACCACCTTCTCACAGCGGCCACAACTCGATCTTCATGTACAATGTCCTCGAAGACGGTACTCTGGACCTCATCGCCGACTGTCCCTCTTTCGGCGAGGGCCACGATGGGCCGCGGCATGTCGTCCCTTCGCCAGACGGGAGCGTTCTGTACGCCGTGACCGAGCACAGTGAGCTCTTCTCTCTCTCCTTCTCTCTGGTTCCCTCTCCTTGTCACCCAAGCTGACCTCTCTGCACCCCCCACAGCCTCCTTCGTCGACGTCTACACCATCAACCCTACCTCCCTAACCCACCTCCAACGCCTCTCCATCATCCCTCCCTCGCTCTCCTCCACCCGCCTCTCCTACCGCGGCGACACGCTTCGCCTCTCTCAATCCGGTTCCTATCTCTACGCCACCACCCGAGGAATGACCAAAAAGACTCGCGGCTTCGTCGCCGTCTGGTCCGTCAACGCCGATGGCACTCTGGGCTCAGAGGAGCTGCTGGAAGATGGCGAGGGAGAGGGCACGAAGGACCGAGCAGCTCTGGACCGGTTCGAGACCAAGACGAGTGGTGGGAAGGCGAATGCCGTGGAGGCGTTTCCTTTCCACACCTCTCAGAAGGGCGTAAAGGAGGAGAGGGATTGGGTTCTGTTGACGGATGATGAAGATGGGTGGGTATGGGTGCTTGAATGGGATGGCGTGAAGATGAAGGAGCTGGCAGGTGTCAGGTTGGGACAGGGAGGAAGTGACGAGGAGAAGGGCACGGGGGCTAGTCATGCCGTTTGGCTGCGTTAGAGGCGGCACGAAGGAGTGCAAGCAACTACAAATAGATCTCTCGCGTCTCGATGGAGAGAGCTCGAACTGCGAGCTGTCCTAGACCTCGTTGGCGACTTTGCTCGGCACCCGCTTCACTTCGCAGCTTCGTCAGTCTCGGTCATGTAAGGTCTTTCGACTGAATATGACTGCAGACGTCGTCTAAGCGCTAGCAGTGTTGGGGGTGGCCTTGTACAGCTTCCACCTGCGAACCTCCTTCTTGCCCTCGGCGGCGGCCTTGAACTCGGCCGACTCGACGTATGACTCGTCGTCGAACTCTGTGGGGCGTGGAAGAGCGTCAGTACGACGCAGGCGATGCAGGGAGATCCAGACGCAGCCGAGGCGGGCGAATGTGGAAGGGGAAGTAGAGAGAGACAGGGCCGAAGGCTCACCGTGAATCGTCACGAACTTGGGCGCCACGTTCTGCTGAGGCTCCTGCTGGTACCCAGTCTTGAGCGAGTCGTAGATCTTGTGACGATGACTCCTCCTCCATCCCTTAAGTCCCGCCAGCGCCTCGAGATCCTCCTTCGGCAGCTCATCCTCGGCGATGCTGACCACGAACTCGGGGGCGTCCTTAGCAGCAGAGGGCGCGCTGGTCTGCTCCAAAGTCTCGGCGGTACGACGGTCCAACGTCTCGAGACGAACGACGAGCGCTCCTTCGCGAGGGGAGCGGTTGGCGCGCAGGCAGGTGTACTTGGGGTCCGAGAAGAGGTCGGTCGACTCGATGTCGTAGGCGGCGGACCAGCCGGGGGTGAGACCATCGGCAGCGGCGTAGCGGGCGCCCGTCTTGAACTCGGAAATGCTGTAGGTGAGGCAGATTGCGCGATTAGCGATGGGAGAGAGGGGGAAGGAAGCCGGATGTAGCTCACGCAGTCATGCGAAGGGGGACGTGCTCGTTGTCGTACCAGTCTAGAGGATGTAAGATGTCAGCTTGAGCTGCCGGGGTGCAGATTGAGGCTCGGCAGCTCACCCTGGAACTCCTCGAGAGTTGCGGAGGATCCTGGCTCGGAGAGAACCCAAAGGTAGCCGGGAGGAGCCATTGCTGTAGCAAGATCGGGTCAGAGATGAGGTCCATTATTGAAACCGAGAGCTGCTAGCCTACATGAGATGAGAGATGAAGGGTTGTGGAGGAAGCCAAGAAGCGAGCTAACCGCGGTGATTTGGTTCTCTCGCTCCTGCACTTCCCGACTCGCAATCATGTAAGACGACGCATCTCCGAAACGGAGTTGAAATGCTACAGGAAGGCTGCTCTGCTGCTACTAGGCGGTAGAGCAGCCTCCTGCTCCCCTGCACCGGAGCTGAGGTAGCAGCGGCCGCGGCATGCGCTCATGAGCTGACTAGACTCCCTGCAGGCCTCGTATCCCCCAGCAGAACCCCGCCGCCGGTACTCACGCCATTGGAGACGCCATCCGTGCTCGCCGAGGTGCTCGCGGACTCACTCCCCTCGACCAGACCCTCCTCAACGCGCCTGAGATCGCGGTGAGTACTCTGGAGCAGCAAGGAAGGCCTGGGTAAACTCGGGTCTGCGACTGACGCTTTGAGTACACCACTAGAACGGATGGAACACCCTACTCGGAGCTGTTCGTACCAAGAACAGCCTTCCAGACGACGTTCGCGAGCTCATGGTCAGTTCGAAATGACCTCGGCGGAGCTGAGGACCTCCGCTAACACGCTGAACATCTGCAGATCCTCCGTGTCGCCGCTCGCAACTCGGCCACCTTCGAGTGGATGCGTAGGCTCGACTCTCCTCCCGCCCTGCTTTAGCCGAAGCTGACCTCGGCTCATCGCAGACCACGCTCACGTCGGAGTCGACGCCGGCCTCACCGCTCCCCAGCTCACCATCATCCGCGACCTCCACACTCCCCTTCCCACTCCCGCCTCCCCGGCCCCTCTCTCAGCCTTCCAAGCCGCCGCCCTCCGCTTCGCCGATGCCTCGACTTTCTCGGTCAACGTCCCACAGGCTCGCATCGACGAGCTCAAGACCTACCTCAAGGACGACCAACAGCTACTCGAAGCTACCGCCGTCGCTGCTACCTACAACATGGTGTCGCGTCTTCTCGTCACTCTCGACGTCGGCGACATGGGCCATGTCAGCGTTCCGCTCCCCGAGACGACTCAGGAGGAGCATGATGTCGAGGTGGAGGAGGGCGTCAAACTCAATGTTCGCGTCGCCAAGAGGAGCGACTCGGCCCCGTGGCTCGTCTTCGTCAACTCGCTCATGACGAATCAGAATATGTGGGATGGAGTCCTGCCTCGCCTGTCCAAGAAGTACAACCTCCTCACCTTTGACCAGCGTGGTCACGGCAAGGTGAGTGAAGCGTCTCTCGTGATATTCAATCGGAGCTAATCTCCTCGCACTACAGTCGTCGGTCCCTCCTTCGCCCTGCACCCTCCCCATCCTCGCCTCGGACATCGCCAAGATTCTCTCCTCCCTCTCCATCCCCACTCCCATCCACGCCATCATCGGCGTCTCCCAGGGAGGAGCCACCGCTCTCTGCTTCGCCCAAGGCCACTCCGAGCTCTTCTCCCGCCTAATCGCTTGCGACACTCAAGCTACTTCGCCGGCCGCCAACGCCAAAGCATGGGACGAGCGGATCGCCCTCGCTCGCAAGGAGGGTATGACCCCTCTTGCGGACGTTACGGTCCCGAGGTGGTTCCCTGCTGGTAGCGAGTTCATCGCTGGCGGAAGGAGGGAGGCGTTCGTCCACGATATGGTCACCGGCACCGAGGTTGAGGGATTCGCAGCGGGAGCGGCGGCGCTGCAGGGCTATGATGTCCTCCCTGGTCTTGCTGAGAATCTGCAGGGCAAGAAGGTTCTCCTCGTGGCTGGTGAGCGGGATGGAGCCCTCCCTGGCGTGCTCAAGGGCTTGAAGGAGACGCTCGAGAAGGATGGCGTGGATGTTGGCTTCGAGGTCGTGCCCGGTGCGGGTCACTTGCCCATGGTGGATGGAGCTCAGGTGTGGCTCGATATTGTGGAGGAGTTCCTCGAGTAGAGCTTCGAGTATAGAGACCAATACGAGCTTATTTGCTGTGCTTCGCCGATTGGCCCCTCGCCGAGAGACGAGAGTGCGGTCGAGAAATCTATGAACAAGTCTTCTATAAGTCTACAGCTCAGTATTGCTCAGTCATCGCCTCCTTGAACCGCTCTGCTAGCTTTCCTGCTTCGATTTCCGCATCCGCCTTCCTCTTTGCGAGCTGCTCCTCCCGCTCGGCCGCCTTACGGGCGAGGTCGTCTTTCCTTTGCTGCTTCTGTAGCGGGGTGAGCGGTACCTTTTTTGGTGCTGGTGGTGCTGGGGCGTCGGTTGTTGAGTCAAGGAGGATCGTTGCAGGTCCCTGCGAACGGCGAGGGAGGAAGGGTCAGCCGAGCCGAAGCGGGTGCCGACGACGGCCAGGGAAGTGCGGAGAGGCTGGGGTCTGATTGGAGGAGAGCAAAGGGGTCCAAGACTCACGTCGTTGATGAGCTGCACGTCCATCATGGCGCCGAACTGCGAGACGAGACGGCCGAGAGATACGTCAATCGGCGAAGTCGAGGAGCTCCAGAACGACGGCCGGAGAGCTCACCTCGCCGTCAAAGATCCGATCTGCCTTGTACTTGGCTCTCAGGTCGGCCAAGAAGTCGTTATACATCTGCTTGCTCGTCTCGCCGGGCATCGCGCCGTGGAAGTCGGGCTTGCTTCCCTTCTTGACGTTGGCGCAGAGGGTGAATTGGGAGACTGGAAGGGGAGGAAGGAAGATCAGCTGAGTTAAGCCTGAAGCCAACGACCTGTTCGACTCACCACAGAGCACCTCGCCCTCAATCTCGGCGACTCCCTTCTTCCAGCCCCAGCTTTCCTCGGCGTTATCGGGGAAGAGCTTCATCGCCAGTAGCTTCTGCGAGAGCCATCCCATCTCGTACGCCGTGTCGTTCGTTCCGATGCCCACCAACACCATCAGCCCTCGGCCGATGGACGAAACGACCTTGCCGTCGACTGTGAGCGGCGACGGTGAGCTTTGGCGGGATTGGAGGTGGATGCAAGTTCACTCACCTGTTACTGAAGCATTCCTGACCCGCTGAATGACGGCTTTGACCATGTTGAAAGGAGCTGAGGTGGTCTGAAAGGTCAGCTTGAGCTTGAAGTGGCGCTGGAGAAGCCGACTCACAAGTCTGATGCGAAAGGAAAGGGAGAATCGAAGCAGAAACGAGTCAAGCAGGTGCTGTAGCCGAGAAGCGAGTGACTCGATGGACGTAGAAGGAGGGAGACCATTGAAACGGCGCTTCGAGCCGACGGTCGCTGTGGAAAGGGGTCTTACCTGCTTTACGACGCGTGCGTGATGAGTTCTGTACACTGTTATATCCTGCTATAGAGCTGTTCTTAGCCCTGCAGCGCAGTTGCATTCCTCTGCTGCTCGTCGCGTGCCGATCATCTTCTTTTGGCTCTGCTCCCATCTCTCTCGCTTCTCTCGTCGTCTCCCTACACTCGTTTCACATCTTTAGCTTCGTTCGGTCGAGAGGAGGAGTTCTGTGCAGCCGCACGAGCTTCGCATCCCTTTGTGTGTTGTCCTCGTCGCCTGAGCGCCAGAGAGTCGCGCTCAGCCGTGAGCTCTTCCTCTCTTCTACATCCCCAGCAGCTAGCTAATCCTTCTCTACCGACGCGAGCAGGTCTTCGTCCGCACAAGGTGGACCGAGCTCAAGACTTTCCCCCGTCCTTCGAACCGCACTTCCCCTTGACCTCCTTCTTCCACCTCGCTGACGATGCTCGTCCCCTCCCTCTCCATTCTCGCCCTCGGGGCGAGTCTATTCACTCCTTCCACCTACGCCCACACGGCACACGACCACGTTGCTGCAGAGTACGCGCTCGAGCGAAGGGCGGTGACCTGTCCCTCGGGGTCAGGCTCCATCGTCTCGTCTTTCTGGCCGGCATGGCTGTCGTCGACTCAAGGACCCGGTACCACTGCTACCAGCTTCCCCTGGGCAAAGAATACCCACGCTTTCTACTTGTGCGTCCCGATTCAAAGGAGGCCCTCGCGCTCGATCTGACCTCTCTCTCCTTTCCTCGTTCCAGCGTCGTCGTAACGACTCCTACCGGCATCTCTCTTCCAGGAGGACAGACTACCGCCGACATCAACACTTTCGTTAAGTCGGCTCATGCCAGTGAGTCGAGCGCTCCCGTTTCCTCCTCCCCCTCGGCCGAAGCTGATCGCCGAGCTCCCATTTCGCAGAGAATCGCAAGGCGCTCTACACCGTGGGAGGCTGGTCCGGCTCGGTCTACTTCTCTGATCACATGGCAACCTCTGCTAAACGTCTGGCCTTCGCCAAATCCCTCGAGACGTTCGCAAGTGAGCTACGAGGCTGCCCAGCGTTTCGCCGAGCAGGCTGCTGACCCTTCTGACGCAGGCTCTACGGCTTCGACGGCATCGACATTGATTGGGAGTTCATTGGGCGACAAGGAGCGGGTACGAACAAAGTTCGCACCACCGACGCCGCCTCGTTCCTCCTCTTCCTCGCTCAGCTACGCGCGACCATCGGCACCAGTGTCCTCATCGGCGCCTCTATGCCTGCCAGCGGGTGAGTCCTGCTATCCTGCTATCCTGCTGTCCTGCACGAGCCGATCCTGCACGAGCCGAACGCCGAGCTGATATCGTTCGACTCGTAGAATTACCGGCGCCAACGGAGCCTCGCTCACCAATACGGCCAAATATGGCCAGTACATCGACCTCGTTACCATCATGGCATATGATATGTACGCAAGTGCATGGTCTGCTACCACGGGTCCCAACGCACCCCTCTACCAATGCAACGCCAACTCGGGCTCGGTGGAAGCCTCGGTCAGCCAGTGGCTCGCTTCGGGCTTCCCCGCCTGCCGTATCCTCCTCGTATGCGATCTGTTCTCCCCTTATGTAGCGAGATAAGAAGCTCAACCTTTCCACTCATATGCAGGGAGTCCCCGGCTACAGCCACATCTTCCGCACCAAGACGACCAAGCTCGCCACGACCACCTTCAACGGCGCCAAGACTACCTCGTTCCAGAGCCTTCTCGCTACTCAGCCGGCTGACCCGACCACCACTTACAACGATATGATCAAGAAGGGGGTGAGTCGAGCCTCTCCGCCGAGCCTTGAGATGTCGCCCTCGCGCTCAGCAGGGGCTCTCTAGGCGCAACAAGCTTACTCCTCTGTTCGCTTCCAACAGTGGCTCTCCGCCGACGGCACCAAAGGCGCAGGAGGCTACACCCGCTGTTCGTCTCCTCCTCTCGGCTTTCGCTTCTCCCTCGAACTCGAGCTGACCTCCCACCCTCACACAACACAGACTGGGACGCCTGCACCAAGACCCCTTTCCTCTTCTCCTCGACCACCAAGCTCTGGATCTCCTACGACGACGCCTCTTCCATCGGCGCGAAAGCCCTTTTCGCGAGGTCCAAGGGGCTCGCGGGCGTTGTACGTCTTCTCGCTCCCCTTTCTTCTCACTTCTGAGCTAACAGCCGATTGGCACTGCAATAGAACTTCTACGACTCGACCGGCCCCTCTGCCGCGCTTTATGATGCTGCGTTGAAGGGGTTGAAGGGCACTTGGTCCAAGACGGCGGCGAGGAAGCGAGACCTCGTGCATGAACCCTGGAGGCTTGCTGAGGACGAAGGGGCCGATGAGGGAGACTTTGATCAGCTCGCGGAGGAGCAGTAGAGGTGTGAGTCTCAAGTGGAGGCCGAGCGGCGAAGCATGAGCGCTGACCTGGCTCACCCTTGCAGATGGCCCCGTTGACTTAGAGGGCGTAAGAGCGTCCTACTTTGTTTTCGTATAGACATTTTCACACGTTCGCCATTTTGCAACTCGGGGTTTCCGCCGCTCGCGTTGAGCTGGCGTTGAGGACATGGTGCTCGCGTTGGGCCTTGGCTCGGCGAAGGAGAGGGAGAGAGACAGTGTCCGCCGGCGCGGCGTAATGCAGCGTTACGAAAGGTCGGGGACGACGATGAGAGCTCCTGAAGGCTCGTCGTTATCTGA
The DNA here is from genome assembly GCA_001600635.1 of Leucosporidium creatinivorum. NCBI lineage: Eukaryota > Fungi > Basidiomycota > Microbotryomycetes > Leucosporidiales > Leucosporidiaceae > Leucosporidium > Leucosporidium creatinivorum. The sequence goes on along the minus strand of BCKL01000032.1, from coordinate 16,070 downwards.
AGGAAGGGACCCACTCTCGCTGCCTCAGGAGCAGATCTTAGGCCTCTTTCCGAGCTCGCTCGGCCGTCGCAGGGAGTCGAGAATATTACGCCACAACATGAGCTACAAGCACTGCACAGCACAACATGCTTCATCCTATCCTATCCATCGCTTCCTATTCGTATCGTATCATCATCGTCACCTATCCATCAAATCAAGCAAGTCTCTTCCTCCCGCCCTCCCTCTTCCTTCTCCCTCGCCGAACGCCGGCCTCCTCCCCCTCTCCCACCTCCGCACTCCTCCACCCACCGCTCCACCCAGCACATCAAATCGTCATCATCATCTCCCCCTCCTCCACTGCTGCACCTTGCCCTCTTCGCCCGCCGCCGCCGCCGCCGCCGCCGAAGCCGAACCGCGAGAGAAGGCGCCGCTGCCGCCGCCGGTCGAGCGGGAGCGAGTGGAGGTCGACGCTGGGCCGGGAGTAGGGGTGGTGGTATGGTACTCGGTGTCGTCCATTCCCGCCCTCGTCCTCGCCCTTCTCGGCGCTTTGGACGAACGAGGCTCGCGACGTTCCCACCTCGCCTCCTTGCCCCTCGCCTCCTGCTCATCCCTCACCATCAACTCCTCCGCCGTCCTCCCTCCTCCCAGCTTCTGTCCCCTCCCTCCTCCTCCAATCCCCCACCCCCAGTTACTCGGCACCACCCCACTTCCCCCGAGAGCAGCAGCCGCAACTCCCATGCTCGCTCCCACGCCGAGGGCGATGAGTGCGAAAGTGAAGAGCGGTTGGAAGGCTTGATAGAGGTGGTAGGCGAGGCGGAAGGGCGTGATGATGAGGTGGAGGGGAGAGAGGAGGATGGAGAGGGGAGGCAGGGAGTAGGTGTAGAGGGTGCGGAGGAGGGACGGGAGGAGGAGGAGGAGGTGGTAAGGGATTGAGAGGAGGGGGCGGAGGACTGTAGCAGTGTAGAAGTAGAAGGGTGAGCTGGGAGAGCGAAGAAGGAAGGCAGAGAAAGAAAGAGAGAGAGGGAAAAGGGACGAACGGGTGAGATGAGCCAACGTGCGAAAGATGATGGCTGCTTGGTCCCGCTTGCGTTTCCTTTGATGTACTGGAGCAGCTGGGAGAAGCTTCGTCGCCCCCTCGTGCTCGTCTTCGTCCTCCGAGTCGAGGTCCTCCGAGTTGAAGCGTGTGGGGTTGACGGCGCTGAGAGCGGTCGGCCTGGGTTGTAGGTAGGTAGTCGCCACGATGGAGACCACCTGCTCATCCTTCTGTACCCTCTCCCTCTGCTCCCTCTGCTGCTGCTTTGTTCCCAATAGAGTCTCCGTCTCTCCCTGCCCGAGCTCTTGCTGGAGACGATGCTGTAGCCTCGCCGAGTCCGAGTCGTCCTGGAGATCGAGTGGAACGAGCTGGGCGATGGTTGATGTAGTACAGAAGAGGAGGAGTAAGAGGGAGACTCCCCTGTAGTGCGTTAGTCGGTGCATGCGAACTCTAGGGCTGAGTAGCGGGAGCGCAAGAAGGGTTGGACTCTTGCTTGTCGGTTTAGGCTCGAGGTGTCGACAGATGGTGCGAGATGATGTGGTACAGAGTAGGGTGAGCACCGTATGAAGGATGCTGCACTACTCGCGGCGCTCCTGGATGGCTGAAGGGGTACAGCGGACCTCCTCGTTCCCCTTTCACCTCGAGGACTTAGCCATTTCGCTCCTTGTCCTCCCGCCAACACTTCGACTCGCTTCGGCTGCCTCGGTGCACCTCTTCGAATCGCTCCATTCTTGTAACAGAGTACTCCCCTACAGCTTCAACTCCCCTCTCCCCTTCTCCCCGCCCTCCTCCGAGCCACTCTGATACAGCCCTCGAGCTTGCTCCTCCTCCCTCATCATCTTCGACCCGGGGCCAAAACAAGCATACACGGCGATCGCTTCAGGTCAGTGAGATCATCAACTGGGGAGAGTAATGCAGAGGTACAGCAGGCAGCTAATGAGACTTATATCCCAGTACAGCTTTAAAGCTCAAGCCTCTCCCTCCCTCTGTCCCCGTTTGGTCCTCTTTGAGCCCGCCTCCCTCTCGCCTTCTCCTCTCCCTCTCTCGCTCGCTTAGCCATCAAAGCAGGACAACCAGCACCTACAGCGGGTTCACTACAGCATCTACTCGCACCCGCTCATCAACCTCACCTTCTGCACCTCATCAACCACCAGCTCACCCGCTCGCCACTCGACTCTGAGCAACAAACAAGGGCCGGCCTTCGCCTTTGTGCTCCGTCTTCCTCTCCTCTCCTCGCGTCGCTCGCTTAGCAGACCAAGCTACAGCAACAGAGCATAGTAAACACCTTCCTATCGACTACACCCCAAGGGCAATGGCCTCCCCCGCCGCCATGAGCCATCCCCCTCCCCCTCCAGCTCCTCCCTCCTCGCACTCGAGTCAGAGCAGCAGGAATCACTCCCGTCCACCAACAGCTTCCAGTAATCATCACCCTCCACTCGCACCACCACCACCACCAATACCTACTACCTCCCCCCCTCCACATCGCTCCGGCTCGACCAACTCCAACTCGACCTCCTCCCGCTCCTTCGCTACCGCTTTCGATCATTCAAACGGCTCCACCAATTCGACATCAGCAACCACCCCCCTCGCTCGACCCCACCCGCAACTCCCTCCCCCGAGCGCAAGCAACGCCGAAGCAGCGTTCGGGTACGACGACCTGCTCGGTCCTCGGCCTTCCGCCTCATCTTCTTCCCATCCCGCTCCTTCCTCCTCGTCCACCTCGTCGGCTACCTCGTCTTCTGTTCGCTCTACAGGAGGAGGCGGGTTCTACGGAGGAGCAGGGATGGCCAGTTTTGGAGGAGCGTTTGGGGAGAGGGAGAGGGAGAGGGAATTGAGTCCTAGTGGGAGTGGAAAGAGGCCGACGTACGAGGAAGGAGGAGGGGAGAGGGTCGCGAGGGCTATGATGCAGGGGTTGGGACTGAGTACGGGGGAGAGTAGGGAGGGGAGTCCTCAGCGCGCCGAGCGCGAGGAGGAGGAGATGATGGAGAGGAGAAGGAGGGAGAGGGAGAGGGAGTGGAGTGGAGGACAGCCGCAACAGCACCCTCAGCACCCCCAACAGCCATCCTACTTCCCCTCGCCCTCCCACCACCCCTCGACTTCCTCCCTCTCTTCCGTTTCTACCGCCCACACTACCGCAACTGGAGGAGGAGGAGGAGGAGGAATGATGTCCCCCCTCTCTCCGCTTGTCGAACCGTTCAGTCCTGCGACGAGTGCGAGTGGGGGGAGTAGTAGTGCTGCTTGGGGGGTCAGGGAGCGGGAGGTGAGTTCGCGTTTGGCGCTCGGTCGAGGGTTTGGAGGGGGGCAGAGGTGACGAGAGAGAGCGGAAGCTGACCTTCATTTGTATCTGATCCCAAACAGCCATCAAACCTCGACCTCCGAACCTTCCAACAGCAGCAGCAGCAGCCCCTCGCTCCCTCGATCCCGCACCCCTCCCTCGCCCGCCAAGCCGACTACACCTCGCAGCACTCTTCGCAATTCTCTACTCCCTCGCCTTCCACCCTCCACCATCAGCAGCAGCAACAGCAAGCGCACCCCTACTTCTCGAACGACCGAGCCGCCGCGCTCGCTGCTCTCCAGGGCCAACGAGGAGCTCAGCAGCAGCAGCAGCAGCAGATCGAGCAACAGGGACAAACGAGCGTCCATCATCCTCAGCCTTCGTACCTCCTCCACCACCAACAGCAGCAGCAGCAGCAGCAACACCCCTCTCACTCGGCTGACGACCTCCCCTCCTCCGGGCTCATCTCTCCCCCACCCCAACTCCCCCTCGGCTCCACCGCCATGGCTTCCTCCCTCTCTCGCGACTCGCACTCAGTCGCCTCCCTCTCGTCCGGTACCTTCTCCCCTCCCATGGGCCCGACCAACCCCGTCGCAGCAGCCGCTTTGTTCGGTCCCGGTCGCTCAAGGGAGAGAGAGCGCGAGAGGGAGATCCCGACGGATCGGGGAGGGTATGTGAGAGCGGGGTATGCTGAGGCTAGTGCTAGAGGGGCTTTGGGCGTCGGGGTTGGTGGGTTGGTGGGAGCGGGAGGAGTAGCGACGCCTGGAGGAGTGGGAGGGACGGGGGCGAGTACGCCTAGTGCTGCTGTGGGAGTGGAGGGACAGCCGGCGCAGGAGGAGATTTCGACCATCTTTGTCGTGGGGTTTCCCGAGGATATGCTCGAGTGAGTTTTCTGAATCGCCGCCTCGTTCTTCTCTTCTTCTCTTCATCGAACCGACCCGAGCTGCCTCGCTGACCTCTCTCACTTCTGCCCGCTCTCGAACAGACGCGAGTTTCAGAATATGTTCATCTTCGCCACGGGGTTCCGAGCCGCGACGCTCAAGATTCCCGCCTCCACCGTCGTCGCTCGAGAACGGGAGAGGGAGCTCGCCGCTGCTGCTGCCATCTCCTCGGCCGTAGGAGGCGTGGGACCCAACGCCGGTGGACTCGCGGGGATCGCAGGAGCAGGAATCGCCAGCGCGTCGCCTTATCAAGCCGAGCCGTACGGAGGTCCTCTCGGCCCCTCGAGCTCCAGCACAGGACTCGCCGAGCAGCTCTCCTCCCCCTCGGGCATCGCCTACGAAGACGCCTTTGGCCATACTCCCCTCGCCTCCACCGACCCGTCCTCCTCTTCGCTCGCCTCCGTCCTCGGCCCTCTCGTCGCTCGTGACTCGGCCGGCTCCCCCGCCGGCACGAGGAAACAGATCATCGGGTTCGCGAGGTTCAACTCGCGCGCCCAGGCGTTGGATGCGAGGGATATGTTGAGTGGCAAGAAGGTCGACGCGGAGAAGGGCAATGTGTTGAAGGCCGAGATGGCCAAGAAGAACCTGCATACCAAGAGGGGGTTGAGTAATGAGCTGGGCGTGGGACCCGCTGCTGGTGGGGGACCGAGCTTCCCCCTCTCGGCGCTGGATCAGCAGACGCTCGCGAGGCTCGCTAATGCCGGCAACCTCTCTCCTGCCGTACTCGCCGAACTCGCGAGGCAGACGGCGGCGAGTCAGGCGGCTTCGACTTCGAGCCCTTCCTCCTCTTCGGCCCCTCCTCAGCAACAACAGCAACAGCAACAGCAGGAAGCAGCGCGCCATTCCGCCGCCTTCGAGGCGTTCCATTCGGTCCCTCCTCCGCCTACTCCTCCTCAACCCCAGACTCAGGCTCAGACTCAGCAATCCTCCGCCTACGCTCCACCGAGGAGGGAGAGCTCCCGTCCCGCCGGAGGTCGACCAGCGGAGTACTACGACGATCCCGGCTACCCTACCATCGCCTCCTCGACCAACACCATCCCTTCCTCCTCTTCCTCCTCGGCTACGACGACCACCACCGCCGGAGCGGGATGGCCTCGTCCCGCCCCTCCTCCTTCCTCCTCACGCGCCTACTCCCGCGAGCGCACCCTCTCCGCCTCGCCCGACTACCCCTCACTCCCTCACCAGCACCTCTCCTCCTTCCAGTCTTCGAACGACCCCCCTCCTCAATCGCCCACCTCAACCTCCTCCTCGCCGCTCATGCGTGGCGCAGCTTACGCTCAGCAGCAAGGAGGACAGGGACAACAGGGAGTGATGCAGCAGCTCGAGAGCGGCTACGAGGGAGGAGGGTACGACGAGCCGGCTCATCTTCCTCCCCTCGGCGCGGGAGTAGGAGGGAGCTATCAGTACTCGACGAGCTCGGCGCAGAGGGGCTTTGGGCTCGGCTTTGCGAGTGGGGGAGGAGGACCGACGAGCCCGCCTATCGGTGCAGGAGGAGGAGCGTTCGAAGGAGGACCGGGAGCGGGAGGGAGCAACGGAGCGAGCAGTGGGATTCCGAGGACTCAGAATCCGGCTGATATGAATGCGCCGAAAAAGTGAGTTTCATCTTTTGTCGGCGATGAAGAGTTAGAGTTGACCGATTGGACGCCTTACAGCACCCTCTACGTCGGCGGCCTTCCCGCCGTTCTCCCCTCCCTGACCGGACCTTTCAGCGCCGCTCATCTCGAGGATAGTGCGCTCTTCCCTTCCTCCTTCCTCTCCCTTTCTCTTCGCTGACCCTCCTTTCTCGCTCACAGGCCTCCGCAACGCCTTCTCCCGCTGCCCCGGCTTCCGTCGCCTCTCCTTCCGCTCCAAATCCAACGGCCCCATCGTCTTTGTCGAATTCGAGGACGTCATGTATGCTACCCGGGCTTTGACGGAGATGTATGGGAACACCCTCGGCGGCATCGTCAAGGGAGGGATCAGGCTTTCGTACTCGAAGGTGAGTTTCTCGATGCTCGCGCGAGAAGGAAAGCGGGGAGCTGACAAGGTCGTGGTCGAGCAGAACCCTCTCGGTGTTCGTTCGGGGAGCGTCTCGCATAACGGCGGCGGCGGTAGCGGAGGATCGCACTCGTCGCCTTCCCTCGGCGGTGGAGGAGGGGGAGGGGGAGGAGGAGGAGGAGGAGGATTCGGCGCCGAGTCGAGCATGTACGGTAGCGGCGGCGGTAGCAGCATGATGAGCACCTTCGGCCACGGACCTGGACCCATCACCTCCCCACAGCCTCATCTTCGTCCTTCCGAGTCAGTCTTCGGAGGCGATTCGTCCTTCCGCTCGGCTAGGTCGCCTCCCCTCCCCTCTTCCTCGTCGAGCTTCCAACAACAACAGCATCAGCCTCCCCACCACCACAGCAGCAGCAACAACTTCAACAGCAATAGCAACTTTCCCTCGTCCTCTGTACAACAACCGCCCGCTTCATCGTTCGGAGGGTTCGCTCCCTTCGGCGCATACCCCTCGGAGGCTTAATCCTACTCGCCTCTCCTCGCCTCGTCTTCGCCCACACAACTCAACATCATAACAGCGTCTCTCGAGTCGCTTCCTCTTTCATATAGCATCTCCATACATTGCGCTCTCCCCATCCCAACCCACCATCGGACTCTTGGAGTGGAGGAGAGCAGTTCGATCCCCTTCTGTAGTAGTATAGTGACTCCCCCCTCATAGTAGTGACCCCACAGCAAGTAGTAGCAGTCCTCGCTGCAGCAGCAGATATGACAGATAATCCAGCACTTTGATACCATGGCCCTCCCTTTTGTGCTCGGCGAAGAGAGGATTGCGAGTGAGCAAACAAGACACGTGGAGCGAGGACCGAGTCTCGAGCTTCGGTGCACCGCGAAACAAGACCACCGCATCGTCAAGCACTTCTCGCACAGCACTTCTCGCACGTCGACGAAATACTCTCTCCCATCGCCGAGGGAGCATCGTCTCTCTACGCCAGCTCAAAGGACATGGCAAGGACGCCGACTTGAAAAGTAGATGTCTGAAGAGTAAGTGAAACAGGACCGACGGCGACGAGGCGACGTGCAAGAAGGAGCCAGGTCAGCGAAGCATCTCTCGCCGAGCTCCGGTGCGGCGCCAGCGGGCGACTTGATGCTCGCCGTCTCTTCGAGGGTGAGCTTTGACACGAAGGCGGAGCCTTTCTCATCTCCAATACTATGACTCTTCCTCGTAGTTGAGCCCCAAGCTCATCTTCGCCGAAGTCGCCTCTCAGTTCGCTTCGGACGGCAGCAGACAAGCTATAGGAATAATGTGCAGAAAGAAAGAAGTGGGGGGTTCCTCTAGTTTTGCTACTGAGGTGAAAGAAGAAAAGTGTGGGTAACGAGGCGCCAGGCCGACCGATGGCGGAAGTCGCCGAGTGTTGCTGCTATAAAAGAAGGGAGGGAGGAACGAGGGGGGAGAAACGAAACGACGATATGTGCAAGGGCGGGGGAGGTGGGATCACTGGTAGATCTTGATGCTGTTGATCTTCCAGAAGGCGTCGGAAAGCTTGTTTCCCGAGTTCTTGACGTAGTCCTCGCAGCTCGAGTAGCCCGTCGCGTCGGCGGGAGAGCCGGGCGAGCCAGCGTAGGAGAGGTCTTGGTGCCAGACGCCGGCGGCCCCTGTGGATGGAGAGAGGAGAGAAGGTCAGTCTCGAAGCTGGACGTTGGGGATCGAGTGGGAGGGCGGTGATAGCCGGGGCTCGGCGCCGAGAGTGCTGGCGTCCGGCGATGGCGGGGAAAGGGGAGAGAACGTACAGGTTCCGCAAAGGTTGGTGTTGATGACAATCTGAAGAAACGAGGAGGGTGGATATGAGGTATGTCAGCAGCTGACTGCGATACAGAGAGAAGGCGCCGAAGCGGTTCGGGCGAGAGGTCGAATGAGGGAACCGGGCGCGGCGACTCACCTGCTGGTTGTAGAAGTGGTCGAAGGGGTGGCAGCTGCTAGGAGCGACAAAGTTGGAGGGCTTGCCCCACTTGGACGAGGGAGTGGGCTTGCCCTTCTTGATCTGCGAGAGTACGAGAAGGACGGTCAGCGCCGGGCGACGATGAGAGTGTCGGGGAGCCGTGAAGCTGTTCGACATCAGAGCACCAACTCACATCGGCGGGGACCTTGTTGCGAGGCCATTGGTAGATCTTGATGCCCTCCTTAGCCCAAAGAAGAGCGAAGACTCCTCCTCCCTTCTTGTTGAAGTTGGGGCCGTACGAGCTCTTGGAAGCCGAGCGGACTCCACATCCTTGCGAGTCGGAAGCGTAGACGTTGCACTGGTTCTTCTGCGCCGTGGCCATCATGAACTTGCCGCTGAAGCCGGACGTGCCCATCGTGCAGCCAGGTCCCGTGTGGGTGGACATGCTGTTCATGTTGATGTTGTGCACACCCTCGATGATGTCGATCTCGCCGTCGTTGGGCTGTCGAAGAAGGAGTCAGCGCTGTCTTCGGCGCAGAGCTCGGGCCCGAACGAGCCAGGTCGGCGAAGCCTTCGGCGAAGTCGTTTACGCATGAACGAGCCGGCAAGTGCGTCCGGAGCGGTCTGCAATGCGAAAACTCACCCAAGACCACCCAGTGCTCCATAGCGCAGGCCATGTTCCGAAACCAGTAGGGATGTGAGCGACGTCGAAGACGAAAAGTCCTCCGTTGTTGTGGGTCTTCTTGGAGACCTGACGGTCGAGGAAGGTTGGGAAAGGCGTCAGCTGTCTGACATAATACGAGGAAGCAGTGTGGCCACTTACAAGGCGGATCGAGTCGCGGTTGGCCTGGTTCTTCTTGGTGCCGACTCGGAGGGTCACGGCGCCAGACTTGGCGATGCTGACGAGGCCCTTCTTCTTGGCGTTGGCGTACGAGTTGTAGTAGCTACGATTGTAAAAAGCGACAGGAGGATTCATGGTGAGCGAAAAGATGATCCGTCAACGCGTCAGCGGCCTTCTCGGCGATGCAAGGGTCGACGACCGAAATCGAGGTTCTGTACGACACCGAGTGTCTGCACCGACTTACGCTACTCCGCCATTGTCGCTTTGTTTGGACTCGAATGCGAAGTAATTGACGAGCGACTTTCCCTGGTGCAGAACAAGCGAAAAGGTGAGCCGACAACAAGGGGACCGCGCGTCGCTCAACTTTAGTCGTTCTACTGCCTCTGAAGCTCTGAAGGGCCGCGGAGGGAAGTACTACACACCTTGAGGTTAGTCTTAAGTTTCCATGTCTTGGCCTCTGCTGCCAGAGCGAAGCAAAGGACGAGGAGGATGGCGAAAGGAGCGGCGCGTGCAGACAACATGCTGAGCGGAGCTGTTCTTGAGCGGTTCGAGGTGGGGTTTGAGTGGCAGGGAAGCGTAGGTCTATACCTGAACGAGTGTGAGGGGCCGTCGAGGCTTGTAACGAGTGTTGATGCGGTGGAGAAACGAGTGGGAGGACGAAGAAAGGAGAAGGGGCACAAGCGCAGGGTCGGTCGAGTGGTCGTTTATTTGAAGGTCCAGCCGGGCAGGTCGTATCGAATCAACTATTACTAGTAGTAGCGTGTGGTCCGAAGCAGGATTCTTGATGGTGTGTATTCCGAAATTGGGTCGACGCGTCCAGCGCCGAGGCACACGCCCAACGGTCGCCTCTGCTAGCCAGTCTACAGTACAGACCAGCTACTACTCGCTCTTTGCTCTCCTGCCATATCCTGCTTGCTCGATTCTGATGCTGTAGTGTTTACTCGTGTCCGTCTGAGCTCGGGCCACCTTTCGATGCTCGGACAAGGGGTGCCCACTTGTCGTCTCTCGCAGTCGTTCCCTTCGACTCCGCTGCTTGTGCTCTTGGCTCTTTCTGCATCTCTCTTGTCTCCCTTCAGTACTCTTCTCTCTCGCACTTTGCAACGTGAGTAGCCTGGCAATCTCCATCCTCCCTCATTTCGGCGCTGACTCCTTCTCTCTCCCACCCCTCTCCCTTTCTCTCGACGAACGCTCTTCCTCTGAGCCAGTTTGGACCGGCGCCACCAGACTCGTCGTTCTTTCTACACTCGTTCTTCACATTCACTACAGCACATCCTAGCGATGCGCTCTTCTTCCTTCCTCCTGCTCGCCGGCGCTTCGGCTGCCCTCGCCAGCTCCCACACGTCCATGTCCAAGCACCGTCGCTCTCAGCAGACTGTCGAGAAGCGAGGATCAGGATACACCCTCGAGACGTTCGCCAAGGTGAGCTCCCTACTCCACCTTCCCTTCACGGCCTCTGCTCAACGGTCGTCGCCTGCGCGCCAAGAGCTGACCCTCCGCTGAAACGCGTGCTTGCTGTAGGGACAAGACTTCCTTGACCTCTTCGACTACGCAGAGGGATCCGATAACGGTGGAGTCGCCAAATGTGAGTCTTGTGTACAAGAAGGCGGCGCAGCAGAGCGCAGGGCGACGAAACGCCGAGGTCGACCTGGGACCCCGCTTCGACGTTTGGAGGCCCGAACGCTGACCGCTGTTCGCCTACAGACGTCTCCGAGTCTACTGCCAAGCAGGATAAGCTCGTTTGGGTCAACCCGAAGGACGAGACGGTGCACCTTCGCGTCGACGATGCGCCCGATTCGGGTTCCAGCCGAAATGCCATCAAGCTCACCGGCAAGAGGACCTACAACACCGGACTTTTCATCGTTGATATCGAGCGTCAGCCTCAGTGCGTTCTCCACTTCCCTTACCCTCCACTGTCGACTTGATATCGGCTTCGGCTGAGCGCTTCGGCTTTCTTAGTGCTTACTGACCTTCTGCCTCGCTTCGTAGAGCATGTGGAGCATGGTCGGCTTTTTGGATGACTAGTATGTCAGAGACGTGGCCTGCTGGTGGGGAAATCGACCTCGTCGAGTGAGTCTGGCCCATTGATGTCGTCCGCGCCGCTCGCGACTGACTCGGCGCTGCCACAGATACGTAGGACGGCAATCGGACAACGCCTTCTCGGTCCACACGTCTCCAGGGTGCTGGGCTGGCTCTTCGGGCTACTCTGGAACGCCGATGCTCGCTGGAGACAACGCCCTCAACTGCGATGCCGACGCCACCTCGGCGCAGGGCTGTGGCTTCCGCTCGACTCAAAAGGTCTCCGCCGGAATTGGAGCCAACAAGCACAAGGGTGGAGTCTACGCTCTCGAGATTGACGAGCACAAAGGCATCTCGGCGTGGTTCTTCCTTCGCGGCAAGGTCCCTTCCGAAATCACTGAGCAGAACCCCAACCCTTCGTCGTGGGGAACGCCCGACATGTTCATCTCGGCATCGTCCTGCAAGCCTTCAGCCTACTTCAAGAACCTTGGTGCGTTTGGACTGTACTCGCCTAGTCTTCGCCCTCTGCTGACCCTCTTGCTCCCTCGTCTCTCCGCCCTTCCTGCCCCTCCTCCACCCTTTCCGGCGCCTGCTTCTCCGACCTCTTCTATCATCGAACCTCTCGTCTTTGTCGTATCACAGGTATGATCATCAACACCAACCTCGGCGGTACTTGGGCCGAGGGCGTCTGGAACCAGGTGAGTGCGCTACTCCTCGGCGGCGACATTCCGGCTGCGATGCTTACCTATAGCCATCTACAGGACAACTCCTACGCTGGACAGCCCGGCTCGTGCGCTGAGCAGACTGGGTTCGCCACCGCCGCCGATTGTACGTACCGCTTTTTTTGTCGGCCGAACCGCTCCCTCGCTCCCTCGCTGACGCTTATCTATCTCGCGAACAGACGTCCTCGCACAAGGACGTGACCAATCGCACAACTATTGGAAGTTCCGCAGCCTGGCCATTTACCAGTAGACCGTCAAGACCGTCTCTCGTCGCTTCGGCGCCTCCTTCGCATTTTTCCTCTAAGACCCCTTCCACCGAGCTGTGCTCATTCCTTACAACTCTTAATGCATATGGACATTAGCTAAACTACTTCTCGAGCGGATTGACGCTCGGGACGAGGGCGAGATCTGCGACGGGATGAAGCGAGTCGAACGTCGCTCGGCGATGGCCCTCGGTGCGCGCTCTGGCCCGGCCGCTCTCGTCGACGACAAAAGTATACTGAAGCGAATGCATTCCTTGCTAATCATAATCCCGTTGTCCTACAACACACATAAGCGAGCGTCGGGCGAGCCAGCGCCCTCGCTTTCTCAAGTCCGAGCTCAAACGCTCTTATGACGATCCAATCCCTCGGTCAACCCCCCATAAGCATCACCGCCGCTCTGTCCACCGAACCTCCTCTCCTCAGCACTCATCCCCGATACCACACTCGACTCATTAACAACCCTCAGTTGGCCGCTCTGCCTCTCCTCGCCGACCTCACTTCCTCCGCCGCCCCATACTGCTCCGAGAGCGGGCATCGACATGTGAGAAGGAGCGGGCGAATTGGTCATGGGTGCCGAGGGGTCGAAGCCGAGTCCTGAGCCGGCGGCGGAGGAGTGGAGGACGGGTGAGGGGAGGCGGTAGGGGATTGAAGAAGGAGGTTCGGGCGCTTGAGGAGGAGGAGATGGGGTGAGGTTGTGCTGAGAGGAGGAGGGACCGGCTTGGAGAGGGTTTTCGGCGGGGACGGGGACGCGAGGGATGGTGGGAGAGCGAGAGTGCTGGGAGGAGGGAGCCCGAGCGTGGCCGCTGTGAGGGAGAGAGATTAGCTCGGGGGTTAGGGAGGAAAAGAGGCTGAAGTGAGCTCACTATTGAGGTTGAGGAGGTGCAGGGTGCTGCTGCTGCTGGTGCATTCGATTCGCTACGCCCCATCCGCCCTCCTCGCGACCGAGGTCCATCCCGCCGTAGGGGTCGTCTAGACCGTCGCTTCCTCTCCTCTGTTGGTGGTGGTAAGGTTGGTGTTGACTCTGGCTGTGCCTGCTCCCCATTGCGCCGACTCCAGCCATTCCAGCGCCCGCCGCGAAGGGATCGCCATGCGACGAGCTCGATGCAGGCGCGACGGTCTCTTGCCTCGGTGGTGTAGGGAGGGCGGCGTAGTAGTTGTTCTGCTGATCCGCTGGTCGACTCCTCCTGTTCTCGTCGTACGCGCCGCCGCTAGCGACAGCAGACTCGGTCATGGCCATTCCCCCTCCTCCGCTCCCGCCATGCCTCGATCCTCCTCGTCCGTATCCGCTGCTCCGCTTCCCACTACTGTGATGCTTCCCAATCGCCAGTCCTCCCGCCCCGCCGAGCGCCGGATCCCAAAGCGAATCTTGCTGAAAGTCCCAATCCTTGTCCTTTTTGTTTCGGCGGGCGCCGAACCACCAGATGAGGAACGCTCCGATGACAAGAACGGCTACACCTCCAACGACACCGCCGGCGATGGCTCCTGTTGGCGTAGAAGCCGCTCGGTTCGAGACTGCAGCGCGGGAGGCGGAGGAGGATGGGGCGCTCGACGACGAGTAGGGGATTGTCGTGACCTGAGTTATGGTGGAGCGACTCGGCGCAGTGGAAGCGGCTGGTGTGGTGGATGACGAGGTGACTGGTGGTCTGGTGGAGGACGGAGCGGTCTGCGAAAGGCCGAGGTCAGCGCCGAGGTTCGAGCTAGGAAAGGAAGCAACGCACTGTAGTGGGCACTGCCGGTCGCGTTGTCGTCGTAGTAGGAGCAGCCGTTGTAGTCGAGCTGGTGGTTGAGCTTGAGGACGAAGTTGCGGTGCAGGGAGCGACGACGAGGGAAACGGGAGTGCTTGTAACGAGGAGAGAAGTCCGAACAGTGGTCACAGGGATGAGGATGGTACTGTGGATCGATTTAGGCGTGTGACCGCTGGTCAGCGTCTCTCCTGAACCCCCAAGTGCTTCCCGTCGCCCCCGCCCCGAGCAGGCAAGGGGAGTTCAGCTCACCTCGTTGCGGCGGGCTGCGTGATAGTAGTCTGCACCGCGGTACGGACGCCTGCAACTGTAGTAAAGTAGCCACTGACGAGCACCTGTCGAACGGGAGCCAGTCAGTACAGCTTAGCGCGCATTCCCCTCCCCTTGTTTGCTCGGGGCCCACTCACTGCTGCTGGTACACGACTAAGAGATGTAGAGACTCCATCGGTGGCAGTCACAAGCTGTGTCACAGTTGCCGGTCCAAAGATCGTGCTGGTGGTCGGTACGCAGGCCATGTCGAGGCGATTGAGGGAGGGGGAGCGCGCTGAGGTGCGGGGCGGGGGTCCTGGGGCGTGAGAACGAGCGAAGAGCGAGCTAGGGACTGTTAGAGCAGGAGCAGAAGTAACGAGAGACGCAGGAGAGCAAAAGCTGCTGCCTGACGAGCGCGAGGTTGAGGCCGAAGCGAAACGAGGCAGAGGGCTGGTCGAGGGAAGGCTGGGGGTCTAAGACATACTAATGACTTGTCACGTTGCAGTTCGAGAACGGCAGGAAACAAAAGTCTACCGAGGTACAGAGATTGAGGGTCGCCGAGCGAGGGTTACAACCGAGCAGAAATCAGGGGGTTCGCCGAGAAAGGGGGAGCGAGCGCGATGGAGGGCTACAGAGTTGTCGAGCTGACCTGTAGGCGACTAGACGGACGGAAAAGTCATTCTGCTCGCTTCCAGATTTCTGTAGCCTGCCAGGGAGTCGCCGAACAGGCCGCGAAGGGATCTCGGCGAATGCTCGGCGACTGCTCGGCGCCCATGTCTGAGCCTTACTACCCCTCGCTACGCAGGTAAATCACAGCGTTAGAGCGCAGCCATACGCGGGCGTCAGAGCCTACTAGAAATAGCGACTGGCTTGGCTCGGCGGAGGGGAGAAGAAGAAGATGAGAGGCCGTTCTGTGGGTTGATCTTCGACTGCAAAGTAGTCTCTACTGATTCGTTTCTGCCTGCTCTTTGCTCTCATGTAGCTTTTGCTGGTTTCTGGCTCAACACCTACTTTCGTCGCGCTCCCTATTCTTGGCGACAGGCGCCGCTGCGAGCTCCCAAGGCGTGAGAGAGCGTCATCTCCCTCTCTCCCTCCTGCTTCACCTCGCTCTCGACACGATGCTCTCTGATAGTCTCGTGAAGCTCATCGCCGAGTCGGAGACAGTGACCACTTCTCTCGCTGCTTCCCCCTCCTCTGCGGTTGAGGACATCGTGCGAGGGCTTCACCCGGAGGCTCGCGGCCTTAGCAAGCTCCTCCACAAGCTCACGCTTCACAAGAAGGTCAAACTTGAAGGTGGACAGCCTACCAAGGAGGAACTCGATCAGGTAGCGACTCTGGGCAACTTCCCGACTCGACCGAGCGACCTCTACCTCAAGGTGAGCCTGGGTTCAGCGAAAGCTTCTTTGAGCTACAGCTGACCTCTTCAACCATTCATAGATCTACCTTGAAGTCCTCCGCACCCTCGAGAAGGATCCTCTCGCCGGTCTCGTCTCCCCTTCGCTCATCGCCTCGAACGGCGTAATCCCCCTCTCCATCGTCTCCCCCATCCCTACCATCATCGGACACTACGCCGACTGCATCGTTCGAGCTCAGCGTGAGATCTTCTTTGCCACCAACTTTTGGGAGTCGTCGGACAGCGCCAGCACCATCGTCTCGGCCTTCAAAGAGCTCTCGAGGAGGGTCGGCGAGCGGGGTTCGCCCAAAGTCGTCGTCAAGCTCATTTACGACCGCGGGACACCCAAGCAGATGCTCAAGACGCACCAGCTCGTGCAGCCAGACGAGTACAGCGGCGACCGAGTCCAGCTTCCTCGCCCCGAGGAGATTCCCAACGTCCTGCTCGAGGTCGTCAACTACCATGTCCCTCCGGTCGGAACCTTCCACTCCAAGTACTGCAAGTTGATTTTCCTCGGTCTAACGGTGATGAGCGAGGGTGAAGCGCGGCCTGAGAGCGCTGCGGGACCTCGGCGATGGGTCGAGATGGAAGCTGATGCTCCCAATCCCACTCTCTGACAGGCATCATCGACCGTCAGATCGCGCTCCTCAACTCGAACAACATCCAAGACCGAGTCAACGTCGAGGTGAGTTAAAGGTTGAG
>BCKL01000031.1:98649-282684 GCA_001600635.1 Leucosporidium creatinivorum | reverse complement strand
GTTAACAAGGCGTACCTTCACGGCTTAGTTTAGTTTAGTTTATYGTGTTTCAGTCTATGTCAAGCTTTCGCCCATTGAGACCACCTATCTGAGTAAACAAAGCGGAGAGGAGGAGGAGGAGGGGTGGCTAAGGCCTGGAAGGGTGCAGATACTGTAATTATGGAAGCCTGAGGTCGACTGCTTCAGACTAGCTCCTTACAGACATACTACAACTACTCAAACTCACCTGAGGTCGACTGCTTCAGACTAGCTGAAGAGAGACCCAGGTGAGCGCCCGGCCTCGGGTCTTAACCCCCCAAGACTCGCCTCCCTCACTTCCACCAAATCACACCATACTCCTCCTAGATGATACCCAGTGGGAGTGAACCCTCTTGAGCAAGTACCTGGCCAAGCGTGACGAGCCAAAGTCGAGGAGAGAGGGCCGACACTTGAAGGCGCGCCAAAGAGGATCGAACCGATGGGAGATGGACTCAAGGGAGACGTACTGCTGGTGTACATGATGACGTAGACGATGAGGTAGATGATGATGATGAACTTGTGGTAGAACTTGTGGTAGATGCCAATCATGAGGTACTAGTCGGCCGTCTCAACATTCGAGGCCTGGTACGCCAACTTGGCCGACTCGTTGCTGGCCGTGATCTTGTGACGAGCATACTCGAAGATGGCGTCGGTGGAAGGGATGATGGAGGCAGCCGAGACTTGACGCAAGCCGACTTCGCTCGTAGCGCGTCCGAGGGCGAGGAGGAGCTCCTTTGTCGAGGAGGAGCTCCTTCGTCGAGGAGGAGCTCCTTCGTCGAGTCAAATCCCGCTCCGTTGAGGGCGTTGAGGAGGAAGGAGGAGAAGAAGGTCTCGACGGTGGCTCCGCGCAAGATGATGGACTGCTTGAGGATGTTGAACTCGGTGCGGAAGTTGTCAAATGCGTCTTGCGAAGGAGGGTCGGGTGCCTTGGGGGTGCAGATCCTTGAGCTTGTGCAGTGCGTCGAGGAGGGTGTAAGTGTTAGGCTTCCTGCAGCGCTGCCCAGACGATGGCAATGGTCTTCTTGCCCGAAGGAACGACTTGAGCGACCGTGGTCAAGATCGAGTTGAGGATGAGGCAGACCGCCCAGACCTGCTTGGCTCTCCAGTCCTCGTGCTCGTTGGTACCGTTAGTAGGTTTGTTCTTGCCGTCGAAGAGTTCGTGCGCCGCGAGCTCAATGAGGTTGCGGACCTGCGTCTCCCACTCGGGGAAGTTGGCTCGTCCCTGGAGATGGTACTTGATGTCGAGAGGCTTGATTGAGGAGGGGGACCTCCAGGGACGCCAGGACAATGTACTCAAGTAGTCACTAGGATGAGAGAGCTCTCCGAAAGGCGAGCGACAACGAGGAGAGCCTCCGCAACCTTCCTGAGACGCGGTTGGCGAGGGCGATCTCAACTGACACTCCGTCGGCTGCTGGAAGCCGGCTCCACCCCAGGAGGCGTCGTCTGAAGCCATCTGGATGAGAGGGTGCAGCGAGCGAGCAAGTTGCAGGCAAGGAGCGGCAGCGAGAGCTGGAACGAGTTGCGCTGGTTTTGATTGGCTGGGACTCGCAGCAGTCGCTTGTAGCTCGTTAAGGGCTCCTAACCTGTCGCTAAGGCTGCAGGAGACTCTCTCAGATGAAGTTCTAATGCAGCAGAAAGAGAGACTACAAATGCTCACCTGCAGGAGACTCTCTCAGATGAAGTTAGAGAGAGACCTCCTCAGCTCCTGCAGAGGTAGCCCGCCGCTCCTAAGTCCCACTCAGAGATAGGGGTCTTGAGCTGAGTGAGAGTAGGAGGCGGGGAAACCCAATACCACCATCCATGCCATGCATACCCATCCACCACACCAGCCATGGGGCTGCCTCCCTTGAGACTAGCCCATCCGAGGGGAGTCGGCCACTGCCGACTCCCTGAAGCGCGCTGAACGGTCCAGCCGGTCGGCGCTCGATGCCTGAGCAGGGGAAGAGTTGTCCTGACGATAGGATGATGATGATAAAGAGGAAAGTCAATGTGAAGGAGGAAGAGGAGGAAGGCGAAGCGAGGAAGGCGATTCGCGAAGCGAGCAAAGGGAGTCCGAGTCGTAGGAGGATGAGGGAGGTTGCTGAGCTGTAGCGAGGTAGCTACTGCTCGGATGGCGTAGTTGCAACACTAAGGGATTCACCGGTTTGGCAATGATTTGTTGCCGTTCGGCTTGCTAGCGCAACGAGGGGTTGTAAGTGAGGGAGAGAGTAGTACTAGAGAGGAAGAGCTAATTGAGAGGAAACTATTGAGAGTGCTAAACTAGGAGAGAGTGAGACTAGAGAAGGAGTGGGGCGAACATCGGGGGAGGCCCAGAAGAGGCGAGGTTTGGTGAAGAAGGGGAGCAGGTGAAGGRAGACAGGTAGAGCGAAAGCAAGGGAACAGGAAGGTAGAGGAGGTAGAGGAACCTCGTTGACTTTTTAACACGGGGACAGGAGGCAGGAGTAGGAGCAAAGTTGAGAGGAGTGGGAGATGAGAGAGCGGAAGGGGAGGTTTTGGCAAAGTGAGGAGAGGCGGGAAATGAGCTGACAACTAAGAGCTTGCGGGAGGATTAAAAGCACAAGAATATGGGTAAACTCAAGAGCTTGCAGGGTCGTGAAGAACAAGAGAGAAAGAGAGAAGCCGCCTATAAGAGGATTCTACGACAACCCTCAAACTCCCGCCCCAAAAAACCCTCTACCTTCCTACATCCCTCGGCTACGCGTCTCCACCCTTTTTATCTGCCCTCCTTTTTCTCTAGTTTCTCTAAGACCTCCCTCACTCCCCGTTTTATCCTTCCTCAGCGCCGACCCTCCTCAATCTCCCTCCTCCCCGAGCCGCTCCCTACCCCTTCCTTGCCTCCGCCTCCACTCCCCTTGTTCCTCATTTGCTCAATCTCCTAGACTCCCTGTTCCTCAGCTCGGCCTCCACCAATGCCTCCATCCCAGTAGGAAAAGGGTATGCCAACGCCATGCTCGGCGATTGTTCCTTCCTTGATTCCCACCCCGTGTTGTCTCCGTGAAAGTCGCTGTAGCGGATCGGGGTCCTTGTGGCGTTTCTTTCCCTTGTAGAGCTTGCTGCAAAGGGTGGGAGCTGAAGGCGATTGAGCTGAGGGAAAGCGGTTCGGCGAAGGCGAAGAACACAAAGCAAGGCGCGAGGAGACAGCGGGCAAGTACTCGAGGATGGCAGGGCGACAGGAAGGAGAAGGTTCGTCGGGGGTGCGAGCTCRGAAGGGATCAGGGGCGTGGTTAGAGTGGGTGACGTGAGGCTGAACGAAAGAGTGGAACTTGGCAATGGCGTTAGCCATCCTTCAGGSACCAAGTTAGGCGAGCCAATGACGGTGGTGTTGAAAAAGTGAGTGACGTGATGACCTTACAAAGCGGAGGTGTGGAGTGGTGCTTTGGTGGTGTTGGGCATCTTGGCAATGAGCTYGGCAGTCGAGTTGGCAATGAGTGAAGCGGCAGCGAAGGTAGTCGAAGTCGGAGCAAGGGTAGGAGTGACTTCCATGGCGTCAATGGGCGTAGCATGAGCGTAGGTGCTCTGCTCGGAGACGTTGACCTCCGTGTTCAACTTGGCGATGAGCAAGTCGGCGTTGGGGGTAACGACAGGCAAGGGAATGAGTGCAGGAGTGGGGTTGGTCATGTTGCTAGGCAAGGCTGTAATCCGACGACCCGTACAATTGACAATTTCCCTCAGCGGACCACTCTCGCTTGCAAGAGCTGCTGCAGCTTGATAGTAAGTGGATTGAACTACATCCTTCAGCCCATCCTCTGGAACACGGTGTCATGTACTACGCTTAGCAAGCAGAGACCCGGCAGTGCAATGCAGCTTGCTCAAAGCTCTTGCAAGCGCCGAGCTGTTGCTGTCGTCGCTCTTTGCTACGTCTTCCCTCCTCACCAAATCATTGGCACCTCACGAGACTGGGCACACACTTTCTTGCAATGCCTCACTACACCTATTGCCACGCAGAAGGTGATTGTGTACTTGTGAAGAGAGCAACAAGCCGGATAGTGACTTACGCCGAGAACGAGGCTCGCGGGCGGTGTAGCGGACCAAATGACCTCGGGTAAGTACCAGGCTCTTCTTTGAATCTTTTTTYACATCMCTGTTTTAAATAGCAGCCCTCTGCTGCTCTTGTACCAACAGTAAGCTCGCTCGAAGGTGCTCGGCGGCCGTCAGGCGAAAGAGGAACGGCCTGTGAGGCACCTCGTTTGGCAGAGAACGTCACTGAGGCGAACGGACCGTCGAGGGCCAGATGATCCCCCCTCTCTTCGAAGAGCAATTGCAAGAGATGTAGTGCATCAAATTGAACAACAAAAGCGTTGTTGAACGGAGATGAGATTGCTCTTTTGTGCAGAACCAAGGCAACACTCTTTGCTGTACTGTAGCATATGCCAAGTGGAAATGAAGTTGAGAGCCGTCGGATTGCCCGTTTGAGGTCTTCCCTCGTTAGCGGTGTACTTGATAGGTGGTGTGAGATCCTCCTCCTCCGGCTCGCCGGTGAGGGCATTGTAGGCAAAGGTTGGTGAAGGCCGTGTGAAGACACAATGCCCGACCCACCACAGAGGGACAGGAGAGATAAGCTCACCAGCAACCCAGTCGGCACCATAGATGATAGACTCCGTTGAAGATGGCTCAAAGTTGGTGTTGGCACTGTCAACACCTTGCTTCCAGAGTGTGCTGTTGAGCTGACTGGAGTTGTTCCTCTGGGGGGGTGAAGTAGGCATCATCATCGAAGAAGGACCCGTCGTGCTCGTCCTTGTTGTGAGCCGCCGCCGAGAAAAGGCCGGGCGCTGTGCTGCCGGTGAGCGGGGTGAGGCAACCGCTGCTGCGCGCAAGTTGGTGCTGCCGATGGACATCTTCATGCTGTGGGGAAGGGTGAGTGGGTCAGTTCACGTTTTAGGAAGCTACACAATGAAGACCAAGCTAACTCACGGGGTCACGTCAAGCTTGCTTGGTCCAGCAAGCTTGGGATCCCAGCTACAGGTTGTGAGGTCATTATAAGGCTCCGGCGGTGATGCTCAGCTTCCAAATCACCCTATGGCCCTGCAGAGTACAGAGCAGCTGAGATTGCTCATCTCTCGACTCTTGGAGCTTGACGCTCGGCGCTCGGCGCTCGGCGCTCGGCTCAAGTCTCGCGTCGGCCGCCTCGCGCTCCGTCCACTTCGCTTCGTGCCCCGGAAGTCTGGCCTTGATACATCTGAGTCTGGGAATCCACGCTAGAGAAATCTACTCTGCTACTACTACTGCTCCAGCTCCACCTCAAACCTGCGCGCGGGAGGGGACGGGCATGCCCTCGACGTGCGAGTCGCCCTCGACGAAAGCGGCCTATAGAGAGGGAGAGGGAGAGTCAGCGCGGGCTACTAGGAGAGACAAGACACCGAGAAAGAAAGCGAGAACTCACCGTGCACTTGCCCATGGTGACCGAGCTCCTCGAGATGGGGTCGGTGCGGTAAAAGTTGTCGAACGGCTTCTTGAACGCGCCCTGCCTTCCTCCCACCTTCTTCTCCTTCTTACTCCTCGCCGCCTCGACCCTCAACGCCTTAACCGCCTCCAACACACTCGACCCCTTCTCGACCACATCAAGCTTAACCAAGCTCGGGCTGACCTCCCACATCCGATCCCTCAACTGAGCAATCTCATCATACGGCAGCTTGTGTCCCAACACCTCCGACAGCGCCCTCACAATCTTCCAATCCTCCCTCGCGGCGCCCGGTGCTCCCACCGCCGCGCGACCCTGCTGCGCTCGCCCCTCGGTGTTGACCCATGTCGAGCTCTTCTCGGTGTAGGCGGAGCCGGGGAGGCAGACGTCGGCGTATTGGGCGCCGAGGTCGCCGTGGTGTCCCTGATAGACGACGAAGGCGTCACGAGGGATTTGCGAGGGGGAGAAGTCGTCCGAGTTGAGCAGGTAGACGAACTTGGCGGGGGTGGCGGAGGCAGAAGGGGTGGGCACGAAGCCGATGTCGTAGGCGGCTGTCCGCGAGGCGGCCTGTTGGTGGAGAGCGAGGGGCGGAGAGTTTGAGAGGAGGGCGCGAAAGGAGAGCGAGGGAACAGGCAGAGAGGGAGGGCGAGGGAGTGAGCGGAAGGCGGCGTGGAGGCGCGAAGAGGGCGGAGAGATGACGAGGAGGAGGATGGGAAGAGCGAGCGACGAGAGATTCGGAGGGTCGGAAGGTGGGAGAGGAAGAGGCGAGACATGCGAAGGAAGAGAGAGGAGAAATGAGCGAAAGGCGAGGTCAGCGAACGGCGCGAGACTAGCGCGAGACGGGAAAGACGAGACCCGACCAACTCACCCTCTGCAGAACGTTGTAACCGTTCCACTCCTCCGTCACGAACGTGCCCTTGTTCTCCTCGACGAACCTCGCGACCTCCTCCAACACCTCGGCGCCCTGCTCATGTTCCGCGACGGCCGAGCCAACGACCACCATCGGCCTCTTAGCGCTCTTGAGCTCCTCACTCCACTTGGATCCCTTCTTGAACAACGCCTTGACGGCAGCGAGGTCCTCTCCCAGGTGGTCGTATCCGAAGGTCGAATCGAACTTCTCCCCGACGACAGCGACGTCCAACCCTCCCGCGAGGTAAGCCTTGCGCAATCGAGCGTTGAGGATGGCGGCCTCGTGACGGGGGTTGGTACCGATAAGGACGAGGCGATCGGCGTCCTCGGCTCCAGCGATGGTCGAGTTCAACGAGTAATTCTCGCGGAAGTCGACGCCATGAGCGGGGGCGTACTCGCCGAGCGGGCCGTCGAGGGCCGTGTTGTCCGATCCGAGACGGTTGATGAGGTCCTTGAGGGCGACGAGGGATTCGGAATCGGCGAGCGAGCCGGCAATGGCTTGGATCTGGTGGCCCTGGGCTCCGGAAGCGGCGAGTCCCTCCTTGACGGCGGCGAGGGCTTGCGGCCAGGTGGCGGGGACGAAACGATCTCCCTCGCGGACGAGAGGGGTGGTGAGGCGCTGGGTCTTGAGTCCATCGTATGCGAAGCGAGTCTTGTCCGAGATCCACTCCTCGTTGATCTCCTCGTTCAGGCGGGGTTGGATGCGCATGACGACGAGTCCACGCGAGTCGATACGAATGTTGGATCCCACGGCATCGAGGACGTCGATCGACTCGGTCTTCTTGAGCTCCCAAGGACGGGCCTCGAAGGCGTAAGGCTTGGACGTGAGCGCTCCAACGGGGCAGAGGTCGATAATGTTGCCCGACATTTCCGAGTTGAGCGTCTTCTCAATGTAGGTGCCAATCTGCATGTCGTTGCCTCGTCCACTCGTGCCGAGGTCCTGCACTCCGGCGACCTCGTTGGCGAACCGAACGCAGCGCGTGCAGTGAATGCAGCGCGTCATGACCGTCTTGACGAGGGGTCCAAAGTTCTTGTCCTCGGTGGCGCGCTTGCCGGTGATTTCGTGGAAGCGCGAGCGGTCCGAGCCGTAGCGCATCGACTGGTCTTGGAGGTCGCACTCGCCTCCTTGGTCGCAGATGGGGCAGTCGAGAGGGTGGTTGGCGAGGAGGAACTCCATGACTCCCTCGCGCGCCTTGTGGACGGTGGGCGATTGAGTCTTGACCTTCTGGCCGGGCCTGGTGTTGAGAGAAGCGAGCAGCGAGGTTAGCGAGGGGCGAGAGGTCGAGATTGAAACACTGCTACTCACATGGCGGGCATAGCGCAGGAAGCCTGAGGTTTTGGTGGTCCGGGAGAGACCTCGACAAGGCACATGCTGTTGGTGGTCGAGTGCGAGGAGAGAGGAGAGAGAGTGCGAAGGGGGAAAGACGCGGGGAAAGGAAAGAAGCGAGCGAGGGTCGATGGTCAGCTATGGTGCAAATCTGCGGCTTAGACACGCAGAGGATGAACTCACCGGCAGTTACCAGCAATGTTGAGGCGGTCGTGGTAGCAGAAGCGAGGGATGGTGGCGCCTGTTGGAGTCGAGCGTAGGAGAGAAGAGCGGCGAGGTCAGCTTCGGCGTAGAGGTGCGAAAGTGGTTGGAGCGCAAGAACGGCAGACTACAGCTCAAACTAAGCCAGGTCAAGCACTCGAGTCTGTCGCTCTACGCGACAGCCGAGCAGACGCGATGCTCGTCTCCTCAGCCAATCGAGTGAGCACCAACATGCTAGCTCGGCTCTAGATTATTGCGGTACCTCCGTATCGGCTGCACCGGCTACAGCGAGCTTTGTAGTCCTGTACCCATTCCGCCGAGGCCGTCGAAGCCTCGTCGAGTATGCCACAAAACGCGGCTTGGAAGCAGCGTCCCGAGCTGGCATGGTCGCGCTCGACTCGTCCCTTCGACGAGCTAAGCTACAGGCGAAAAGCTTCGACGAGGAGCTCCCCCTGCCATACAGCCCCCTCCTCCGCCACTCGTCCAGCCAGTAGCTAGACGAGCACCTCCAATGAGGGCCCGCCAAACTCTCGCCGTCTCGTCTCGTCTAGCTATAGCACATCCTCTGCCTCCCGGCTTGGACCCAGCTCCAGCAGAAGTAGGAAGAGATCGAACATACCAGCCTTCTCACACGCCTGAATGAGGGAAGAGCCCTGCTCTACCGAAACTTGGACGCCATCGACCTCGAGTTGGATCTCTGCTTGACGGGCTGCGGTGGAGGAGAGGGAGCGGAGGGAAGTGCGAGGGAGGGAAGGGAGAACTCGTCGAGCGGCGAGCATCCTGCTGTAGTAGACGAGTAACCGAGTAGCGAAAGGTGGGAGAGCCTAGCGAGAGCTGGCGGGACTTGGGCTGAGAGGCGAGTGGCTAGCCAATTCGAGTAAGCAATTCAATCGAGAAATACAAGTCGGTTCTCTTACTCTGATTTTCTCCCCCTACGACTTGAGCCGCCGGTTTCTCTGCCTCTGTCCTGTCAACTTGTGCACCTCATCATGCTTTCGCTCGCCCGCCCCTCCACTTCAGCTCTACGCACCCTGCGCCCTTGCACCATCACCTCGACCCGCGCCCTTTCCTCGCTCTCCTCGTCGACTCACTCGACCAAGTGCGGTTGCGCCCGTTGCGCCCCTCGCTCCTCCTCCACCTCGAGCATCATCACCCCTCCTTCCCGCCCCTCCACCATCTCCCGCCCCTTATCCTCCCTCGCCGCTAACCCAGCCTCCCACCCCAAGTCCTGCGGATGCGCTCGCTGTGCCGTTCGCTCGGCCTCCATCCCTGCAATCACCATCACTCGTCCTGGCTCCTCCTCTTCTCGCCCCTTCTCATCCGTAGCAGCTAAGGCTGCTACCGCTCTCACTCAAGCTCAAGCAACCACGCCCGAGACGGCGGAAGGGGCAAGGGGAATGAAGGTCCGCTCGGCCGTCAAGAAGTACTGTGAGGGTTGCTCTGTTGTGAGGAGGAAGGGCACCGTATTTGTCATTTGCAGTAAGGATGCCAAGCATAAGCAGGTCAGTCCCATCTCTCTGCCTCTTTCTCTCGGCGGTTCGGAAGGAGCGGCGGGGAGAAGCGTCTTTAAAGAGCATGAGAGCTGACCGTTGGACTCGGACTGCAGCGCCAGGGATAGATGGTGATGGAGAGGAGGGCTAGCGACATGTAGCAGATGGATATAGGCTGTAAGATTCGCTGTGTGACCACGATTAGGCGTTTCGGCGCAGGGCGATGGGCGAGGCCGAGCTGGCGACGGGAGTCGAGGAGAGGCGAAGAGAGGTGCAGGGAGGAAGACTGATGGCGTTGCTGTCTTACAGCTGAGGTGCAAGCTTCGCCCTTCCGTTTCTTTCGTCGACTTTACGCTTCGACTCGCTGCTCGGCGTTCATCTCTCTCCTCAGCTCGACCACTCGCAGCGAAGCAAGCTGTCCTCTCCCTCCCGCCGCTCTGAGAGATCGAGCAACCAGCGCACTCGTTACAGCTTCATCTCCACCTCTCTTCTTCAGCGAAGCAAGCTCGTCGTCTCTGCAGCAGCTTTTCGACTCGGCTCGGTCGACTGTCTGCTCGGCGCAGACGGCGGGGGGTCAGCTTCGTCGCTCGCTGGGGATGAGCGATACGACTCCAGCTCACCTTCAACTCGATGTACAGATCTCAAGGCGCCTTGCGAGGGTTGTTGAGAATGGAAGCAGGGGACGACTCGTTGTAGGCTTTACACCTACGCATGAGCGCCGAGCAAGGTCAGCTTTCCCGACGAGCTCACCTCGCTTCCTAGCGGTTTCGAGCAACAGGTCGCTGCTGCACTCACCAGATTTTATGGCTCTGCCAATCCTGCTTCTGATGCTCTCGGTCGCAGTAAGCCCTCATGCCGCAGCCCGAGCACCTCTGCAAGCCGCCTTCTTTGCCACAGACGACACAATACAACCCACAGTCGACCAGAAGCCTGACTCCATCCTTGAACATCGTCAAAGCGGACGCGAGCTCCCTCTCCGAGCAAGTCACTCCAACGAGCTCCTTTGCCGCCGAGGTGTCCAACCTGCCCGCAAGCTCAAGCTTGACCATCTTCCCCGTCAGCTTGGAGAAAAGCTTCGGCTCTTCCACCATCTGCTGTCCATCGAACAAGCACCTCAGCTCGACCTTCGTGCCCAGCAAGCTCCTAACGCCATTCTCGGCGATAGCTCTGCCTTCCCTCGTCCGATGGCCCGTTTCGTACGTGATGAGCTGCTCGGTGCTGTAGCCTCCTCTGCTGCTCCAGAGCGCGATCGAAGAGCATGCTTTAGGAATGATAGCTGCGAAAGCGGAGGGCGAGATTTCGGTGGCGAAGGAGAAGGAGACGTCGCCGCTGATGGGGAGAAGGGAGCGGAGGGAGCCCTCGAGGTGGAAGGCGAGTGGGGGCGTTTCGAGAATGGAGAAGAAGGATCGCGTCGAGCTTGATCCTGCTCCGGCCTGCACGAAGGAACTCGAGTTGTGCTCGGCGCGCTGCTTCTTCGGGCTGGGAGTCTCCGATGGGTCCTAAGGCGCTGATGGCGGTACAAAGAGTCGTTGAGCTGTAGAGTACGAGTATAGGTTTGTCCCTGCGGCAGGCGACCTTCTCGAACCTCGATTCGGGGGAGAGAAGCGCGTAGTGGTAGGCTGGGAGATGGAGCTCGTTGGGCTGCTGGAGTATGGCGCCTTGCAGGATCAGGCCGGGGAGGTCGTTGGCGAGGTGCAGGTTCATACGGTCAAACTGGAAAGCCATTTATATCTTGTCGAGTTGAGCGACTCGCGAGCGAGCAAGATGTGGCAAGAAGGCAAGAAGCGATTTCTCAACTCGCTCGCCCCTTTCCCTCCCGCTTCATCTCGCTGCTCTCGCTTCGTCGCTCTCACTTTCCTCGACTCGTCTGAAGGACCACAGAAGCACAGCGATAGCTCTACTACCCTACAACACCCTCCCAAAGCTCGACGCTCGGGCGCTGACAGTGAAACACGGCGAGGACAGACGGAAGAGCTCGAACCGCTGCTGCTGCTGCTGAGAAGTCAACAAGGTGAGTTCAGGGCGAGCTACATGTGAGTAGAAGGAGTGAGAGAGCACAGGTGGAGAGCTGTAAGGGAGAAGCTGATCCTCTTGCAAGCGCAGACCGAGCTTCACTTCTTCCATCCTTTTCGCCGCTCGCTTTCCCTTTCCGACTATCCACCTCGCTACCGCCATGCCCATCAAAGTCGAGCACATCATTCCCAGCACCAGTCATCCTCTCGTACAACCGGAAGACGTCTTCCGAGGCGGATTTGGAGGCGCTACGCATCTCGGGCTTCTCCAGATCTGCCACTACGCTTACGCCTGCGTAGGCCAGGACTTCCCTCGCCATGGCATCTTCACCGCTTGCATACCCGGCAACATCGTTGTCGTCGGTCACTCGAAGGATACCGGCAGGACGACCGTCTGCCAGACCCCCGTCGGTCTCGTCGACTTCTCGTGCTTCGCCGAGCAGTTCTTTTGGATCACGGAGGGCTCCTCCGCCTCCTTCCTCGACATTCTCATCGTCCAGCACCCGTCATACTCTCCTTCTCCTACCTTCCGAGCATCCCTGGCCTCAGTCTCGCCTCCCGCCGTCGCGCTCAACTTCTCAGCCGAGACGCTTCGTGCGCCAATCGCCGCCACCGCCATCGAGGTAGCCAAGGGGAGCGCAAGGACGAACATCTGGGAGCTCCCTCCGGGGTACACTTTCTATGTCGCAGCGACCTATCCCGACGACATGCAGGCGAGAAGAGACGCTCGTTGGCATTGCATTCTCACCCTCGAGATGATCGTCCGCCAGCTGAATGGCTTGAGCCCAAGCTCGCCTCCAGGGCACTGGGACGGTAACAAAGTCACAAACACCCTCCCTCGGATGTCGGATGAAGCACAGACCATGCTTAAAGAGGCCGGGGAGAGCGATCGGCTCGCCCGTGGGAGCGGTCGACGAGGGGTGGAGCAGAGTGTCGCCATAGAGGTGACGTCTTCAGCACCACCCTTCAGCCTCCACGGGATGTTACAGCAGATTTTGAAAATGGTGCAGTGTCAAGGAGCGTTCTGCGCCGTCTGCGGAAGCGACGACAAGCTGCTCAAGTGCTCGGGATGTGGCTGGGCGACCTACTGCAGCGCTGCACACCAGCGCGAGGACTGGAAGTATCACAGTAGCTGGCGAGCAGTCTCTTCTCCTCATTTGTGATCAGCTTGGCCTCCAGGTTCTCTTATCATCTTCGAGCTCGGCGCTGACCTCGACTTTCGCTCCCTCCACACACGACCCTGTCCCCTCCACGAACCCACGACGCAGGTGCAAGAAGAACCCCAAAGCAGCTTCAACCCAGTCGGCACAAAGGATGTGAGGAAGGTGAGACTCGTCTTCCTTTTGCGATCCCTGCTTGGCGCCGAGCAAGTCGGACTCGGAGCAACGGGTGATAGGCGAACTGACTTGTCTCGCTCGCTTCGCAGATATAAGCAGACGATAGCGGAGGAAGCCTCGGAGCTGGAGAGAGATATCGCTTTGTAACCGTCTAATCCTGACCGGAATGGGCGAGCGCCGAGAGGGGAGGATTCGGAGAGCAGAGCGAAGCAGGCGCCAGTTGTCGGCGTACAGAGGATTTGTAGCTTTGCGCTGAGATACAATGCTACTTGTCTTCAGAGTGCGAGACTAAGAAGCCAGCCTCGATCAAGTTGCAGCGAGGACTGGAGAGAACAACCCTGCGCGCCGAGTTGAATCGCCGAGTTCAGGTTGAAGTCGGGCTCGGCTTGCTTTATTCGCCGTAGTTCTGCAGCTCAAGTAGTTTCAAGCGTAATTTCAACCACTTTCGAGCTCGTTCTGCGATGACCCCTGAATCTGAACGACCCCTCGGCGTTGCCCGTTTCGCCTTTTGTCCTCCGGCGCTCATCTGCTCGTCCACTGAACCGACATGGCAGCCGCTGCGACAAGTTCACAAGCTCAGAAGGACTCTACTACAGAGCAGACAGAGTACCCTTTCCCCTCCGACCCTACTCAACAGCAGGAATCGACTTCCCCCGCTCAGACGCCTCTGCACACACCGTCCGCCAGCTTGCCTCATCCCACCACCCCCGGCTCGAGCCTCCCCGCCAACGCTCGCGGCAAGGCTCGTCCTCTGTACATCAGCATTTTGCTCGATGGGGATGCAGACCTGGTGAGCTGGACTTCCCGCGTTAATGAGAAGTCGCCGGAGAGCGGTGCGAAGGGTGGGGAGGACGCTAGCTGATGTCGAGCTACTCGGAGCAGTTTCAGTACAGCTTGTATGGGAGGAAGAGCTCGGGAGGAAAGGATGCGGCGTACAGGCTGTTGAACCAGGTCAGGGAGTTCGTCGCCGAGAAGGAGCAGGGCGCCGACCCACTCTGTCTGCCCAAGGTGCTCGCCAAGGTGTTCATGTGAGCGACCCCTCGCCTCGTGGAAGCTCAAAGCTGATCTTACTGCCCAACAGGAACCAACGAGGCCTCGCTCAGTACCTCCTCAAGCAGCGCGCCATCGCGCACCCTTCAGATCTCACTGCTTTTATCCACGGCTTCAACACCTCGGGCTTCGCCTTCACCATCATCGACACGGGGGAGGTGGAGCAATCCGCCGACGACACCCTCAAGGTCCACTTCGACCACCTCATCAAGGACGACTACCTTTTCCTCGGCGGCCTTCACTCGGCGACCAACGCGAGGTTGCTCTTGACCTACCACCCTCTCTTGAGGGATAAGGTCATTCTGCTGCAGACGATTGCAAAGAGTAGGAGGGATCCGGCGTATAATGCGGTCAAGGGAAGCGAGAGAAAGTCGTTGGAGACGGTCGTGTCGGAGGGCTTGTTCGCCGAGGACACCAAGGGAGCTGCAGTGGCTATGGATGCTTTCTACGCCGACTGGGAGAAGGAGGAAGAAAAGGGGAAGGGTGAGGTCCCTCGTTATCGGCTGTTGGAGATCTCGCACTGACACTTCCCTCCCTCGCAGAGCTCGACCTAAAGGAGAAGGACCCTGCGAGGGGACGTCTCCAGCGTTCGGTGGTGCGTACTCGCGAGCGCCGCGTATCGTATCGGAAGCTGACGTCACTCTCCACAGTCTGCCAAATCGGCCCTCGCTCCCATACTCGACACTAGCCCCATCGCCGCCTCGAGGGAGTTGCTCGGCTGACATGGAGTTAGCTTGCTTGTGCACATAGCTCGCGTCTCAAGATAAATACGAACAAGCATACCTCTTTCACCTTCTAGCCCTCGCCCGCAGCGAAGGCGAGGCCTGCCGCCTTGCTCGGAGCTCTCGACCATCGCCGAGCCTTGAGTTGCTGCTTCAGTTGATGCTTGCAGTCTTCTAATGAGATCTACGACAGGGGTAGACAATGAGAAATGCGTGTGGTGGTAGCAACAAGCCGTTGAGGCTCTAGGTACGAAGGGATGCGGTCTAGTCGTGAAGGAATGCGAGAAGGGGAAAAGTACAGTCTGTGGAGGGCCTGCGAGTAGAAAAGGGAGGTCAGCCGACGTACAGACGGAGGTCAACACCAAAGGAAGCTCACCAAATGGCCTGCACTAGGTGCAGTTGACGCCGTACGCCGAAAGCGAGGGCACACCGAACACTACGTCGATGCCCCTCCTCTCGCACTCTGCGAGCAAGAGCTCTCCGCCTCTCTGCGCCTTGAGGGTATACATCGAGATCCCCGTCCACTCAATCGTCTCGAGCTGATTGAGCAGTCGACTCCTCGTGAGCATCTCCTCGTACGAGCACTTGGAGAAGTCGTGGGCCCAGGTGAAGTTGGCTCCGATGCTGAGTGACTTGACGGAAAGCGGGAGGGCGCAGATGAGGGGTAAAGTAGGTTCCCAACAGGTGAAGGACTCGAGACGGCGGGCGAGGGCAAGGAACGGGAAGATAGGCTCGACTCGGCGGTCGGAGCCGTGCAGTTCGAGGGAGAGGAGATTGGGCGCGAGGGGGAGCAGCGCGGCGAATAAGGCTGAGGCTGAGGTGTTGGGCCCATAGGCGTCAATGTCGAGGGTGGTGAGCGTCGAGATGGAGGAGGAGACGAGGGAGTCGAGGATGGCGGTGGGGATTGAGGAGTAGAGACCGCGAAGGGTGAGGGAGGTGAGATGGAAGGGAAGGGAAAGCGAGGAAGATACGGGGCTGGTGAAGGGTGCTTCCAGGCGGAGGTCGGTGAGGCCTGCGAGAGGATCGCCGAAGTGCGCAGCGAGTCAGCTCGGATCCCTGCTGGCAACGAGGAAGGAGACTTCTCACCGGCCAAATTCTTCTGTTCCAACACTTCGGCTTTCACCTTCCGCCTCTCACTCTTCAAAAGCAGCTCCCGCACCCCCCGAGCTTGCGCAAGAACCTTGACGCCCTCCTCGCCTGCCGTGCCGAGCAACATGTGTAGCTTCCTCGCGGCAAAGTCGCGCCTTGTCGAGGATCCTTCTTGATACGCCTTGAGCGAAGTCGGCGTGAGAAGCGTGAGATTGCGATGCAGAAGGACCTGCGACGGAGCACGCCAACCTCTGATGCGAGCGGCCGCTCGGAGGGTGGATGAGTCGGCTTCCTCGAGGATATCGAGCACGACCTCTGGCGGGAGAGTAGGTGCCATCGTGTGCTGGTGCTCTGGTGCACGACAAAGACCCTCTGCACGACTTCTTGGTCACGCCTTGGCCCTTGTTATCGTTTCAAGCTGAAAGGGCGAGCAGGTGAGCGCACTGTGAGTGACAGACTTGGTGGAAAGGCTCACCTGTAGCGTGAAAGTCCAACACGTGATCTCCTCCCTCCTTGAATAGCGCCGAGAAGAGCGAGAGAAGTTGCAGCGAGAAGCGAGAGCGAGAGAGTCAAAACCGAGGTTTGCGCCGAGGTCTTGAGGCTCACGAGAGGATACAGCAGCAAGGTAGAGACATCACGTGCATTAGTAGAGTAATTTGAGACCTGCTAGGCCGTTCAGCTCTACTGACTTACAGAGAGGAGTTGCGCTCTTGAGCCTCTCCACACGCGAAGCCAAACTCCCCTTTGCCCTCTCCCACATCTTCACCTCGCTTCTACTCAGCTACAACTCACCTCGAAAGCTGCAGGCCTACAACGCCGCCCCTCAGCTACACCGCCTGCACCTCTGCAGCAGCCACCTCCAACTCGAAGCGGAGACAAGTCAGCCTCGAATGGCTCGCATACCGTCGCCCGAGATGGCAGCACCCCAAGAGGGGCAGCTAAAGGAGCTCAACGCAGCCAGTAGCGATGCCTTCATCCTCAGCAATACCGAAATGCAGCGGTCGTCGTCTCAGTCCTCGACGCGGTAAGCTCTCGGTTCTCTCAGCGCGATGCAGAGCACTCGACTGACGCTGCACGCTACACGTCTACAGATCCATCTCTTCTGCTGCCCTCTCAACCCAGCGCGCCCCGGTAAAGCCGTTCGGCTCGTCTTCGTCCAGCGGTCCCAGCGCTAGGCTTCCCGCGACTCTCGGCACAGCGTCGCCCTTCGTGCAGCAGCACCAGCAGCAGAAGGAAGAACAAGCGCGAGAAGCGGCGGAGAAGGCGGCGAGGGAAGCTCAGTGCGCTCGAGATGAAGAGCTCGCGAAGGCGTTCGCTGCACCATTAGCCGGGCGGAAGGCCAGGAGAACCTCGAAACGTGAGTTGAGCTATTCGCTAGCATAGCTTGCCTGCTACTCGCTGTCTCACAAACCGATCCAGCAGCTATCATCCCCGACTTCGCCGAGCCCGACGACGCGCCAGCACAACGTCCCGTTCCCCCTCGGCGCCGTTCCTCCGCCGCTTCTCGTTCAGCTCCAACTGCACCGTCGAAACCTACACCCTTCCACATCTCTATCCCCACTCTTCACTCGCCGGCTCCCACGAGCCTCCAAAGCCGTTCGCCGAGCGTCAACCCACCTCCAGTCGCCGTCGCCCCGCCGTCGTCTCCTCAAGCGGGGCCAGGACCCAAGACGCAGGCAAAGCACAAGCTGGACTTTGCGGTGGAGATTCCCGCGCCCAAGAAGCAGAAGGAGGTGGATGGAGACTCGCCGAAGCAGCACTCTGAGCAGCCAAAGCACTCGGCGGCTCTTTCGCTCGCTCCCGGTCCACCTTCAGCTCCGGCTCCTGCTGCCGAGCCCGCCGCTCAAGTTGCTAAGCGACCCACCGCCGCGGATAAACGTGAGCCCCGACGTGCATCTGAGCGTGCGCATGCGCTGACCGTCTTCGAATCGACGCAGCCTCGGCGACACCTCCGCAAGCCACCAGGTTGCAAAACCGACCATGCGGAGGCTTCAACGTCATGAAGGTAGCCTGTACCTCCTGTGCCGCCGGCCTTGCATCGCAGTGCTCTTTCCGCCACCGCCGTACCTTCCCAGTCCTCGACCACCACCGCAAGTCGGACGTCGACAACCCTCTCTTCCTCCCAGCCTCCGATCCGGACGACATCCCTCGTCTTCCTACCGAGTACAGCACTCCCTTCACCGAGCACCACGCCGCTCTTCTCAAGACCACCGTCGCTCACGGCCTCGCCAATTCGATCGCGGTCGAGGAAGCTCACGCTCGACGAGCAGGCTGCGTCAAGCAGCGCCTCGTTCTCAAGGACCACAACACCTGCGATGGATGCCTTACCACCATCTTCAACGGGTCGTGGTTGTGCCGTCACTGCGGTCGAGAGATTTGCCTCGATTGCGCGACAGCTCTCGAGCGCTGCCATCAGGCGCCGTCGACGAAGGCAGAGATGGAGCAGAGGACTAGGTTGATGAAGTGCGCTGCGGGACGAGAGGTGCATGGTGGAGTCGATCTTGAGGAGACGGGGGACCATGTGCCGATGACTAGGTTGTCGAAGGAGGAGTTGGAGCGCATGAGGAAGGCGATGGAGGCGTGGAAAGAGGACCATCCGGCTCAAGAGCCACCTGCACTCCCCCAGGAGCTTCTCGACCACCTCTACACCTCCGACCCCGACACCTATTCGTCCCCCGCCGACACCTGTCGCCCTTACCTTCGCATCCCTGTCGGCCTTCTCGACCGAGCCGACCCTCGCGATGTCGCCTCCGCCAAGCATCCCGTTCCTCAGCCTCCCACCTCGTTCACCGACTCCGTCCTTGCCGATCTCGACTCGATGGACTGTGCAACCCTCTTCCATCTGCTCTGGAGTCGCGGCGAGACCATGGTTGTCGAGCTCGACTTGTCTCGTCACTTCCCGCAGGAATGGAGCCCCGAGCGCTTCATCCAGAGTCACGGCGACAAGTCCTGCACTATCGCTTCCAACACTGGCGGAGCAGACGTGCCGAGCACGGTTCGCGAGTTCTTCAGGCGCTTTCTGGAGTTCTACTCGAGCGAGGATGGCGAGAGTTTGAAGCTCAAGGTGAGCCGACGTGGAAGACACCTATGAGTGTCATTGCTGACTCGAGTTTCTTGTCCACTACAGGACTTCCCTCCCACGAAGGACTTCAAGAAGGAGCTCCTCGACCTTTTCTACGAGGTGAGCTGCACCTTTCGCTTTGCTCTTCTCTCCTCACGCTTGAAGCTATGCTCATCCACCTCCCATCGTAGTTCATGAACGCGCTCCCCGCCGGCATCGTCACTCGTCGCGATGGACCGCTCAACATCGCCGCTCACTCGCCCGTCAACTCGAATGTCCCCGACCTCGGACCCAAGGGCTACTGGTCGCAGATCTCGAACGACGCGCCCGGTGGTCAAGGCTCGACCAAGCTGCACAGTGCGTCCGCGGAAGATCTCGCTCCGTTCTCGGCGATCGCTTGCTGACTCTTTCGGCCCCGTCCGCTCGACTTGTTCATTCTCCATGCTCAGTGGTAGGTCCTCTTTCGCAGAGGCGCTTGCAACTGTACTCGCTGCCACGCCGAAAGCTGACATTGCTCCTCCCGTCCTTGATCCATCCGCGCAGGATCTCGCCGATGGTGAGCTATCGGCCCTCGAGCTCGCTCAAGAAAGTTTCGCTGACCCTCAAACCTCGCAACAGCCTGCAACGTATCGCTCTGGTCGAGCCCTAAGCCCGATGGCTCGCCTGGACTCGCTGCCTGGGACATCTTCCGCGCCGAGGACTCGGAGAAGGTGAGCTCGACGACCGTCGTGATCTCGAAAATACCACTCACTCATCCTTCGCTTCGTACGCAGATCCGCGACTTTTTGTACGAGCACAAGACCAAGCTGCTGCGAGCGCAGACAGGACAAGACGAGCTCTCGGTCGACGACGTCCGCGCCGTCCACGACGAGTGAGCCTGCCGTTCGCCGACTGAACGACGGAGAGGATGGACACTAACGCGCCTCTTCGCAGTCCCATCCACTCGCAAGAGTTCTTCCTGGACTCGAACCTCCGCGCCGAGCTGCTCAAGGAGAAGGGCGTCAAGAGCTGGAGGATCTGGCAACGCCCTGGTCAGGTCGTCTTCATCCCCGCTGGGTACGTCTCCTTCGCCTCGCCATAACTTTGAGCAGAGTAGCTGACACTCGCCTCGTCCTCAGCTGCGCCCACCAAGTCTGCAACTTCGCTCACTGCATCAAGATCGCCGTCGACTTTGTCTCGCGCGAGAACGTCAGCCGCTGCTGGAAGGGTCAGACATTCTCAACTCTCATCTTGACTGTCTCGTGCTCTTGCTGACCCTTGCTGGCCTACAGTCACCGACGAGTTCCGCGAGCAGACGAAGGGTCGCGAGCTCTGGCGCGAGGATGTCCTCCAACTCAAGAACCAGCTCTTCTGGGCTTGGGTGAGTTTCAGTCATTCTTTATTGATGTGACAGCTCGCTGATCTTTCCCTCCAATCGCAGAAATCCTGCGAGCGCTTCGATCTCGGCAAGAGCGAGCAGGACCAGGCCAAGGCTGGTGGAGCGGCTGAGAAGGGAGATGATGAGGTCAGGGCGATGGCAGAGGATGTTTAGTAATGCCCGCTTGTCGTTCAGTGCATACGATACCGGCTTTGCTCCTTCAACTCGCCCGCGCCGAGGTCCTCCCCGCGAGCGCCGAGCCGAGCAAGAGAATCGTTTTTAACTGCTAGAGATTCAAGGAAAGCTCCACTCAAGATTTCACACGTCTGCCTGAGCTGCTCCTTGATACCATCAGACATGATACACCGCCGAGGTTTTCGCTGGAAGGGGAAGGAGGGGCAGCGCCGGTTTGACTCTCTTGTTGACTCTACATTCCCTTGTACAAAGCTCAGCGCCTTCGAATCAGCCTTTAAGACTCCTCTGCACTCACTCGGCGTCCCTCTCCGCCCCTCTGCACCTTACACCTTCGCATGCTCGAGCAGAGCACCACACCACCTCTCTTCCGCTAGAATGGCCGACGAGGACACGCGCGAGCTGCAGGCAGGAGAGATTGAAGTGCTCAAGTGTAAGCTACAGCAGCTTCTCAGCCATCTGCACAGAGCTGTCGAGCGCACTTATCGTCAAACACGAACAGCGTCAACTGACTTGCGTCTCTCTCCCGCCTAGCTATCTTCATGGAGGACTTTGAGACGGTGGTGAGCACCACGGCGTGGAAGGTGAGCTATAGCAGCCACTCGTGACTCAAGAACCGAGGTAGCTGACCAGCAAGTCGGCTTCCGCAGAGCGTCAACGCGGCGCACGAGTTTAGGGTCTGTGTGAGGCCACAGGAGGAGGAGTTGAAGGAAAGCGTCAGCGTTCGGATACACTTCAAGTATGTATCTCGCCTCTTACTAGTTTCTCGGCGGCCCAGGATCACGCTCACGGCCTTCTCGGCGAGCAGGCTGCCAGCGCTCTACCCCAAGAAGCCGCCCACCATGTCGTTCGAGGAGCCGAAAGGACTCAGTCAGGCTCATCTTAATGCACTGGTAAGATCTTGCGCTGATCTTCCTGTCACGACCGCCGCTGATCCCTCCTGCTCGCAGCGGACGTCGCTTCAGCAGTCAGCTACTTCACTTCTCGGCGCCGAGATGATCTACGAGCTCTGCACCAACGCGGCGCAATTCATCACGGATCGACACCAGGATATGGAGCGCGGCAAGCAGACGAGCCTCGAAGACCAGCGACGGAAACGAGGGCAGGAGGAGGAGAAGGTGAATCTAATCTCGTCTTTGCCGATGTCCGACGAGCTGACCCTTGTCCTACAAAGGCCACACGAGAGGCGAATGCTCGAGCAGAAGCTCTCAAGGCCCGACTGGAAGCTGCCGAAGCCGCTCGCCTCTCGCAACTCATCTCAGAGGACGTTCGGCGCAAGGAGGAGCTTCGAGCGGAGCGCGTCAAGCAAGAGCGCGAAAGAGAGAAGGAAGGACGAGTGGAGTTCCTGCAGGTTGACTCGAACGGCGATAGGAAGCTCTCCATGTCGCTCAAGGTCGCCGAGGAGGAGAAGGAGGCCACGGTCAAGCTGGGACTGATGTCAGGTGGAGGTGAGCTGTTACCGGAGCGTTGCCACTTTTCAGGCTCACGCTGACCCAAGTTCCTCATTGCAACAGACTGGATCGGGCGGCAGCTTCCCGCAGAGATTGCATTCGGCATGCACGCCGCGCTCGCAGGCAGCGCTTACGTAGCCGACATCCTCGCGCCTTACTTTCTCACTTCCCATGGTGAGTCCCGTCAAGGCCCCGTCTGCGGCGATATGCTGACCAGCTTTGCAGGCAAGCGCAAGGTCGGCAAGATCGAGAGCGACCTCGACCGAGTTCGTGCTATTCGCCATCCCCACCTTCTCTCGCTCTACGGTTCACGACTTACCCGCTACACCTCGGCCTTCTTTCCGCCCAACCCTCACTCGCACCTTGCCATCCGCTCGAACGAAGGCTGGTCTCTCGTCGTGCTCAGCGAGCCAAATCCCGGCCAGTCGCTCGAAGACCTCCTCGGCACCATCGGCGAGCTCCGACCAGAACGAGCCATCACCTACTTCACTCAACTCGTCTCCGCCGTCGAGTGCCTGCATACCGCGAACATCGTTCACAAGGCCATCAAGCCGCGGGCAATATCTCTGGGCAAGACGGGAGTCGGCGTCAAGTTGGGCGAGGTCGCATGGTTCCAACGCTTGGTCGACCTCAACAAGGCCGAGCAATGGGTCATGACGC
Organism: Leucosporidium creatinivorum; assembly: GCA_001600635.1. NCBI lineage: Eukaryota > Fungi > Basidiomycota > Microbotryomycetes > Leucosporidiales > Leucosporidiaceae > Leucosporidium > Leucosporidium creatinivorum. Next base: position 260,410 of record BCKL01000031.1, on the reverse strand, counting down.
CACTTGACCACGATCTGCCTGACTCTTGGTCCGTCTCGGTCGTTCTCTATGAGCTCAGTCGGCTGACTTCGTGGTCGTCGCTCTCTCCAGGACCTGCCCCGAGGTGGTCGAGGAGCCGTTTCTCTACGATCGGAATCGTGACATGTGCGTTTTAGATCGTGCTGCGTCTCCTTCTCTCACGCTGACTTGCTCACGCGCAGGTGGGATCTCGGCGTCGTCTTCGCTCAAATGGTGTTCGGCCTCGACGTCTATCGCCGCTACGCCTCGCCATCAGACCTCGTCCGAGCAAGTGAGCAGTTTGATACAGTACTTGTCGTCGCTCTCTGATACTAAACGAGATCCTGCTCTCACCAGTCCCTCGAAACTCGGCGCCGGTCGTCCGTAGAGTGCTCAACGACCTCCTCCTCACCGAAGGCAAGAAGCGCATCTCTGCCACTCGACTATCAGCCCAGCTTCTCGAGACCAGCAGCAGCGGCCAGACCGAAACCCTCGTCCTTTCCACGACACCCAAGAACAGCGGCTGGCAGCACATGAAGGCTGGCGGACCCAACACGCCGCTGTTCTCTCCCGCACCGCCCAACCTCAACACCAACGAGCTCTCGAAGAGCTTCGAGAAGCAGGTCGGGTTCTTCTGGCAACCTCGTCCCTCTGGTTCACGCTACCGAAGCGAGTTCGAGGAGCTCGAGTTCCTCGGCAAAGGTGGAGGAGGGCAGGTCGTCAAGGCGAGGAATCGGCTCGACGGTCATTTGTACGCCGTCAAGAAGATCAAGCTGCCTCACGACCGAGCCAGCGAGGTCAAGATCTTGCGTGAGGTCACCATCTGGTGAGTGACCCAACCCTCGTCGCAAAAGTGGTCTTAGCACTCACACTCTCTCGCTCTGCACAGGTCTCGCATGAACCACCCCAATATCGTCCGCTACCACACCGCATGGACCGAAACGACCGAAGCCGAGGACCCTGCCAACGCCTTCTCACAGGCCGACACCTCGACTCAGCCCTCTGGAACCACGCTGGAGACGTCAACAGACAATTCCTCGGACGACGATGGACCCTCCGAGTTCGACTCGGACTCTGAAAGCTCTGCTCGCCCTGGCGACGAACTCGACATCGACCTCGGCCTGGACGATCTCGACGACGAGGACTTCCTCTCCGTCGGCCATTCGAAGAGCATGTCGTACCCCAGCATCCACTTTGGCAACGATGGCGATGCCTCGACGAATGGACAGACGAGCCCGGTCATCTCCAAACCTACCTCGAGGATCGCTTCCCCCGTCGTCATGTCGAGCCCAAAGCAGACGAGGACGCTGTACATCCAGGTGGGTCGGTAGCTTATGCGTCGCGAGCGAGAGCTCACCTTCCCCCCCTTCTTGCAGATGGAGTACGTGGAAAAGCTCACACTACGCGAAGCCATCGAGGACGGCATCACCGAGGTCGACGCCTGGCGGTTGATGGTGAGTCATGCGTCTCGAAAGGGTCGAATGTAGCTAATCGTAGTTGTTACGCCCGCAGTTCCAAATCTTATCCGCCATGCTGCATTTCACCTCCCTCAAGTGCGCCTTCCCGCTCTCAGCGCCCCTCCCCGTCGCTGACCCCCCCCCGCTTTTCGCCTCGCAGCATTATCCACCGCGACCTCAAACCCTCCAACATTTTCATTGATCGCAAGGGAGACGTCCGCATCGGAGACTTTGGCCTCGCCGTCAATCAAGGCGCGGCTGATCCTCAAGACGTCTTCCTGAGCGTCGACTCTTCGATGGAGGAAGGGGACCTCACTTCAGGTGCGCTCGCATCTCATGGCCCGTAATACCTCCAGCTGATTGCGTTTGCTCCAGGCGTCGGCACCTCGCTCTACATCGCGCCCGAGACTCTGTCGAGAGGACGGATCGAACGCTCGGTCAAGTACTCGAACAAGATCGACAGTGAGTAGCGCATTTGCCTGCTTCTTGATCCCCGCTGACTTGAGATTCGCTCCAGTGTACTCGCTCGGCATCGTCTTCTTCGAGATGTTCCACCCCGCCTTCAAGACCGGCATGGAGCGGATTCATGTAAGTCGACGCTTCCCCTTGCCTCGCTGCACGGGCTGACCGCTCTTGTCACAGGTCCTGCGCGCTTTACGAGAACCTCAAGTCAAGTTTCCGCCTACTTGGGACGCCGTCAAGCTCGCTCGACATACCAAGATCATCCAGACTTGCCTCGTACACGACCCGGAACGTCGAGCCTCGCCGAAGGACCTCCTCGCTTCGGACTTGTTGCCGCCCCGAGTGGGAGACGATTCCATCGAGGAAACGATAAGGCTTCTCTGTGAGCTCACTCGATCCTCGCTGTCTACTCGCGCCGAGCTGACCGCACGCCGCCTCCGCCTACAGCTCACTCGGGCACGCCGCACGCCCAAACCCTCATCACCGCCCTCTTCAACCAAACCGACGAGGACCGGCTTCGCAAGGACTTTTCCTACGACTTCTACGATGGTCAAGGCGTGAGTTCAGGCGACGCGTTGCCTTCTGAGCTGAGCTGACCTCTCCCCTCGCAGGCGAAGGTCGACAACGACCCCTACGCCGAGCTCGTCCGAGAGAAGCTCAGTCGCATCTTCCGTGCCAAGGGAGCTGCGTTACTCGACAGCCCTCTCTTGATGCCCCACTCGCAGATCTACGCCTCGCGAAAGCCGGTGCGCTTGCTCGATGCCGACGGCACCATCGCCTGCCTCCCCTTCCTCCTGAATATCCCGTTCTGTGAGTCGAGCTGCTTCTCCGCTTGGGTATCGCAAGTGACCGACTCGCTCCCTAGGTCGCATGGTCGCTCGAGATACCTCGCTCACTCGTCTCAAACGATGGACGATCGCTCCCGTCTATCGCTCGTCAGCCGCTGGAGGCGTGAGTTCTGCTGTGTCTCGATCGCGCAGCCTACTGACGACCGGATCCTTTATCAGCAACCTCGAGCCGTCCTCAACGCCGCCTTCGACATTGTTACCGATGCAGTCACCGCCGCAGCCGAAGCCGAGGTCATCCTCGTCGTCGATGAGATCATGGCTGCCTTCCCTCTCGGCGAGACCATGCACATTATCAACCACGGCAAGCTGTTGGACGTCCTTGTCGAGCGGGTACCCGCCAAGCGTCGACCAGCGGCCCTCGAGGTTCTCGTTCAGCACGGTCGCCAACAACGAACCTGGGTCAAGACGTCGACCGAGTTGATGAAGCTGCCTGGTGTCACTCGAGCTATGTGCGATGAGATGGCTTTAGTCGATGCGACTGGTGAGTGGACGCACGGCTGACTACGAGGTCCTCGAGCTCACTCTTCTCCCCCTTCGCAGGCGATGTCGCCTCCATGCGCTCCCTCTTCCTCTCGTCCATTCCTCGTATGAAGCATCTGGTCCACGAAGCTTTTGATGAGCTGCAGGACGTCGTTAGCATCAGTCAGCAGCTCGGCGTCAAGAACATCAAGGTCGCTCCCCTGCTCGCTACCAATTGGGACTTTCATCGCGACGGCGCCATCTTCGAGTCGCATCACCTCCGTGGCAAGGCTCGCGATGTGATCGCTGCTGGTGGTCGGTGAGCGTCTGGCTGAGCTGCTTTTTGGAGGGGAGAGAGCTGACGTTTCCCTCGCCACAGCTTCGACGACGTCGTCTCTCGCCTCGCCGCTCCCGAGGTGCGCTTCTCAGGCCGGTGCCCCCACGTCGTAGGCGTGTCCATCGCCGTCGCCAAGCTCTCACAGGCTGCTGCCGACGCCAACGCTGCCATGACCAAGCACACCGCCTCCAAGAAGGACGAGGCTGCCAGTCGCTCCTACGGACCTTGGGCGGTTCGGCGCTGCGACGTCTACGTCGTCTCCTTCGCTCCGACGCTCATCGAGCTCAGGCTGGACATCGTCAAGGACTTGTGGAAGGCTGGCATAAGGGCCGATATCGTAAGTAGACTGCTCACGACGCTCCTCTGGTTCGCTGACCCCTTCGCGCCGTAGATGTACGACGACGACTTCCTCGCCCTCACGCCCGAGCAGCTAGTCAGCGCTTGCAGGAGGGAAGGCATCATGTGGATCGTCATTGTGAAGCAAGGACCTGGAGGACGAGCCGCTCTCGACGAGCCCGAAAAGACGCTCAAAGTCAAGAGCGTTCTCCGAGGCTACGAGGAGGAAGGTAAGCAGAAGCGCCTTCTTGCAGCGAGTTCCTCTAGCTGATCGCATCGTCACACAGTTCCTCGCTCTGAGCTCGTCTACTGGCTGTCGAAGGAGATGCGCGAGGTCGACGAGGCAGCGGGAGAAGCTGTCGCCGACTCGGCCGCTGCCCACACCGACGCGCAGAAAGTCGCGCAGGACTACATCCCCATCATCCTCGACGACGACGTCAGGCAAAAGGGTCGCGCCAAGCAGAAACAGATGATGATCACTCGAGGTGAGCTCCGCGACCTCGTTCGGCGCTCGCTCTCGCTTACTCGATCCTCTCCTCAGCTCAAACGAACGTCGAGCGAACCGCCGAGGCAGCCGCTTCAGCACCAGTCTGTACGTCTATAACTCTGCGCTTTCCTTATCTCGCTGACCACTCATCTCGAACAGTCGCCATCGACGTGGACGTCGCCGTCTTCCGCAAGATGTGCGAGTCGGCCGCCTGGATCACCGAGTTGGTCCTATCCTTGCCTCCTCGGTTTCCCCCTGACTGACCTCACTGCTCTACAGCGACGAAGCTTTCCGAGGTGTCACCACCAACGCCCCTCCCGCCAAGCGAGTCTACCTCATCAGCGTTCGCCAAAACATCATCAAGTACAAGAACCGAGCCGCTTCGTTCCCCTCCTTTTGGCTCTTCTCGCTCCGAGGCGACCGCAGCGTGCTTCTCACGATGCCCGAGTCGTAGCGTTGCTAGCCTGTAATGATATAACAGCCCGCTCTCTATCTACAAACAGCCTAAGCGTGGCGGCGAACAGGTGCTCAGTGACTCGCCATCACTGTCCCTCGACGACCCTTGACCCTCGTCTCGATCGGCAGCATAATCGCACAGGCGGCGGTCACGAAAAAGCACACGGAGGAGAGGAAGAGCGGCGCCGAGACGTTGATGCTGAGGAGGAGCCCAGTGATGATGGGAGCAGCAATGCCAGCTAGTCGCGACAGGGCGGAGGCGATACCGCAAGCGGTACCTCGGGTGGAGGTAGGGAACGCCTCGGGAGTGTAGGCGTAGATGACGGCGTCTTTTCGAAGGTCAAGCGAAGCGGATCAGCTTCCTGCGCGGCGAGAGCAGAGCGCCTCGACTCACACATCAGCGTCGCTGCGAGTGACACGAGCATGCTACTGAGCATGATGCCCGGCTGCGAATCGACCAGGACGAAGACCAAAGTCCCCAACGAGGTGGCGAGCGTGCTGATAGCGAGAGTCTTGATTCGACCGAGCGAAGTCTCGACGAGGTAGGCGCCGAGGAAGGATCCAGGGATGCCGGCGGTGGTGTAGAGGACGTCTGGTGAAACAGAGTAGACGTAAGCTCGACACGAGACAATGTGAGGTCGGGTAGCTCACACTCTCGCAGACTCTGCTCGCGGCCTCCGCTGTTGGCTAGCTCGCCCACCTTCGTCTCCAGATACTTGGGGAGGAAGACGTTGAAGATCTGTAGAGGAGGAGGGCGTTAGTCAAGACTTCCGAGAGCCAAAGCCGACACCGAGGAGGAGCTTCCTCTGAGCTTCGAGGTGAAGACTTGCCGTATACCCCGCCGAAGCCAGCAGCCAAATCACCCATATCAGGATCGTCGTCTTCTTCCATTTCTCCTCGAACAGCTCGTCCAACCTCTCAAAGTACTCGTCCACGCTGTCCGCCAGGTTCGGCGGCAACCTTGCGATCCACGCGCGTCCTTCTTTCCGCCTGCCCCTTCCTCGACTCTTGAGCAACGGGATCGAGATCCGCGAGGGAAGCCCATCGTCGTTGAACCCCGAGAGCCCTTCTCCCTCCTCCTCCAGCGCCGCTGCCTCCCGCCGCTCGCGCTCCTCGCTCAGCGAATTCCGCATCTCGCCCGTCGCCTCATAGTCGCTGGCAGCGAGAGAAGCCCGTCGACTTGATTCTGGTGGTGATGGAGGTGTCGTCCGAATCTCGATGGTCGTAGGTCCAGTGTTCTGCTCGTCCGGTTGACCGTCGGCGCCGCTCCCGAGATGGTCGACGACGTCCTTGAGGCCCCAGCTCCGCTCCTCGCCGTTGATGCGACTGATCCGTTGCAGAGCGATGACGGCTTCCGAGTGTCGGAGTGAGGCGGTCAGGAATTTGGGAGACTCTTGAAGGCGAAAGAAGACGATGCGGCAGAGGAACATGGATATGCTCTATAGGAGGCATGATCAGCGCGGCGATCAGAACGAAGAAAGAGCTGCTGTACTCACGACGACGCCCAGCACGCCCAGCATGATCCGCCAGCCGATGTTCTGGGTCTCAACGTCGCAGTACTGCTCGGGCAGCCTGCTCTCGGGGCAGCTGTAGCGAGGAATGATGACGAGGCCGATGACTGAGGTGAGGACGGCGCCGAAAGAGAAGCTGCGAATAAGGAGGGGTCAGCTCCGTACTCTCTCCGAGCTCAATCGCCGAACTCACAAAGCGCTCAGCGCGGTCAGGAGGTAGTGGTGTGTCTTGGGGATGTTCTCGAGGAAGAGGGTGCCGTCGGTAGGCATGGATCCTCCGACTCCAGTCCCTAGGCCGAAGAGGGCGACGCAAAGCCAGAAGAAGCTGGGTGCGAAGGCCGAGAGAAGGCCGAAGATGGAAGTGAGAAGGAGGGTGAGATTGAAAGCGGGGGTGCGGCCTTGCGAGTCGGAGTCTGCGTAGGAAGTTTAGTGGATAGACCGGCGGTGGGCAAGTCAAGACGAACAGCTGCCCCAGCCCCAAGCGCCGACCTATGCGAAGAACGAGGTCAGTTCGGCTCGTCTTGAGTGGAGCGAGGGGAGCTTACCATCATGCCCGCAAATATTGATGCTGATAGCAGACCAATCCAGCGGTCGGAGACGTCGTAGTGCTCTGCGAGAGGGACAAGATCAGCGACTTTGCCGAAAGAGATGAGCGACCAAGCTGACCTTGTACTCGTGGGAGGATGACTGAAAGCGCAGGGGTCAGCTTGAGGTTCTCTACGCGCGACACTCGAGTGCAGACTGACCTGCGATGCACTGTAGCCACATCTGAGGGAGGGAAGGGGGTCAGCTAGAGAGGAAAGGAGCAGCGACGTTCTCCGCTCACGTTGTCGGCCATCCATCCGACTGCAGACAGGTGTATCAGCTTCGTCTAAGCAGCGGTAGCGTCTACCTGCGAGTTTGAGACTCACAACCACACAGAACGCTGCTCCCGCGGAGAGAGCGACCGACGCATCGCTACCATTAGCTTCCGCAACGACGTACAGAATAATCGAGAGCAGCTCACAGTAATGTCTTCTGATACCTGCCCATCCCAATGAGCTCCAGAGTCTCGTCCAAGGGGGTCATTCCTCCGTCGCCCGTCCGCTCCTCGTCGTCGTCGTCCTCGTCGGGACTGTCCACCCGCTTCGGTACAGGTCTCAGCCGCTCGTCTGCACTGCTAGCACCCTCTTCATCCTGCAGCAAGCCCACGCGAGCCCCAGCATCTTCGTGGTCGCTGGTGAAGCTGGGAGCGTGTTGATGAGAGCGCGGCGGGTAGGCTTCGCTGAGCGACATCGCGCTAGAGCGAGGGGCAGCTGGAAGTCCTGTAGTCGATCCAGCGGTTCCCTGTAGCTGTCGAGTGCTGGCTCGCTAGAAAAAGTCAAGGCTGGGGTTGTTGTTGAAGGTTAAAGACCGAGAGAGCGACGCGCTTCAGCAAGCTTCACTTCTCGTCAGGTGAGGCCTTGGCTCAGCTTGCTGCCTTCCGGACCCCTAGTTCTCGTAAAGGGACAACTGGATATCACGCAAAAACTCAAAGGCTGCTTGCGAGTACGGCGAGTTCGATTTCGCCCCTTTTCTTCGGCGAAGGGACTCGGAGCACGCTGAGTGCTTGCAAGTCCCCTGCAGCACCAGTAGAGCTCGGTAGAGGGTCCATAGGTATCACTGGCGCTGTACTGCGCCACGAAAACTTAGATGGGCTCAGTCGCTTTCCTCCTTGCGCCGAAGCTTCGACCAGCTCGTCCAGCACTCATTTTCAAGCGTCTGTACCCCGTTAGAGCTACACTTTGAAGCTCAGCATCCCCTCCACTTGAAGTCTCCGCGGTTGAAGAAAGCAGTCTTGCGCCAGAAATGGATCTGCGACCACGGGTCTGCTCGGCGAAGGGGAAGTCAGCTTCGGCGCTCGATAGAGCGAGCTTGCAGGGTGCCCACAGTTCGTCTAGGAGTTCGGAGGAGAGGTGTCAGCTGAGGTGCTCGGCATCCAACATCATGTGAAGGCCACTCACCGTGCACAAGCCGTTCTCCTTGTCGACGTACCATCCCTGCGAATTGAGAGGTCAACGACCAACCCTTCGAGGCCAAAAGCGTCTCCAGCGACCCTCAAGACGTACCACAGGCTCCTGCTCCCATACTTTACGCAACATCTCAGCCCTCAACTCGTTGAAGAACGCCGTTTCGGCCTCGGGGGTGACCTCCACGGTCGGGGCAGCGTGCTCGCCGAGCTTAACTTGACGGGTCTTGGCGATGATGGGAGTGATGAGCTCGAGAATCATGCTGTGTATGAGACTGTCAGCTGTCAATCGCGTGGAAGACGCAGGAGAGCCTACGTGATTTGAAACTCGGAGGTTGCGAGCGCCGAGCTGTGACCGGTGGCTGGTAGAGATGACCGACGAGTCGGCTAATGGAGCACCGAGGAGAAGCACAGGCAATCTCACCCGTGTTGGGACCTAGAAGCATAAACTGAGCAGAGGTCGGCGTCAGCAGTGAGCTGAGAGCTCGACGAAAGAGACGAAGCTGCTCACGAAGTTGGGGAAGCCGCTCACGCAAGTACCTGCTTGCAGATGAGCTCAGCACCTTTGCCTCTTTGAACTCAGCGAGTCGGCTCACCCATGTAAGCCTTCTTCTCGGTGCCAAAGCGCTCTCGAACGCCCTCGCCCTTGTCGTTGACGATCTTGAGAGGGAACAGGACTGCGAAACCGAAAGGGTTTGTGAGTGAGGATGGATGGGAGGTGCTTGAGCGAACTCCCTACAATCTTGAACTTTGTAGCCCTGCAGCAAGACCAAGGGATCAGCCTCGGCGCCCACTTGCGGCTACGAAGGACCTCACCGTGCAGAGGATCACGACGTCGGCCTTGAGCTCCACGCCCTTGTCGGTGGTGACGGTGTTTCCGTGAGCAGAGACGACCGACTGCTCGACGATGAGCTTGACCTTGCTGTTGCCCAGCGACTGGAAGTAGCCGATGCGGTCGATGACTCGGCGCTGAATGGGACCGAGGGAGAGGTCAGCGCACTCACCTCTGGCAAAAGAGGAGCTGTCGGATACTCACCTTCGCTCCGACCTCGAACTCGGGCATCAAGAAATCCCAGTACTCCCTAGGCGCCTCCGACTTCATGCTGCTCGGCGACGAAAGGCTCAGCGACAATCAAGCCGAGGCTCTTCAACGAGACCACGCACTGCTTCAAAGCGAGCTCGTACATCGCTTCTCTCTTCTTCTTGCCCGTCTGGACGTCCATGAGCGAGAAGTCGAGCTCAAGCTTGAGGAAGATGAGCAGGCGCATGAGGTAGACGAACTGTAGCGAGCAGAGCGATCAGCTGCGGTCGGGACGGCTGAGGGTAGTTCCGACTCACACCAGGGATCCAGTTGACCAGGAAAGAGTACAGAGCGCCCTCGGGGATAGGAACGGGAGGGAGGAAGCTTTGGCGGCCTCGGGCGACCTGAGTGAGCGAGCCAACCTCGTCCACGATGGTCTGCAAGACGATTAACTGGTCAGCTGGCCCGCCCCTTCTCTCCCTTTCCCTCGGTTCAGACTAACCGGGATCAGCTGAGCAGCCGAGCACCCGTTCCCCACCACGACGACCGACTTTCCCTTCAAATCGACATCCGACCACGCTCCGCTGTGCACGACCTCACCCTCGAACTTGCTCGTATCAAAGGGGGGAGGGTTCGGGGTCGAGAGGATGCCGGCGGCAGAGATCAGGATGTTGCAGGTGCGCGTGCGAGTCTCGCCCGAGTCGAGGTGCTTGACGACTACTGTCCAAAGGCCCGTCTCGCGCGAGAAGGCGGCAGATTCGACGGCGGTGCGGTGAACGACCTGCTTGATATCGTACTTGGTCTGCACGTCCTTGATGTCTGGCCGAGAAGCTAGTGATTGGCAAGAGTGGAGACGAGGTGCGAGAGAAGCTCACATTTCCAGATCGCCTCGGCGCTGCCCCATTGGCTGTCGAAGTTGCCCTTGGGCTCGAACTGGGCGGTAGGCGGCTCGCTGTGAGCTCTTTCTCCCTGGACATAACTGCTCAAACCCACCGAGAAGGAGTAGAGACCGACTACGAGAAGCAAGCGAGGTCAGCTCGTCGATATCGCTTGTCAGTGGCTTGAAGCGCACCTGGTACATCACAAGCACATCCAGGGTAGCTAGTAGGCTGCCAAGTTCCTCCCACCTCGTCGTTCTTCTCGCTGTGCGCCTCGCGATCAGCTCGTCAGCTCAGCTCGACTGCTTCCCCTTCCGCTTCCCGCCGTTGAGCCGTGACTTACTACAGGATGAAGTCGGTGAAGGAGAGCTTGCGCTTAAGCTGGATGGCCATCGCAAGCCCGCTCATTCCCGCGCCGATGATGATGCTAGGAGAAGAGCGAGAGAAGATCAGCGAGCTGCTCAAGATGATCGCTCTGCACCGCTACAGCACGCTCGGGAAGGTCCAGCTCACCATCCGTAGTGCTCCTTAGGGTCGCTGTAGCTCGTTGGATGCTGCATGATGAGACGAGGTGATGGCAAGAGGGCAAGAGGCGAAAGCTCCGAGCTCGCGCGGGGATGAGGCTCTTGGAGGGCTCCCACTTCGCTGCAATTCAATAGCGAGTCACGGGAGCTATCAGTTGATGCGAGCCGGAGGAGGGTAGCCTCAGGGTTGCACTCGCTTCCCGACTGGCCTCTTCCCTCGTCGAATGAGGTGCAGAACAAGCAGCACCGAAAGTGAAGCGAGCGCTCGCCGAAGCTCTCCCGCTTCGTCTTCTGGCGGATCAGTCCTTGCACTACGACTATGACCCTTCTCCTTCTTTCTTCTTCCCGGCGGCAGCAGCGCTTGTCTTCCGCTTCCTCAAACTCTCCTTCTCCTTCTCACTCTCCCCAGCAAGCTTCTCCCTCCCCCTCTCCCGCTCCTTACTCCTCCCACCACTCTCACTCCTCTCACGCCCCCTCCCAAGGCCAACTCCCACACCGACCGTTCCCAGCCCGCTTCCCGACGTCGACGAGCCGAGGGAGAGCTTCTCACCCTCTGGACCCAAGACGCGCTCGCATCGCTCGACAAGACCGGCTCGGCGGACCCATGCGCGACGGCGAGTGTACTTGCCGAGTCCACCCTTGGGTCCCATCTTCTCGAAGTGATTGTCGCCGTACTGCCAGCCTTCCTCGTCGACTGCGAAGTGGGAGAGAAGAGCCGAGGGCGAGAAGGCGAGAGTGCGGAGTTGGCAGATGGGAGAGGATGTCAGCAAACATGCGAAAACGCAAGCGGTTGAGTAGAGCTCACCAATCCACTCCTTGAACATGCTCTCGTCTCCCAACGCCGGCGGGAACGAAGGCGCTCCATCCGCCTCGGCGCCGTGCTGCGGCACAAGGCTAGCCGGCAAGCTCTGCAAGCTCGCGCTCTTGGCCAGGCCTCCATCCCCGGCACCTCCACGAGGGTCGACAGCGGGCACAGTGCCAAGATGGGTGAGAGGCGAGGAGGAAGTCGGCGTGCGCATGACTCGCCATTCGGGGTCGAGCCACTTCCATTCAGTCGTGCGTTTCAGTCGGGAGTTAGGGTCTTGGCGGGTTGGAGAGGCGGTATAGGCAATGGAGGGAGGTGGGAGGAGGAAGGAAGAGGGAGGGTTGGCGGGATTGAGAGCCGGGTCGGTCCTAGAAGTCAAAATGAGTATCAGCCTTACTCTTGCACGGAGCGAGAGAGCCCCTTGACCCTAACGCGCGAGGCAAAAAAAGGGCGAGAGATGAAAGAGAGACACCCGAACTCACCAGCTAGCACGCTCACCGGGCAGCAGAGCATGAGTCCAATCGAGCCCGACCCACCACCTCTGATTCTCAAAGACCGTAAACTGTACCTGCACATCCTCTCCTTCATCCGCCTCGGCATGCTCACCACCTCCATTCCCTCCTCCTGCGACCTTGACCGGCTTCTCCTCGACTCCCTCGGCGGTGACGACTGGCGCCTTGCCGAGCAATCCAGGAATCCCAACGCCGCTCTTCGTACGCGCCCACTCCTTCTTCAGTCCACGTCCACCGCTGAGCAGGCCGTACAGAAGGCGACAAGCCCAGCGAACGGCGGCGCTCCTCCACAGCGCCAAACGCAGCGTGCAGAAGAAGGGGGCGTTCCAGAGGATGCCGACCGAGCCGAGGACGAGGAAGATGATGCGCATGGGGACAAGGAAGGTGAGGAGGAGGTAGAAGGGATAGGAAGTGATGGCGAGCCAGGCGGTTTGGTAGGCGGGTGTGGGGCGGCCGGCGATGGCGGGAGTGAAGGAGAGGTGAAGGGTGAGGGGGTGAATGACGGTCGCGCGGAAGGATTGGATGTGCGAGGCGAGGAGTTGTGAAGAGTTGAGGAGCGAGGTGTAGGTTGCTGGCGTGAGGGTCGTAGTGGAGCGGAGGTGGTGATGGCGGCGCGAAGGAAGTGCTCCCTTCGTCGTCGGATGCCGACTTGCCGCAGAGGAGAGGTAACTTCCGAGGATATAGGCAAGCACCAACGCTGGTAGCCCGTACCGCACGAGGACCTCACCGAACAGGCAAGCCGTCCACCAGCCCAGCAGCACGAGCAAGCTGCCCCAGAAGCTTCCTTGCCAGTTCAGCAGCTGATCCGCATGCGTGAGCGCCTGGATGATGGGTGCAGAGAGGCTGAGAAACTTGAGGACCGTCGGCGGAGTCGCCAGCAGCAGGTCGGTCGGCGTTGGCTCTTCGAGGTGCGGCGTCGAGGACGACAGCAAGGCGGAAGCGGGGGAGGTGCGCGTCGGCGAGGTGGAAGAGGTAGGGGGCGCCATGGGAGCGAGGTAGCGCAGAGAAGGGTCGGTCCACAGCGTGTCCAGCGTGGGCGCCGAGGGGGAGGTTGGAAGCGAGGCCGAGGGGGGAAGCTGTGACTGCTCTCCTCCGAGCGAGAAGCGCTTGACGAGCTTCTTGACGGCCTCGCGGCGGGTCAACGAATCGAGATCCGTTGTAGGGAGCTGGGGGCGGGGAGCTGCAGCAGAATCGAAGACCGGTCAGCTCGGCGACTTGACCACAACATGCCCGCTTCCAGCTCAATTTGACCAGTCAGGAGGATCTGAAGCTCTCCGCAAACACTAGACCGAAGAAACTCACTTGGTGGCAGCTACGTGCGATGTCAGACCTGCAGCGTCCTAGCAGTCGATTGTGAGAGCGGCGAGTTGCGCAGGTGACGCGTGATTGCGCGAGTCGGTAGCCGGCGGAGAGTTCCCTGTAGCTGAGTAGCTCTGAGGAGGCTTCGTACGGTGCTTGAGGTCGTTTGCGAAGTGGTGAGAAGTAGACGAGGTGAGCGTAGCAGGGAGAGCAGCCAGACGAGGCGCGGTCGCTTCTGGGTCGGCCTTCGAAGTAATTTCGAAGTCGACGAGCTCGTTGCGAGATATCTCATGCGAGTACAAAGTCAGCAGCTGGGTGCTACAGAGTCTTGCTGCTCGGCCCACTCGCGTGAGCTCGGCGTCAACTGAGAACCCTCCTCGCCGAGCTTGCCAAACTCCGAGCTGGCGGTATGCTTGTTATAGAGTCGACGGGGCTGAGATGGGAGGGGATCCAACTCAAAGTTTATAGTACATGAAAACCCAACGTCGTCGCCTACCGCCGGTAGCGAAGAAACGAGCCGGCGCCGAACTTGCTTCGCCAAGACCGATCACCTCTCCGCTCGTTGATGCAAAGCAGTGGATAGCAGGCGAGGCAGAGAGAAGAAGAGCTGGCTCTTTGCACGCCTGACTCGACTCGAGAGGGATCTGGCAGGAAAGGGAAGCAGGTTAGCTCGAGCTCGGCGATGGCATATGAGAAGGGTCAGCGGACCGACAAGCGAGAGAACGTCGTTCAGAGGCTACTTCTTGGACTTGGGGTTGGCCTTGCACCTGTTGAAGAGAGTAGAGGTTTCTCTGGGTCAGCTAGACTGTCGAACGAGCCGAGCCGAAGAGAAAGACTGACCAGCGCTTGTGGTGCGGCCAATCTTGCTTCTGATGCGCCGCGCTGCAATAGAACTCCCAACCGCAATTACCACACTTCATGAGTCCCCCTTTCAATCCACCTCCTTCCTCGGCGCAAATCATGCATCCTGGCTTCATAACGAGGTAGAAGTCGATGGTCACGTCGGCGCTCGTCCACGGGTCAGACTCGCCCCTCATGCAGCGGTTCGTTTCTTGAAGGTAGCGCTCATGCATGCGGAGAATTCCTTCGAGGGTGCGATCAACTCCGCCATTCCCCTCGAGAAAGCAGGCGCGAGCGACTAGCGTGAGGAAGGACGGGCAGGATCTCGGTCTCATGGTCGCCTTCGTACTGGCGCCAATAGAGGTAGGAGTCCCCGTTTCTGAGAGCAAGCTTGACCATGACGTCGATACAAAGAAGCATTCCGGCATTGGTGAAGAGGGCGTCGAAGCGCGAGGCCTCGGCCGATTTGGGGGTACGCCCTGGAGGGCATGAGAGTATGGCGACGGCGCCAGTGCCCTCGTCGACCGTGAAAGCTTCGGCCTTGGTTTTGATGGGAGTAAGGAACTCGAGGTGGAAGGCGAGAGGTGCGAAGCGATGGAGGCTCGGAGGGCTGAAGGGAAAGCGGCCACGTTCGAGTCGTTGAAGGGACCCAGAAGTGGGCTGCTGCTCGAGATAACAAGCATGTCGATCGAAGCTCCCATCCTCCCCTCTGCTAAGTACTCGAGTCCTTCCGTGCAGATTTGTAGCAACCCCTTCGAAGGAGCGACGCCGTTGAGGGTGGGGAGGAAGACGAAAGAGCGTGAGGTGGCCGAGCAATGAGCTCCGAACGAAGCGTCCTGCACGCGTCCGGTGAGTCCCTTGATGGGAGCTGTGGGTCCGAGTAGCCCGAAGCTGTAGGATTGGAGAGGCGTGTAGCCCGGAACGAGGAGATGATGCTCGACGCCCTGTCCACCGGCCTTCGAGCTCGTGACGAACTCTTTGTGCTTATCAAGCATGCGCTCGGTGATCGTGATGCCCATGCTGGTAGGCCTAGCTCGATAGAAATGCTGCGAAAGCGAGGGAGAGAGCGGCGAGGGAGAACCGGAAGTGGACGGCTCGATCTGCAGCTAAAGAGAGGGTCAGCTGTCGTCTTACAGCTCTTCACCTCTGCTCTTCCATTCCCCCTACTCACCCGTAGCTCGACTTGAACTCGCCTTGTTGACTTCTCGGCAGCAGCAGCGGTTCGAGCTCCTTCGTCCGTCCTCGACGTGTTTCAGCGCCTGAGCGTCGAGCTTTGAGGGAGGTGATGGGAGGGTGTAGAGCTGTAGTCGAGCTGTAGCTTTGCTTCTGTAGTCCTGTAGGCGAATCGAAAGCTGAGAGCGGCGAGACGAGACAAGAGCAATGAAGCGGGAAAGAAAGCCGAGCCGAGTTCTTTTTTTCATCATCCTGCTCGCTGTCGTCTCAAGCTTTCTCTCGACTCGCCCGCTTCGCTACAGGAAAAAGCACAGGATGAGAATTATCATCGAGCATCGTACTCTGCCTAGCAGCACCTTCTCCTCCATCGCGCCCCTTCCCGACAGTCCTCTGTTCAGCGGGCAGACCAACCAGATCTCGCTGCCCGGCTACTACCCTGTAGGAGATGGATGCTGGGGTAAGCTTTCGCCCGATGCTCCCGTGCTAGGCTTCAGTGGTACGCTCATGTCAGGAGTCATCATCGGCCATTGCTCCGAGACGAGGCGCTCCTTCTTCCTCTCGCCGGGGCACAACCTCGCCTTTGTCACCCCCGAGCTTCTCAAAGCGTGTATCGAACGAGGCAAGTACTGCATCGACAACAGCGGGAGCGCTCTGGACATTGTGGTCCTCGTCGGCTCGATGACTTTGGTCAACTTCCCGGGCGACTTGAGGCAGACTCCCATCCCGCTCCTCGAGCAGCAGCTCAGCTCCTCGCACATCCAGCTTCTCCCCAGCCCGATGAAAGGACCCCTCGCTTTCACCCTCAGCAAAGCCACCGGCGCGATCGCCTTGCTCCACGGCCCTTCGCACGTCTCGGTCGTCTACATCGCCGACCTCGACCCCTTCTCCTCGCTCACCGTCACCCGTCTCTGCTTCGACCTCTACGTCCGAAGGGAGAAAGATGACAACGCGTTCCTCCGACCGATCTACTGGGAGCAGTACTGTGGAGACCACGAGACAAAGGTCCTGCCGCCTCTCTGCGATGAAGCTCGCTCGGCGTTGCTCACCCGTCGCAAGATGACGAAGGGAGGCACCCTCGTGGATCGCATGCAAGCGATGCAGTGGGCTCTCCAGCCTGCGGGACTTCCTGCTCCCCCCGTCACCAGTACAGCCATCGACATGGCTAACGCTCTCATCGTGACGGGGAACGCTTGTGCGATTTGTGGGAAGCGCGAGGGACTGTTGACGTGCTCGAGATGCGGGTGGGAATACTACTGTAGCCGTGAGAATCAGAAGGATGACTGGAAGGGACATCGCAGCTGGTTCGTTTCTCGCCTGCCTTCCTTGATCGCCGACGCTGACCTTCCTTCCCGTCTCCCCGCTACACAGTTGCAAGAAGAACCCCAAATCGACTACCGCTTCCATCTGACATCTCTGAGCTTAGCTGAAGGTACGTCTCCCGCTCCAAGAGAAGGACTCGAGCCGAAGCTGACCCTCTCGGCTCTCAACGTCTTCGCCGAGCAGACAGTCGACCGAGTCGAGAAGCTGCTGCAGCGGACGAAGAGCTTGCTTTTGATACTGCTGAGCTTACGATACGCTGTAACGAGGTTTGCGCTGCTAGCTATCACGCGTGACATTCGAGGACCGGCGGCGCCGAAAGCCATCGCCGAGAATTACGAACAGAGCTGCAGCGATCGCTGAGACTGTCACAGAATGAAAGCAGATTGACTATGATGCGGTCTGCTCTGCTTCCACTTGGTCTTCACTCCTCCCGAAGCGACTCGACCCTCGCTCAGGCAGCGCTTGCGCCTTTTGTACTTCGCTCGTCCGTCTGCTGCTCGTTGATTCTTGTTTGCCGACTCGTCCAAGCAGGAGCGGAATTCTACAATATGGAAGAAGGCTGAGCAGCTGTAAGGCGTGTTCTGCACCCTCTCCTCGCCCTCCCTGACAGCCGAGCAGGTGCGGGCTGTTCGGGAGCGTCCGCTTCCGCCGAGCGCTACTTACCAAGTCACTCTGCAGGCGCCGAAAGCAGTGCACAATGCTAGACCTCGCCTGCACCAAGTCCTGTTGTCGCACAGTCTACCCTCCCGACCACTCAGCTCCAGACGTGCTCAGCTACCGCTTCAACTGGTCCCTCCCATCCACAACTGCCGGCTGAGATCGACTCACACCCATTCAGCTTGCTCTCACTCCATTTCATCCCGACTCGACATCTCAAAAGCGCGATGAGGCCGCTTATGCATTCACCTCGCGCCGAAGGACGTACTCTATTCGCAATCTCCTCCTCGACCCGGTGCTCCGGCCGCTCACATTCGCCCTGGAGGAACTCTGGAAGGAAGGGGACGAGGAGCCATCATGGAGCGATACGGCGAACCGCATCAGAGACCTCGGCGAGGACTGGAAGGAGCTCGGCTTTGACAATTTGAGGGCCTACTTTGAGAAGGCGGAGAGGTGTGCCATCGTCGATCTGCTGCCCAACATCCACGGCTACCAGCAAATTCGATTTCGAGGACTTCGACCCTCGGACCCTCACTTCAAGCGATTCGAGGTGAGTTTCCGTTGCGCCGAGAAGGGCAATGCGATCTGATTCGCCGTGAGCTGACTCTCTCGCCGCAGGTGTTGACCGCCGAGGACATTCCCCTGACGTGGCGCTCAGACTACGTCAACATCAAGGTCGACCGCCGTACCATCTCGAGCCTACAGCTCACCGCCGTCGTCTTCCTCGCAAAGGACGCTGAGGATCGGTCGCTCGCTCATAAGGAGTGGACAGCAAGATGGAACAAGAGGAACGCTCCTCCACCTCCCCTCCCGTCCCGACGCGAGGAAGACAGTCGGCGCCGAGCGGCTCTGGAAACATCGCCACCCCGCCCTCGCCGAGCTGTACCAGCAAAGCGAGACTACGACGACAGCAAGGTCACCGTTGCAAGTGTGATGGCCCAAGGACAACAATCAACGACGTCAAAAACGCCCTCCATTTTCGGTCGCGCCGTATCCTCGGCCGAAGCCTTCGCCTCGCCGATCCCTCCCCCTCCAACTCGCAAGGCGGCAGCGCCTGTCTTCGGCCTTTCCAGCATCTTCTCCTCCGCGCTTAAGCCAGCTCCTGGTCGCTTAAGGAAAGTCGTCGACCCATATAAGCCCGTTGGGGACGTCGCCAACACCGAGGTCGTTCCTCCGGCTCCATTCGCTACGCCGCTCGCCCCGACCTGTTCCTGCCCAGCTCCTTTGCTCCCCCCTCAGCCAACCCCAACAGCATCCTCTATCATCACCACCACCAGCAATGCTATGTCTGTCCCCCAAATGGCCTCCGTCACAAAATCCTCCAGCGCCGAACTCTCCCTTCCCCTCACTCCCGCCTCCACCCCTCCTCCTCTCCCAAGAGACTCGATCCCGCCCTCAGCACTACCTAATTCAATCACCGTCCCAGTCGACCCCTCAGCGCCTTCGCCCGACCCCTCCGTCCGGCTCGAGCGACTCACCGCCGACCGCTCCTCCCTTCCTCTCGCCCTCCTTCGGCGCCTCCGTATCATCTCCCTTCGCCTTCCGCTGGCCCCCTCCGACTATCACACAGCTCTCAGCACTCTCCTGCCACTCGACGGCATGCCCGACGCGATCAAGCTACCTTCCATGCTCTCGGGCTCGGGGACGGGAGAGGAAGCGGAGGGGACGAGGGAAACGCTATTGGCGTACGCGACGCTCGATTCGGTGATGCGGGCGTTCGGTAGGCTTTCGTCGTCGGTGGTGGGATTGGGCGAGGAGGCGATGCAGCCGATTTTCGTAGACGCCGAGGAAGGGAATGGGGAGGGGAGTTGGCGGTGGAGTGATGTGCTGGACGGGAGCGAGTGGGGGAAGGTAGCTTGGGATGCTGAGCAGATCCGACGGGCGGAGGAGGCCGATGGGGAGAAAGACGGCAGGAAGCGGGCGCGAGGAGGCTGGGAGGAGCAAAGAGCGCCGAAGCGGACGAGGAGGGCGAGCCTCTGACCTTTTGTAGAGCAGCAAGTAGGCGTATAGATCTCGGCATAAGCTCTCACTCGCAACCTCACTCGCAACCATCTCGCTGCTGGCATGCTCAGCGAGCCGCGCCCGCTCCTTCGCCTCTCAGTTCACCTCGGCGCATGAGCCCTTTCCTGCGCGGAATGTGCAAAACGGCGGCGAGTTCATTAAGAGGTCAAGATCAGAGGGTCACAGCTTCAAGAGAGGTATAAATCGAAGAGGAGCGGAAGACAGCAAAAGCGCTACGGCACGGAAGGAGGTAAAACTGATTGCGAGCGAGAGAGGGGAACGATGAAATGGGAAGGGGATATCGAGGACGACGAGTGTGGTAGTTTGATGGTGCTTAAATCGAGTTGGTGGCGTCTACTTCGATAGTGGGCACTGTTGGAAGCGGAAAGGGTCAGCGCCGAGTTCGCGGCACGATACAAGCGAGGTGCTAGCGAAAGGGGAGGGAAGAGGAGAGAGTCAAAAAACTCACCAATACTGCTCATGAACTTGAGGAAGACAACAAGGTACTGATCGACCCTCAACCCCTCTGGTCCATCCTGCTGCTGCTCGCCCGCCGCCGCCTCCTTCTGCGCCTCCCCATCCTTCTTCTTGCCCGACAAGATCCCCCACTTCCGCCCCTTCTCCTTCCCCTCCTTCGCTTCCGCACCTCCCTGCACTCCCTCAGCGAGCTGCGCCCTCCGGACAGCGAGGTCCATCCGCTCGATGACCTTCTTCATCACGCTGCTGTGCTTGCAAGGGTGTACTGAGGCCATGGAGAGGGAGGAGGAGTGAGGGAAGGGCTCGATGGTGACGGTCTTCTGGGCGTGGTCGGAGGAGACGTCCTCGAGGGCAGAGGTAGGAGGGAGGGGACGTTTGGCCTGCGTGGTGACGACGAAGAAGTCAGCTCGCGTCACAAGAAGCCAAAAGTGGTAGGGAAGGGAAGGATGAGGAAGTGGTGGGGCGGAGGAAGGGGAAGGGCACGCGCTGAGGACGAGGGAGAGGGTCGAAAGCCGAGAGAAGGAGAAGAGGAAAGACAACTCACCTCATCATAGCCCAGCAGCCACATGCGAGGGGTCTGGTAGTACTTGTCGTAGGTGATGGAGCAGTCGTACGTGCGCACTTGGATCAGGTTGTCGCCCGAGGAGCTGAGTTGGGTTCGGTGGAGGAGATGGAGGAGAGGCAGAGGGCCAGGTCAGCTCTCTATGCGAGGAAGAGCCTCGGATACAAGATCTCAACTCACCCCGACCCGCCGCTCACAGGCTGGACCTTCAACGCCGCCTCGTCTTCCTCTTCTACGAGCCCTCCTCCGCCAAGCCCCTCATCCTCATCATCACTCATATCCGGGATATCGTCCATATCGGGGATCTCCTCCTCCTTATCTTCGAGAGTGGTAGATGCGAACTGAGAAGAGAGAGATTGCGAGGAAGAAGGAGCGGGAGCGTCGTCGGGGATGTCGCCGATGATGGGTGCGGTGGAGGGAGTCGGGCCGTCTGTGGTAGGATCGTATTGCGTAAGCTATCTCCCCTCCATTCCCAGCGCGAATCAAACGCACCCTTGCCACTAGTATGAGTAGCAACCCAATCCTCGTCGTCGCCCTCGCCTCCAGCAGCAGCAGCGGCCTCCTCAGCGAACGAAAGCATCGTCTCTCCTTCTTCAGCGCCGGGGACTCCACCACCGTACGCGAGCTGGCTGACTCGACGCAAGCAAGGGACTGTAGGCGAGTCAATCAACGCGGTCAGCTGCCCCACCTGCTCGGCTCCTCTCGGCCAGCGCGCGAAAGCACAAAGTAGACGCACCATTCCTCTGCACCAAGTACTGCTTGTCTGCCGGTAGGTAGTCCCTCCTCTTGCCCTCCTCTCCTGCCTCCCACGCCCAGGTCGGGAACTTGTAGACGAGGTAGTCGCCTGCCGCGACGAACTCTTCGGGGGTGAGACGTCCTGATTCCTTGAACTTGCTGTGGAGCAGGACAGGCGAGAGGTAGTCGCGTACTGCCCAGAATTGGGTCTGTAGCAGAGCAGCGAGAGCAGCGACGAGAGCCGGAGGTCAGTGCGGTGGCGCGTGAGAGCTGCTGTAGCGGTAGCTGAGCCAGTGGGGAGTGGTCTGGAGCTCACCTGAATAGAGCCGAGCATTTGAGCGGGTTGTAGGACGGTACAAGTCGAGTCGGAAATCTAGAGAGCGATGTCGCGGGAGCCAACCTGTTCGCTGAGCGTTCGCTGGGTTGTCCTCCGTCTAACATGTCGTTCTCTCACCCTCTCGTAGGTGGCTTCTTTCTGCAGGTTTCTAGCTCTAACACTGCTCCTACAGGCCCCGGCAATCCTCCCCGCTTGCCAATTGTACCCTCATCAGGCTCCCGCAATCTTCCAGTCTTTCCTCGACGTCAACCTCGGTGCGCTGCATATCCTCGTCTCGCAGGGGCACTGCTAACGCTTCGTTCGACATGCTACAGCTCAAGCATGGAAGGATGTCGAGGTGGTAGACCTGCCCGAGTGCTCTTGCGTCGTCTTCGCCGGATCGCCTCGAGCTGGTGTAGGTCTTTTGGACTCTTGCTGTGTACTGCGAAAGCTCGCTGACATGTTACTCGATGCGCTCGAACAGGCCCCGCAATCATTCGTGCTCCCCATGTCCCTCACCACGCCTACTTCGCTCGCCGAGTGAGCTTCTCCCTTCCCTTTCCCTGCGCCGAGGTGACGGTCAAACTGACGATCTCTTGCCTGCACAGATTCGCCAAAGTATTTGACGCCCTCTCAAGCCGCTACCCGTCCGCCTTCCCACCAGCAACGCCCTCCTCAACCTCCGCCGAACCACCAGCGGTCGCCGAAAGCTCGACTTCCGCCTCACCAACAGAAGGAACAGCACCGCCTCCAGCAGCAGACGGAGACGACGCTTTCACACCAACATTGTACCTCTCCATCGTCGAGAAGGACAGCTCGGTGGTCTACTACGTGCTGAGAAGGGGAGTCGTGAGTCCGAAGGAGGTGCCGGAATGAGTAGAGTAGACTTGGAAGAAGCGGAGGGCTGTACGATGGACATGTAACGCCATTTAATGTAGCTCATACTTTTGCGAGTGCCGAGAGGGAAAAGAGAGCGCGCTCGGTGAGAGAGAAAGACGAGCAGCTCGACCTTGGCTGGTTCGCAAACCCTTGCCTGAGCTCAGAGCGGCCTCGATAAGAGAAAAGTATGCACAGATAACAAACAAGGTCTACACGGCCGCCTCCTTCGAGGTGAAATGGCGAAGAACGTCTCCCTCGGCCTACAAGTCAGAAGTCTCGGTCGCCTCGCCGCCGTCTCCCGCCTTCTCCGCGTTAGCCGCCCCGAGCTGTAAATCCTCCTCCCCTCCGCTACCAAGCCCGACTGTCTCCAACCAGCGAGCCACCTGCCTCACGCCTGCCCCTTCAGCTCCTCTCTCCCAACCTCGTTCCCGATCTCTCTTCAACTCATCTCTCGACGCCCTCAACGCCTTCCTACTGAGCCGTAGCCCTCCTGTTTGATCAGAGCTAATGGTGTCTTGCTCCTTTTCGTCCTCGCTTGAGGTAGAGCTCAAGCTCCCGCCCAAAGGAGGAAGAGACATCGGTCTTCCCCATCTGACCGGCGGCGGCGGTGGGGGATGGTCGAGGTCGTAGAGTAGACGCTGGAGCCGAGCTGCTGCGCTCTCCACCACCTTTGATTTGGTGATGGGCATGTAAGGACCGCCGGGGTAGGGCGTGATCCAGCGCTGGTCCTCGGCGAAGATGCCTGGTTCGTAAAGCGAGGCAGGCGAGTCGGGGTGCAGGGTGTGGGCGCGGGCGAGGAGGGTATGAGCGGCTCGAGAGTTGAGGATGAGGGGTGGGAAGGTGCGGTAGATCTGTCGAGGGGAGGAAGCGTCAGCGCAGAGGTTCGGCGATGAGGGGACGGGCAGAAGAGACGTACCTGCGAGCCCTCGCTCGGGACGGGAAAGCGCATCACCACTACTCTCGTACCAGCGTACACGTCCCATCCCGTTTCGAACCACCAGGGAGTGTTCAGACTCTTCTCGACGAATTCGAGATCCGCCATCCTCGGGCGGAGGTTTCTATGCTCTGCTCCCGTCCAATTCCTCTTCGGCTCAATTGAGCTGTTGCCTATCGAGCAAGGCTGGTACATCTCTCCCACCAGCGCCCCCGGAGCCACGCCGACGAGCGAGGAGGGTTGAGTGAAGTCGGGCAAATGGCGTCCTTGGCCAAAGTCGTGCAGCATGAGACCCTTGAGGATATAGCATTCGGTAGTAGGATCGTACTGAGAGCCGGTGAGGAGCATAGGGCTGTACGCTTGGTGTCGGGAGTCGCCTCGCGCGCGCCCAGCGAGCAGAGAATCGCTCGTCGCTGTCTCCAGTTCTGCTGGCGAAGCGAGGGTAGTTGCCGAGCCTGAGGGTAGTATAGATGAATCTGCTACTGCTGCAGCGAATTCCTGAGCATCGTATGTCGCGTCGCCCGTGTCCAAGCATCCGTCAGGCGCCGGAACGCCAATGAGCTCGTACGGGCGGAGCGTGACATTCTCCTTCAGCGGGAAGTAGTGTCTTTGCTCGCGATAGAGAGGATTTATGGGCGGCATGCCTTGCTTAGACGAGTCGAGAGTAGACGAGGCGAGCGGAGGATGAGAAGCTGCTGGGTTTCGGCGAGGTCAAAGCCAGTTTCGAGACCTCTTTAGACGCCACTTGTAGCTTTAAGGAAAGGCTGAGACTCGATCAACCTATCCGAGCACTTGCTCTGAGCTCTGACGCCCTACAGCCCTTCTTGTTCGCTGCTGCACGTGACTTTCTTCGCTCGCCATCTCCCCTCGTCCTGCGCTCTACATCGAGCCGTATCACAGAACGAAAGAAAAGGTGAAGCATTCCTCCCTCGAGCGAGCGGCAGTCCAGCCACTGTGCGCCAAAAGATCAGCTTGTGCGCTCGCTGCTCGGCGTTCATCTCGCAAGACGAGAGAGCTCACCGTTCTTGACTCCTACGACTCGGTAAGCTACGCAGCGGCAGACTTGCGGTTCTTCTTGCACCTGCGTTGTAATTTCACGAAGAGAACAGAATCGCGTTGGGGCAAGAGAAAGCCGATAGAAGTCAGCGCCGAGCACGAAAGGACGAGAACGAAGGCCGAGCCGACTCCAGATGAATGGGAACAGCTACTCACCAGCTACGGTGACGCTTGCAGTCGTCACGCTGGTGCATCGGCGAGCAGTAGCTCGCCCAACCGCAGCCCGAGCATCTGAGAAGACCGCCGTCGCCTCCAGACACGGCGCAGTAGGGACCGAGGCCCTGCAGCCCATCTGTCAACGTGACTAGTAGCCGATACGCAGTGCCAGTGCTGATGGTATCCGCCTTGTCGACCCTGCTCCCATCGCCGTCGAGCCCTCCGCTACTCCCACCCTTCGCAAGTTGAGCCTTCTCCCACGCAACCTTGACTGCCGTTTGCGCCTCGTCCGATAAGTGAGGAAGGCGGACCGATCGCCTGGTACCATCGTACGACATCACAGGCGACACCGGGCCTTGGCCTCGAATCTCACGCGAGGCGGCTTCGATGCCGAGAAGAGAGACCCAACGAGACCCCACGAAGGTCATCTCGTCCACGGGAACGGTGGATGCGACATTGAAGACGTATCCGGGAGGAAGGGTTGAGATCCGGGTGAGCGCAGTGATCTTGCGAACCTCGATGAGAGTTGGGTCCGTCGGCCGAATCTTGGAGGCAAATGAAAGGCGGAGCGAAGGGGGTGCTACGGCGTTGATGGAGGCTTGAAAGCCGGTGGGGGGTACATCTGGCGAGTGAATGACGAGGACCTCGACCGAAGCGGCTGGCGACTCCTCCGAGAGCCATCGAAGCTGCTCGGCGTAGCTCGAGAAATCGGCGAGACTCGTCGAGGCGGAGCAAACGCTGATCCTCCTGGTCTCCTCGGAGCGAGCGATGGTAGTGATGAGGTATCCTCCCGTACTGAAGACTACGCCGTCGCGGTAGAAGCTCTCGTCCATGAGCGCGAACGAGTAATGAGGCAGGTCTGCGAGATGGATCGCGCCGCCGCGGACTCGGGTGAAGGTAATAGGTATGCTGAGGGCGGATGAGGGGGTCGCTCTTGTCGAGTGTAGTTTGCTTTAGCTTGATGGGCATGGCGGGAGCGAGGGAGAGGGTCGAAGGAAAGAGAGGTGGAACGCGAGGACTCGGAGCAGGGGAAGCTCGGTCTGCGCTTGCAGGAGGGTTAGCTCCTCGGCTGCACCTCCCCTCCTCTGCTTTGACACTCTTCTGCTTACCTGTAGCTCGACTTGAACTCGCCTTGTTGACTTTGCAGCAGCAGCGGTTCGAGCTTGTGGTCCGTCCTCGACGTGTTTCAGCGCCCGAGCGTCGAGCTTTGGGAAGGTGGTGGAAAGGTGTAGAGCTGTAGTCGAGCTGTAGCTGTGCTTCTTTTGGTACTGTACGAGAGTCGAAAGCTGAGAGCGACGAGAAGAGCGAGAGCGATGAAGCGGGAGGGAAAGCGGCTCGAGCCGAGTTGGATTTCGTTCTCTTGTCCTCCTCAGATCAAGCAGCAGCAGCAGCAGCAGCAGCCCTCATCTTGCTCGCTTCTCGTCTCGACAGCTCGAACCCACTAGGACTACAGCTCTAATGAACGCTGAAGCTGCYACTAAGATCCACCACCACTACATCGAAGCAGGCGACCCTCTCCTCGCTGCCTCGACTTCGCCCGACCCAGCTGGCACGCTCGTCTTTCCCGAGTCGCTGCAGCTCAACGAGTACTGCTACGCCGTCCTCAAGCCCGAGTCCAGCATCAAGCGCATCGTAGGAAGACTGAGCTCCATCCTTATTGTCATGCACTGCAAGGAGACGAAGCGCACGACGGTCGAGCTGGCTGGCTCTGGTTACACCTTGTCGGAGCGTTACATCGAACCAGTCAAGGAGCTCCTCGCCGCTGGGAAAGGCTCGGTGTACGCTGTGCTCGCTCAGTTGCCTGAAGGCCCCCACCGCGACGACATCTCGACCGTCCAGCAGCTCTTCAGCAAGCAGGACTTGCCCCTCACTTCCCTCGACAACGTCGACGCTAAGGGCGCTCAGATCTTTTCGGTCGAGCGTGGCACGGGTGCTGTGACCTTCTACCACGCTACCTCCGCCGTTCCCACCCTCTCCCTTTCCACCGCCGACCGCTTCACCACCCTTTTCGACCTTCTCGTAAAGCTGGAGAGGGCAACTACTGTGGCGATGCTTGCTGGCCAAGAGCGACGCCTCTGGAACCAGTATAGTGGCGACGAGTCCCGCCGCCTTCCCACGATCTTCGACCAGGCGCACATGTACATCATGGCCGCTCGCCYTCCCACCGCCGAGGACGAGGACGACGGAGGCTTCCCCCCCTTCCCCATCACTGAGATGTTCGGAATGAGGATGGCGGCAGGCGCTCATGCGATCATCAAAATGTTTCGCGAGGACAAAAGGCCGGGAAACGCCAGCATGGCGGCCGCCGAGAAGATCGCCGAGCTGGGATTGTACTGCGCGGTGTGTGGGGAGCAGGATGACCTAATGAGGTGTTCGGGATGTAAGAAGGTGTACTTCTGCGGACAGGCGCATCAGAAGGACGCCTGGAAAGATCACGCCAACCTGTACGTGTGCCGAGCGACGGGGAAGTTCGATAGCTCGCCAATGACCTTTTCTTCAATTCGACAGGTGCAAGCAGCTTCGCAACAAGAACATCTGGAAGAAGTAGCTTGACAGTCGACTATCGTTGAAYGCGAAGGTGAGCTCACCTTCGCGCTCCCAGCGACCGAAGCTTGATTCGGCGAAGCTAACCGAGTCTTTTCGCTTAGACGACCAGCGGGACGCTGTGGACGACCTCGAGTAGCTTGAAGAGAAGTGTACCGTTCTGAAAGTTTTCAACCCTCCTTCGACGATTTCTACCAGTAGGGATCGGTGGGAGCGAAAGCGAGAGCAAGCCGTCGATTTGCTACTCGGTGCTCGCGTCCGTAGCTCAGGTAGACCTTCGCGAGAGGTGTCAAACGAAATCAGAGAACTGCATGGAACCTCGCAACACCTGTAAAAATCCAGGGAAAGGCGGCGAGCGTGCAGATGGGCTCGATCTCCGAGCCCGCCGAGAGCAGGGGTAGAGGTGAGTTTTGGATAGCGGGGTATAGCTAGCGTTGCAAATGACCTGATTCATTACAGAAGCGAGTGGCGAGTCGAGAGCACGGACCACGATCTGTGCGGAGCTCAAGAGTTGCGAAGGAAGGCTGAAGCTCTTGTCTCTCTTTTACTATGACTCGCTCCCCGCTTCCCCTCGCTCGGCTGCTGCTGTACAGCACATTACATCGACCACCACCTCGCCCTCCTCCGCTGTACCTCTTCAGCTCTTACAGCCGCCCTCTGAGTCGCCAGCTCTCGCAAAGCACGGCCCCACTTCAAGCTCAGGCCAAACCAGCTGTACCAGAGCAGCCAGCGCACCAAGAGATCATCTACATTCACCCTCATCTAGACTTGATGTCGCTCCCACCTTCGCTCTTACCCAACTGGCCTGTAGGGGAGCAGATGCACGTCCAAGGCTCGACCGGCTCTGCTTACGCTCTCACTCGGTGTGTGGCTTGTTCTGGTGCAGTGTAGGCGTCTTTGAGAGCTCAAGCTGACCCMCCCCTGCTGCCCTACTCCCCTACAGCCACTCCCTCAACAACTACTCGTGCTCCTGCCCCGCCTGGAAGTTTCAAAAGGGCCAGTCGAGCGAAGTGAGGACTTGCAAGCAT
Source organism: Leucosporidium creatinivorum (assembly GCA_001600635.1). Classification (NCBI taxonomy): domain Eukaryota; kingdom Fungi; phylum Basidiomycota; class Microbotryomycetes; order Leucosporidiales; family Leucosporidiaceae; genus Leucosporidium; species Leucosporidium creatinivorum. Next base: position 232,356 of record BCKL01000031.1, on the reverse strand, counting down.
CTCAGGGAGATGTTGGGCGATGCGTGAGTACTAGTGCGCGTGGTGGCTGGGGCTAAGCGGCGAGTTGGGTGGGCTGCATGCTCGCCGAGCCGAGATGCAGTGGGAGGCTGAAGAGGACGTTGACACGCGTTGGAAAGGCTGACCAGCGCGCGAGGAGGGCGCTGAGGGCTGTATAGCCACTGGCGAGGTCTAGCGACGCGTGGAGAACGGGTGGAGCGAGGTGCAGCTGGGCCAGGGCCTTCGTGGCGCGCTCGGCGAGGGCTGAAGCTCTTCGCTGGGCGGCCCCTTGCCGTTGTGCGTCGACTGCATCCCATCTTAGCAACAACAGAAGACCTGTGTTGCTCTCGATAAGGCGTAGAGCTGAGCTTCGACTCTGCGACCGACTTGGACTGAGCTGAGCTCCGTCGGGGGCGGCTGCTCCATAGTGAGACCGGCTTTGGCTACTAATGGGGTCTGAAGGTGCAGGGTGCACCATCAAGACGCGCCACCGTGCGCGTGTCACGTTGCAGAGCAGCCAGCAAGGTTGGACGAGCCAGGAAGCCGCGCTTTTGCTTGCTCGGCGCGGGCCAGCAGCTCGCCGCCGGTTGGCTGATACCATGAGGACCTGCCCTCTCGAGCTCAGACTGCCCTCGGCACTCCCTGTGACGTTGAGACGCAYCGCTGACGCTCCTCTCTGCTCTCCTCCGCTTCTCTCTTGCCTCCTTCCTTCTCACCCTCGCCTCGTCTCCCCTCCCTCCTCCTTCGCGCCCTTTCACCCGCTCCTTTCGAAATAGACACGAGAACACTCGCACCGGGACCGAGCCCCCCAAGGGAAAGAAGAAGGCGACCAAGAAGCGTCCCGCCGCCGCTGCTGGAGACGACGACGAGGTCGCTGCCCCTCCCATCAAGAAGAAGGCCGCGCCGAGGAAGAAGAAGGTCGTTGATGAGGAGGATGGAGCTGCTACTGGAGGAGGAGCGCAGAGTGGATTCACGCCTCTGCTGCTCGCTCAGTCGTTCGAKTTGGGCGGAAAGAAGGATCCCGAGGGCATGTGGGTCAGCGAGAAGCGTGAGTCGGCTGAGGTAGCGCATGTGGGCTGCTCGCTAAGTTCCATCATCTACTATCATACAGTCGACGGAGTGCGCGCTTACTGGGATGGGATCGACACCGTCTGGTCGCGTACGGGCAAGCGCTTCTCGGTGCCCAAGTTCTTCCTCGACCGTGAGTCCGGCCTCGTTCCCTTTCTGTCGCAGCTGCACGCTGACACCTTCTTTACGCCTCTGCTCCTCCTTCGCTTCCAATCAGGCCTCCCTCGCAACCACTCGCTCGACGGAGAGCTCTACCTCGGCCGCGACCGCTTCGACGAGACCTCGGGCATCGTTCGCACCACCAACACCAGCGAGGCGAGCGAGGCCAAGTGGAAGCAGATGAAGTTCATGGTGAGCTGAGAGCGTCTAGTGTGGAGAGCGACAGTCGCTCAGAGTTGACCCCGGCTTTCGCTTCTCCTCCTCCTTCCTCCTCCCTCCTCCTCCCTCACCTCTCTTCTCCTCGCCACCGTCACTCGCGACTCTCCTTTTCTTCCTTGGCGCTTTCTGACAGGTCTTCGACATCCCCTCGATTGGCAATCAGTCCTTCGAAGCCCGTCTCCAACAACTCAACGCTCTCTTCCCCGCCGACAAGGAAGGACCCGTCCAAGTCGTCAAGCACGAGCTCTGCAAAGGCATCGAGGACCTCAACGAGAGGCTGACTGCGATTCAGAAGATCGACGGCGAGGGGTGAGTCGTCGAGCTGACTCGCTTCGGCGCTCGCTCCAGATCGCTGAGGCGGCGAGCCATTGTTGACTGGTTCCACCCCCCCTCTTCTCTACCTCTTCCTTCTTCTCTTCGKTCGACCACAGCCTCATGCTCCGCGTCGCCGGCTCCAAGTACGTCGGCAAGAGGGACAAGTCGCTCCTCAAGGTCAAGACGTTCTACGACGCCGAGGCCAARGTCGTCGGCTACGAGCCTGGCAAGGTGCGTTGATCTCCTGTCTCTTCCGCTTCGMTCRARYRCTGACYYMAMTCYWCWCCYAYACAGGGCAAGTAYGCGCTCGTRACSGGATCCCTCATCKGCGAGATGGAGTCGGGCCAGCAGTTCAGCGTCGGCAGCGGCATGAGCGATGCGAGGAGGGCTGATCCGCCTCAGGTGGGTTCTTGTCTCTTTTGCCCACCTTCTGCCGCTTTGCTCCCTCCTCGWYGACTCAGAACCGARCTGACCTCGTCTCCTTTGCCCTCGCCTTCTCGCCCGCCTTTCCTCCCTCGCTACTCGTCACACCGTCACCCTGCTGCCTCGCTCTCCTCCCTCGTCTGCCAAATCCCACAGCTCGGCGCCATCATCTCCTACCGCTTCCAAGAGCTCACCAAGGGCAAYATCCCYCGCTTCCCCACCTTYGTCGGCGAGCGCGCCGAYATGGATGCTCCCAAGGACTGCATCGTCAGGACTTCGATTGCGAGGGCCRACACGGGTGCTRGGGATGAGTGAGGGTTTAGGAGGAGAGGTCCTGAGGCCGCTTGTTTCGCTTGATGAGGACGTTCGCCGAGGCTCGGTCGCTTGATGTGGGTGGAGCCGAGGGGACGATGCTTGTAGATACCTTGTAGTGATCAGTAGCAGTAACATACCCCACTCTCTAGCCATTAGCCTTTCATTCAGTATCAAGGGGAGAGGAGGCAGAGAAGGAGCAAGAGGCCGCCGAGAGCTGCGCCGAGCGACTTCGAGACGAGAGTTCGCCCTGCTTTGCCTCGCAGTGGGAACGCTTCCTCGAACGCAATAATAGCAGATGGTCCCTACATCGCGCCAGCACAATGTTCTCCATCTTATCAGCCAGCTGTTCAGCGTCACAAGGGAAGATCAGCTTCGGCCCTCTTCGAACGAGTCAAGACGGTGCACGAACCAGTCTGTAGCTCGGTAAAAACAGCCTGCTAAGCCTTCTTAGGCTTTGACGCTCGGTTCTTCTTGCACCTGTAGAGCCAGGAATGAGAAGCATCAGCTTGGGTGGGGCGAAACGTGACGAACCGAGCCGAGCCGCCTCGGCTGAGTTGAGCCAACGTACCAAGCCTTGTGGCTCTCCCAGTCCTGTGCCTGGTGACCTCTAGTGGTGCAGTAGTAATCGAGATGGCACCCAGCGCATCACTGAAGGTTGTCTCGAGTCGCACAGACGATGCAAAAAGGACCGAGCTGCGCCATCAGCCTCGCCGACATCGTGACCCTCCCCTGCCTTCCGCCTTTCTCCATCTCCTGTGCATCCGTCAGGAGGTCTGATAGACCAGCCCAAGCTCCGGCAGGATCCTTCTCCGGCCGGATGCGCTTCGTTTGTCGAGCAATCTTGATGGCGTCCCTCGCCCGGTCGGAGAGGATGGGAAGGCGAGCAGTGAATGCCGTCCCGTCGTACTTGCACCACATCGGAGGAGGGGTATTCGGTTGATCGACTGCGTGGGCCGCGATGGCTAGAGCGACGAGGACTTTGAAGGGTAAACCGATCTCGTCTCGGTCTTCGGGGACAAAGCCGTCGCAGAGAGGCGTAGGATGGTACATGGTGATGATGGGGACGGAGGAGTCGATGGAGGTGACCTTCTCCACGGCGAAAGCGGTGGCCGTGCCCGCATCCTTGTAGCGGGTGGTGAAGGAGAGTCGGTGAGGTACGCCGAGCTTTCGAGCTTCGGCCTCGAAATCCCTCCATGGCTCTCGAGTCGGCTCGAAGATGATGATATCGATCACTACCCCTTCCTGGCCATTTCGTAGGAACTCGAGGTGGTCGTTGTACTGACTTGGGGCAACTTCATCTTGCCCTACGACGAGGATTGTCGTCCGCAGAGTCGCCTTGCAGTGGGAGATAACGACGGGCCAGGTGAAGTCGCCGGTGGCGTTGAGGAGGTTGGAGTCGGGCTTTAGGAAGATGTAGGCGTGGGGAGCGACGGGGAGGCTATTTGGGATATTGAGCACGAAGCCCTGGAGGCGTCGAAGGAAGCGTCGCCTGTCGCCACGAGGCCTGGTGTGATTGATTCGAGGATGGGATCATGTCGGGTGACGGTGTGGTGCTTGAGCCTGAATGCCATCCTGCTTTCCCGCGCCAGACAGCGAGTCGGACAACTCCGGCGCTCGCTTTCTTGCTGTCCCCTTATTGCTGCTTCCAGCCACTTTGCTACATGTCTTTCGAAATGTCGCGACGAGCTCTGCTGTAGCTCAACAGGCTACCCGGCAGCTGCCTCGCCCTTCTCTCGCCTTGTCGCGTTCGAACTGCAAGCTCACGCGCCTGCTCTTCTGGCGCCGCACGAAGCTACAGGTGAGCTACCGGGACGATATATCGAAGCAAATTGGAAGCAATCAGCTCACACAGCTCGTATCCAGGCAGCGCCTTGCAATGTCTACTTTGCGCTCTGCTCTTGAGCCATCGACGTTCGCGACCGAGTCTGAGCTGCTTCTCCTCGGAGATCGAAACTGCTGCTTGCTCTCGCCGGCGCCCGTCGATTGAGCCTCTGAGATTCCCTTTTGGGATGCGCGGCAGTCCAATTGCTCCTCAATGCCTACAAAACAGGTCGGCTCGGCGACGAAGCCTTCTCGGCCGCCCATTTGCCACCGTCCGAGCGCAATGCCAGCCCCTCACTCTCTCCACACCGCCGCCACACGTCTTGCTCCCACGCCTCTCCGATCCACTTCACACCCTTTAACATGTCCTTCCACCTCCAATCCGCTCCCGCCGAATCGACTCGCTCCGCCTTTGCAAAAGCTCCTAGCAGCTCCGTCGCTGCGGTTGCGGTATCATAAGCGTTGAAAGCTAGGTATACTGATACCGATCTGCATCCCATTGGCAGAGCTTGCACCGAGATGCCATTGGGGTGGAGCGGCGGAGGGAGGAGGCCGGCGACGAAGCGAGGGGTGATGACAGACTGGGAGGTGAGGGGCAGCTGGGCGTGGACCGTGTGTAGTAAGGAGTTGACAGAGGATGGAAGAAGGTTTGGGTCATTTGTGAAGGGCATGAGGTTGTCGAGATCTTGGACTGGCTCCGCCGAATGCACCCCCGAGGGAAAGAGAGACGAGAGTTGCAGCGGGGCGGACGGATTGCGCGTGAGGGGCAAAGGTAGATGGAGATGGGATGTATGGAAGCTTTGTTGAGGGGTGATGGGTGAGACGGTGGACTCAGGGAGGGTGCGAGCGAACAGCGGGTCGACCGAGAGCGAAGGAGGAGGAGGGCGTGCTTGGAGTCGGGCGAGGTTGCGCCGTTGCTTGCGTCGTTTCCACTCGCCGTCGAGGAGCAACAGGGGAGGAGTTCTAGTCCCTAAGAAGGTGAGAGCGACGAGGCGTGGCGTCGAGATATTTTTGAGGTCGTCGGCGCCGAGGGGGGCGAGGTATCTCGCTAGCGGCCAGCAGAGGGGCAGGTCTCCGGCCAAAAGGTCCTGTAGAAGGAGTCTTCAGCTCGGACCTCAGCCTTGCACAGGAGCCCAGTAGTGCTCACCTTTGGCAAAGGATCCTCGAGCTCGCCGTCGGCTGTCACCCTCGCCATCAACTTCAACCGAGGCCCGCGCTGTATTCTGACCGTTTACTCTCTCTGCAGAGGCGGAAATAATCCTCACTAGTCCCATCGCCACAGCTCGTGCCGTGTACTGCTCCCAGACCGCTACGTATTCGGCGTTGGCATCCTTGCGCGAGCGCAGCCAGACGTTTAGCGTTGCGATAAACGGCGAATCGTGGCCCCGAGTGCTGAGAAGCTTCAGCTCTCGTAGCAATGGCTTCAGCGACTTGATCTCCTCCTTCTGGCTCTCGAGGAGTCTAGCCCGACGGCGCTTGAACTCGGCTTGGGCGAAGACAACGTGAACGGGTGAGGCGCAATGGTGGAAGCGCAATAATGACAGTCGGAGTGGTGAGAGCAAAGCTGTAGCGGAGGGATCGTAGTCGAGAGAGACGTCGAAAAGATCTGGGAGGGCAGTCATGCTCGGCGAGGTGAAGGCGAGGGGATGAAGTGGGCGAGATAGGCGAGCAGCAAGAAAAAGGGCCAGTCCAAGTCCGACTAGAAGCACTGTAGTACTCGACCCGTGCTGAACTGTAGAGAGGCAAGTTGAGCGAAACGAAGCTGTGCAAAGCCGCACTTGTTCGGCGAGCAGGAGAAGCTTACTGTTCGGCGCTGGGTAGCTCTCAAACGCTGCAGAGGGGCTGGCGAATACTGTATCAAGTCGCTGATGCTGCTGTACACGAAATGATGGCGAAGAAAGAGGAGCAGGAAAACGCACAGCGGAGGAGAAGGGCAAGCTGGCAGGAGTCTCGCAGGGCTCCTCTTCGGGCTAGAATGTACCTCATCAAAGTGGACTCTGGGGCGCAGACCCGCCATTGTAGAGGTGTATCAACACGTAGCAGCATCTCTGAAGCTCCTTCGAAGCTCCTACACCGCTCGCCACTCGAGGAGACCATCACCGAGCAGCAGGTTCTCGCGAGTGTCACGCCTTCCCGAGCGTTGTTAAGCATGTTTGAAGCTTCGTGCAGAATCCTCAAGCTATGTGCATAAGACAGCTTGCATCTCTGCCCAACCCTGCTTCCTACACCACCCGAACGCGCTTGACCGCCCTCTCCTCGACGGCCATCGACGGCCGACGACCACCTTCTCCTCGACCCTCAGCCTTGACAGCGTCGCCTCAAAGACCCGACAACTCCCAAGCTGCCCATCCCCAAGCGCTACCGGCGACCAAAGTCCTCCAAGTCCACTCCTCGGTCGCATCGACGAGCTCGGCGCTCGCTCTGCTGGTCGTCGACAACGCCTGCAGCGCCCGAGCAGCGCTCTCCATTGTTGCATAGCCGAGATGGCCATATACGACTCCCTTGGTATCATCGTCGCGGTCGGTACAGGTGTAAAAGAGAGCGTCGGGGAAGAGGGAGGGTGGCAAGGAGGAACCGACGAGCTGGCGGAGCTGCTTGCTGCAAATTGCGTCGACGGGGCGGGGGATGACGATTTGGATTGTACGGAGCTGACGAGAGAAAGAGTAGGGAATAGGGAGGAGCTCGTTGTTGTGGCTGTCAACGAGGGGGAGAAGGTCGTCGAGTTGAGAGGGAGGCGATTTGGGTGTTGAGGAGGGAGTGGCTGGCGTCAACTGAATAGTACTGGCTCCTCCTGCCAAGCTCTTTGATGGTCGGGCTGTCGTCGTCGCCGTGGCCTCGATGCGCCGACCCTTGCTCGCCAGAACAATGCTCAGGATGGACCGAGCAGGCTTGCTCTGCCGAGTGCTGGTCGAAGGGCTGAGCTTCCTCGACTTCCATGCTGCCGTAGCCTCGGCGCACATGCGAGCATCTTTGGAGAGGAAAGCGATGGCGACGATTTGGGGAGTCGAAAGCCGAGCAAAATGGGCGATCTTGACGGGTCGGAGCCACTCGTTCAACGGCCAAGCAAGCGGAAGCTCGTGCAAAGCGAGTCCCTGTAGATGCGAGGTGGTCAGCCTGGAAGATTTCTGAGAGCGGAGAAAAGACGTACGAAAGGCAGAGGCTCGGCGAGACTGGGGCCGAACGACGCTGCTGGTCCCTTCTCGACGAGCTGAGTCCCCTGATCACCACGCCGGAAGCGAATGACTCCCATACGCACCGCCCGAGCGATATAGTCGTCCCATCCCATGGTAGCGCCCTCCGAGCTCATCCTGAAGCCAGCGCCGAGGTGGCTCTCGACATCCCGCAGCGAGGGCACCTTTTCTCCCGCGCTGAGCTTGGCTAGCAGTCGCAGCAGAGGTTTGTAGCTGCTCAGGATTCCTTCCTGTTTTCGAACGAGGGCGCTGCGCCGCCGAACGTACTCGATACGGCCGAGCTCCACTGTAACGGCGTTTGCCGTGGGATGGAAAGGGAGAAGTACGAGCTGGACTGGGTGAAGTTTGGGTATAGACGTAGGGGTGAAGTTGAGCGGGATGGTGAGGAAGTTGGGCTGTGTGGTCATGGTGCGATAATGCGAAGCGAGCGCGGGCGAGTTAGGTGACTGGTGAGCGAGGGAAGTGAAGGCGAAAGGTGGTGAAGTCGAGGTGCAGAGTAGGTCAAATGAGGATAGTGTGGCAGCTAAAGACGAGCAGAAGTGTCAGCCAGTGAGCAGCAAGACGAGCGAGACGTTGGGTCGCTCGCGAGCCAAAACGAGCGAGGTTGAGGGAGCAGGGTGAGGAGACTTACGAGTCTGACGGCGCGTCGTAGTAGCAGCTTGATGTAGGAGTATAAGAGAAGCGAGAGCTGTGAACGACGAAACAGAAGAAGAGCGGCGGTTCAAGCTGGGAGGGGGTCCGAGGAGTGCGGTCCAAGCTTGCATACACTCTGCAGTTGGGCAGGAGGGAGCCGCAAGCTGGTGTACATCTCCACAAACTTTGACAGTGTTGTTTGAGGGCTGTTTGCGTACTCTGCCGGCAGCGACCTCCTTCGCCGAGTACGGAGCGCCGAGCTCTTCGCAACCGCTCTCGACAGGCTCACAAGCAAGAGCAGATGCTGTTTAGTCTAAGTTAAGTCAAACCTGCTACCTTAGCAGCGCTCCATTGTCGCGCAACATCCTTGCACCTGCGAGAGAGCAGAGGAAAGTCAGCCTCGGCGCTCGGTGCTCTCGGCGCTCGAGCTGGCGAAATGACGAGCCTCAAATTCACTCAAATCCGTTTATGGTAAGGGCGATCCTCCTTCTGATGAGCTGCTCCACAATACTCCTCCGCCTTGCACCCCGAGCACCGTAGTATCTTTGTCCCATCGCGCTCCTCCTGACCGCAGACCTTGCAAAACGCCGGCATCCTCAGCAGCATGCCCACCAACATATTCAACCTCATCATCCCCATCATGTCTACCCGTCCAGGCTTGATCTTGTCCACGAAGTCCTGCACCGAGGTCCCCAGCCGCGCGTTGATGAGCAGAGCGCGAGCCGAATCGCCGAGAATTGGTAGTCGGCTGGGGATATTCTTGCCGTTGTATTGCTCAAACAGCTCCGCTGGAACTTGATCGTACGCTTCCTGGACAACCTGGTTGAGCCCGACGAGCATGGTCCAGCGACTACGAATGGCTTGCTCGGCGCGAGTGGTGACGGTGCCGTCCGAGTTGAAGTTCCTCCCTTTCCCGAGGTCAACGATGGCAGTCTTGGCCGTTCCGCGCTCGACGATGACGACGGAAGGATGTGTCTTGGTGTCGATAGCGCCGACTTGAGCGGTGAAGGAGACGGGGATGTCGAGGTGCTCGCCGACCTGACGAAAGACGTCCTCGAGCGCCATCGTGCTGTACTGGTCCCGTGGAGCGATCACGAGAACCTCCATCGAGGTCTTCTGTCCATCAAGGACCCACAGGAGCTGCTGGTAGTAGCTTTTGGGAGGTTTCCCGACGGTGAGGGCGCTAACGTGGGTCCGCCTTGTGGCAGGGCAGTGGCAGACGATTACATCGTACATGCCCGAGATCTTGACGGCGATTCCCTCCTTCCCGCCCGACTCGGGCTCGAGCTTGCCGTACGAATGGCTGGTGACCTCGACGAGATGAGGGCTCGTCCCCAGCGGGCCAACTGGGTCTCTGCAGGAAAGTGGGTCGCTGGCAGGTGCTTTGCGGGTTGTGAGCTCAATGGGCATTATGCTCGTGCTTGAGTGTAGGCTGTCGAAGTCGAGGTGAGGAGCGAGGAGATGGCGGAGGCAAGAGCCAGCCGCCCCACATTCGCTGAATTGGTCGACCTCCTGTCGTCGGCGCGAGTAGAGTACATATCTTCATCTAATGAATGGACTACAGAAAGAGGTTTTGAGTACAAAGGAGCTGAGAGTCTCTCTCTCCCTCGCCTGAGCCGAGCGCCGAACTACATATTGGGTCTACGAAGTACCTGTATAACAGCAGATGGACACCCAAATACGCTCTCAGATCTACACCACCCACTTCTACACATCTACGCTTCCTCAGCAGCAGCAGAAGCAGCCACCTTCGTCTCCTTCTCCTCGACCGAAAGGGGTGGGATCTGCTCAGCTCAGGGCAATCAGCTCTCAACTCGCTCAGAAAAGAGAGGAAACGGACTCACAAACAGATTGGACAACCACGCAAGGAACGCAAAGAGCGCGCAGAAGAGGAAGACCCAGCGGAGGGCGACGGCGTACCCTTCTCGAGCGGCTTGTCGAAGCTCGGGGGAGAGGGTAGCGATCTTGCTCGAGTCCTCGCGGATGAGCTTGATGATCTACAAATCGTAAGCGAATTGTCAGCGTCTTTCGAAGATGCGAAAGGCCAAAAGCCAAGCTCGGCGAAAGCACAACTCACCTTTCCCGCGCCCTTTCCCGTGATCCTCTCCTCCAGCGCCCTAACCAACACCCCCTGCATAATAGCACTAGTACTAGCCACCCCAACGACCTGTCCCGCCGACCTAAACAACCACAAGGCACCCGTCAAAGCTGGTACGGCGGCATTGTCGGTGGCAGCGAGGAGGGCGATGAAGGATGAGTTGAGCATGTAGACGAAGCCGAAGCCCATGGGGAAGACGGAGAGCCATTGGTGGGCTGGGGAGGAGGCGGAGGTGAGGGTGGAGATGAGGAGGACGGCGAGGACTGGGGAGAGGGGAGGTTAGCGAGCCGAACGGAGAGAAAAGGAGGGGGGCCGAGGGCGGTTCAGTGTGATGGCGATTGCGAAGTGGTAGAAGACAAATCGCTCACCCGATCCGAGTCCAGCGACCGCACTCGGGACGTAGTACTTCCCCGTCCGATGAAGCACGAAGCCAGCAACGAAGCCGCCGATGACGTTTCCGATGGAAGTGGGAAGTAGATGGGCTCCAGCCTCGCCAGCAGTAGCTCCTTTGATAGCGAGGAAAAAGATGGGCAGGTGGTACATGATGCCGAAATTGCAGACGGCCACGAACTGTCAGGGAGGGGAGAAAGATCAGCTTCGGCTGAGCGACGGAAATGGGAGGGAGGAGACGTACAATGGTGACGGCCATGGCGAAGAATGGAGTGCGTTGAGAGAGGAGCTTGAGAGGGAGGATGGGCTCGACGGCAAACTTGGCTTCCACCACGACGAAAGCGACGATGAAAGCGGGAGCGATGGCGGTCGAAGCGATGACCCAAGGGTTCGACCACTGTTCAGTGTGCAGAGTTAGCGCTACTCTGCATCTACTTGAGCCTTCACTCACCGGCAACTGCTCGTTATTCCTCAGACTCAAGCTAATGAGGAAGCTCCCGAACGCGATAAAGATCAGGAAGCAGCCAGCAAAGTCGATCCTCCTCAGCTTCTGCTTGACCGTCTCTCCACTGCGAGCTCCGATCGCCGAGTAGTTGATGTTGCGCAGGCCAGAGAGGAGGGCGAGAATGAGGAGAGGGACTTGGAAGATGAAAGCCGAGCGCCAGCCGAAAGCATCCGTCACGAACCCGCCGAGTGGGCCGCCAAGGGCTCCGCCGAGCTGCGAGTCAGAGTAAGATCAGCTCTGTTAGCGATAGGAGAACAAAGACCAACTCACCGCCCAGACAGCTCCCGAAACCGAGCCGACCAACCCCCTCTGCTTCAACGGAAACAAATCGCTGACGACGATGCTCCCCGTCGTCATGATCCCTCCTCCTCCCGCACCAGCAATAAATCTAGCCACAATCAACCACGTCATACTCGGCGCCAGGGCGCACAAAGCTGTCCCCAGCGTAAAGAGAAAGATGGCAGAAGCGTTGGCTGCTCGTCGGCCGACTATGTCGCACAGCCGGCCGTAGAGGGGCGTGAAGGTTATGTTGGCGAGGAGGAAGGAGGTGCCGAGCCAGGAGGATTCGTGAGAGGCGTGGAAGGAGGCGGCGATGGGTTGGATTACTGCCGAGGGCCGAGGTGGGTTAGCGAGGCGCGAGAGAGTGGCATGGGAGGAGCGTACGGGCTGCAGTGATGGTCATGTCGATGGCCTGTAGAGAATAGAGAGCTGATTAGCACTCGTTTTGGCCGGGAAGTGCTGAGCGAGATAGCTCACACTCAGGAAGACGGCGAGAAAGGTGCCAGCGAGGATGATGACCTTCTTCCTCGACGGTAGATCCAGAGCAGACACGCTTTCTCCCTTGCCCGCTTCATCTCCCGCCAAAGTGGTTGTCTCGCTCGACTGCCCGCTGAAGTCGCGAGGCGGCTGGGGAGCAGTCGGTCCGGTCGATGCGAGCAGTGGGGAGCGTTCGCTGCTGGCCATGTCCTGTAGGGTCGTAGGGGCGTTTTGGAATCAAGGCAAGGCGTGGGAACGGAGCAAAAGCTTCCTGTGCTCGGCCTTGGGAGCGCACACCGCTTGGGAAGGCGACGAGTTGATCGAAATGATGTGCTGAAGTCAGGGGTCGAGCGTAATGTAGTGTGGTAGCAGCGAGTGGTACATGGCGCTATGTGTAGTCCATTACGAGAGCTGTAGTCGAGCTGAGACGGGGAGGAGCGATTTGGCAGAAGGGAAAGGAGTAAGTTCGCGCTCGAGCCCTTCTGCCTCCCGCTACATTTCTCGTCGACTGGCTCGTCACTCGTCAGCTGCTACAGAGGATCGACTACAGCTCGCTCTATCGCCCTACAACTCTACAGTAGCTCTGCAAGATGGACGCCCTTCAGGTCATCACTCGCCGTCTGCCAGCCCAGCCTTTTGTCGCCCTCATCGGAGAGGTGAGTGCGAGTGCAGAGCTTGGGATGGGTCTACTGGACTATAGAAAGAGCTCGACAGGTCGAGGAGGCACAGCAATGTTGCTGGGGAGCCGAAGATGGAGCTCAGCTTCAGACGACGCGTCCTTGCTGCTCGGAGCTCGCTCTCGCGCAGAGGGCGGGCCTGTGCTACTAAACGCTGTCGGCTGGATCTGAGCTCGGGTGCGCTCGCCTACAGAGGAGCTCAAGGTCTGCGCTGGCTGCTAGCAGCGCGACTTCGCTTCGACGACGTTCCGCTTGCTGGCTCGAGTGGGCTGGTAGTGGAGACTCTTCACCTTGAAGCCGCGGTGTGCTGGCAGTACTGCTGCTAGAGAGAACCACAGCTGCTGCTCCGGACCAGGTGGAGCGTGCGCTCTGCTCGCCTCGCAGTTCAACTGAAGCAGCTCGCAGGAGCTGTTGGTCGACTTGCATCTCATTACTGTGCGCTCGTCGACCGTACAGCTTGAGCTGCTGCTTGCCAGTTCTCTTCTCGAACCTTAGCCCTGCTCCTGCTCCCGCTGCGCCGAGCCTCTCGCTGACCTCCCCTCGCTCGGCTCACAGGAATGCTACACCTCCCTAATCTACAACACCAACCTCTCCGACTCCACCTGCATCCAATACTCCATCTCCAAAGCCCTCGGGTTCGGCATCGTCCTCGGCGGATCCATCGTCAAAGTCCCTCAGATCATCAAGATCGTCTCGAACCGCTCGGCGCGAGGCTTGAGCTTGAGTAGCTACCTCTTGGACACGGCGGCGACGGGAATTACGGTGGCGTACAACATAAGGAATGAGTTCCCGTGGTCGACTTATGGGGAGAGCGTGTTCCTTTTGGTTCAGAATGTGAGTCTCGGTCGTCAGCACTTACGACGCTCTCGCTAACGCTCTCCTCGTCAACAGGTCGTCATCATCACCCTCATCGTCCTCTACACTCCCCGCTCCTCTCCCCTCACGCTCGCCCTAATTCTCGGCGCCCTCGGTCTCGCCACCTACCTGCTCTCCTCCCCCCTCCTCACCCTCCCAACCCTCAAGCTCCTCCTCTCCGCCTCCATCCCCCTCTCCCTCTCCTCCAAGCTCCCCCAAATCATCTCCAACTTCCGCCTCGGCTCGACCGGTCAACTCTCCGCCTTCCTGGTGTTCAACTCTCTGGCTGGGTGTTTGGCGAGGGTGTATACCACTAGTACGGAGACAGGCGATAGCGTACTTTGGTGGGGATTCGCCCTCGGGGCACTGTTGAATGGGGTTATTGGGGCGCAGATGATTGCGAGTTGGAATCAGGAGGGAGGCGCAGCCGGGGAGAGGGTCAAGGAGAAGGTCGAGCGGGAGGAAGAGCAGTTGGAGAAGGTCGAGGTGCACCGTGAGGCGATGTCGAGGGATGTCGAGACCCCCGTGAAGAAGGTGCAGCAGGGCGCGAGCCCCAATGTGTCGAGGAAGAGTAGTCCTGCGAGCGCTAAGCGCTATGTTAGGAAGTTGGAGTAGCGTCGTATAGGCTCGTCATTGAGCTCTCTAGTACAGTACTCTCAATGTTCATCACGCGCTACGATGAATGATATGCGAAGATAAGAGACCTTGCAAAATGCGCCTCGGCTCGGCGATGACTAATAAGCTAAACGAATGGGTTCCACCTCTCTCCATGCCACTCTCCCTCTGCTCCCCCTGCACCTGCACCGCCAGCAAGTCGATCCGCCTCTCTCACATCTTCCTCCAACAGCTCTCCCAACCACTCCTCCACGGGCGGCTCTTCACCCGCTCGGAAATCGAAGAGCTTGTTGAAGCACGGCAAGCCCGGCGTGGAGAAGTGCTTGTAAGGCTCTGTAGCTGAGATTCGGGAGCCACAGCGGAAGCAGAAGTGGGTGGAGCATCTTGAGCCTGTAGATCGTCAATCAATCAGGGTCAGCGCCGAGAACGAGCGAATCGAGGAACAGCGACTCTGTAGCAAGCCGAACTGACATGCCATATGCGCACAACCGGCGCTACGCTCCACATTCACACGACAACCAGGACACGCCTTGGTACTGCCCTCCAACCACTCCCTATTCCCTCTCTCCTCCTCCCACCTCTCGACCAACCGTCTGACATTTCCCCTCCCATACCTCCTCTCCAACGCCTCCTTCTCACTATCCCCGCCTTCGAGCCATGCAGTAACGATAGCACCGGATTGAGGGAGGGAGCAAGGGGCCACGCCGTGCCAGGTGAAGCGGCAGAGTTGGCAGAAGGCGTTGGAGCAGCGGGGGCAGAGGCGCAGGTTGGTGGTGGGGTCGTCTGTTGGGGGTGGGATGGGCGTGAGACAGGAAGGGCGGGGGCAGAAGGCGATGGATGGGTCTGGTGGAGGTGAGGGAGAAAAGAGAGAGAGCAGAAGTGGTCAGCGCCGAGCTCCGACCGACGGGAGCGAGCTTGGCAGGCAGAGAAGACGCTGTAGCCTCAGCAGCAGCGAGATAAAGGTCAAATTGTACTATCGCTGGTAATCGTCGCGACCGTGCAGTCGTCTCGTGCGCCGAGCGAGCGCCGAACTTCGACCAGCGGCGAAGCCCAGCTAGCTAGTGAAGGGGCTGTAGCGACCTCGGGGCGGTCATGATCCCTCTGATCGTGATCGACCTGTTTCCCGCTCGGGGCCTGCATCGCTATCGCTCTAGCCGCCCTCCCCCCCGCCCCATTCACCACGATCGCCTCCCCCTCCCCTCTCCTCCCCCTCGAAAAGACAGCCAAAACTCACCACTCTCCACCCTCTGTTTCTCCCCCATCGTCTTCCACCTCCCCCTCATCTCCCTCCCAACAATACTCTCCAACTCCCCCTCCCCCACTTCTCCCGGCCTCATCCCTCCCTCCCCCTCTTTCCCCAACCACTCCCTCTCCCATTTAACCCTCTTCGCCGTGCACTCAGTATCGGGGCAAGCGACCCCCCGGACTAGGCCTTCGGTGATGAGGAGGGTGAAGTAGTCCCGGAGGCAGGGGAGACAGAAGACGTGGGAGCAGGAGGCGAGGCGAGTGCAGGAAGAGCCTTTGTGCGGAGAGAGGCAGAGGGGGCAGGAGAAGGTTTGGAGGGCGAAGGAGAGGCCGCTGGTTGCTTGTTGGTGGGAAAGGAGAGTGGTGGAGAGCCGTGCGGAGGAGGGAGTGGACTGGCGAAGGACGAGAGGGAACGTGAGGGAGAGGGCCGAGATGAGCGAAGAGTGGGCGATGAGGTCGTGCATCATCCAGAGGCACTCCTCGCCGGGTTGCCAGACTGTTCATCATCCCACAACCCAGTCAGCCCACCGCACGAGAAGCCAAAAAAAAAAGAAGAGAAGGGTACGAACCCTCGCCGAGCACCTTCTCCAGCTCCCGCACCCTCTCACTTCCAAGCCAGCCTACACTATCTCTCACGCTCACCCGCGGCGCCTCTTTCTCCGGATATCCTCCTCCCAGCTTGACGACCAATTCGAACGGCGGCATATACCGCAAGCTCAGCTTCTTCGGTCCTCGCTCTTTCTCCTTCTCTTCTGGCTCGGCGGGGAGGGAGAGCAGAGAGGGGGGTGGTGGTGAGGGGGTGAGGTGGATGAGGGTATGGCCTTCGGGCGTGGCGACGCCGTGTTTGGTGAGAGAGAGGGTGAGGACTGATGATGACCTCGGCGTTGGAGGAGCGGCGGCGTGAGATGCTGGTGGGGGTGGGGGTGAACGAGGTTGAGGCGAGCGTGGTGCTGAGGAACAGGAGGGCGGTGGTCGATTCCGAGGTGGTGCTGCTGGAGTTGAGGGCGAGGAAGGCGAGTCAAGAGGCCGAGCTGGACCTTTCCCCCCTCGGCGCCGAGGTCTCTTCCTGCTCTTCCCCGCCCCTTCTCCCACCGGTCCCTCCTTCTTGCTCTTCTCTCTAACCTCCATCGTCTTGACACCCTCAACCACCGCCCTCACCCCATCCTCGGCGGGCCCTTCGGCGCCAACCTCCTCCCAATCCCAAACTTCAACATCTCTCTCCTCCTCCCAATCGACCTCGACCTTGATCCTTACTTCCACCTCCCCCTCCTTTGTCTGCGACCAAGAGACACCATCTTCGAAAATCGCCTGCGCCGGGGCATCGAGTCAGCTCGTCGTTGCTGGAGAAGAGAACGAGAGCGAGAGAGATGGGACGCACAGAAAGAGCGGTCAGCTCGTCCGTTTGTTGCTCGTTCATCCTCTGCTATCTAGCTGGGCCGCCCGCCTGGAGCAAAGCAAGAGCGAGAAGGGACAGGCGAGCTCTAAGAGTGGCGGCGCTTAGGCAGCTTGTTGAACAGCGAGCGAGAGAAAGGCGATACGACGATGCTGAGAGACCAGAGAGGCGGAGGTGTACACTAGTACAGGTTTACGCTGGGCGGAGGTGATGCGACGAGGAGACGAGGTAGAGGAGTGAGACGGGCGAGACGAAGTTCGAAATCGCGAGATGAGGCGAACTGCGGGGAAGTTTGTAGCTTGATAGGAAGCGATGCTAAGCATCTCTTAACAAAGTCCGGGATTCTGACTAGCAAGCTCGAGGATCGGATGTAGCAGGTCAAGAGTTCGGCGCCGGCGCTCGGCTTCGTCTCCTCTTCTTTGAGCTGGCTAGCGAGATGTAGGGTACCAACCCGGACGGCAGAGCTCGGACTACATATCTAAACTTAGGAAGCAGCCTCCCCTGCTCCTGCATGACCTGATGAGCCCCTCATCTGGAGCTTTGCCACCTTTGACTTTTCGGCTCTCTTGCTCTCTCTCTCTCGCTTCTCTCAGCCGTCGACAAAGCTGGGAAACCGAGGGGGGGTTACTGACAGAGACAAATCAAAGCAAAACGAGGGTACTACACAACAAAGCAATCAAGCGCATCCTTCCTTCCCTCTCTTACGGCTGAGCCCCACTCTGCTCCCTCTGCTGCTGCTCCTTCAACCTCTTCTTGACCATCCTCCTCAACAACAAGGCCTCCTTCAATTCCACGTCCTCCTCCTCCTCTCGCAATTTCTCCCTCTTCCTCTTACCCTCGACTCCCTCCTTCTTCCCCCTCTGCCCCCCAGGCTCACCCTTCACCAGCGCCTCAACCTCCCACCCCCTCCCGACCCTCCGAATCAACCCCTCGACCCACCCCTCATCGTACGTATGCGCGTTGATCTGGCCTGATTGGATTGCAGAGCGGACGGCGTCGGCTTCGGCACGACGGCGGGCTGCTAGGGCGCGTCGGCGGGAGGAGTTGGTTGAAGTGGGGGGAGCGGCCTGAGGAGGAGCTGCTGTGGCTGAGGGAGTGGAAGCGATGGAGCCGGAGCGGGGGAGGAAGGTCGAGGGTGGAAGAGTCTTGTGTTGGTTCTTAGAGGAGAGAGGCGGAGGCGACGACGAGCTCGAGGTGGAAGCGGCGGACGATGCGCTCGTGCTCGGGCTCGTGCTCGCGTTGGCTGAGGCTGAGTCGGACCTGTGGCCTGATCCGCTAGAGGAAGAGGTAGCAGAGCTGAAGGAGGTCCTCCTCTGCTTCTGCTTGGGCTGAGCTGTAGGCGGCTCCAATCGCGCGCGGAAGGGGCGCGAGCTGCTCGAGCTGTGTTGTTTGGCGCTGGGATCGCTAGGGCTGATGAGCATCTGTATGTATAGTGAAGGGTTAGCAGGCACTACAGAGCTGTAATAGACAGCTAACTTGCCTGCTAAGGTGGGAGCGACGATGTGGAAGGAGGGAGAGGGAGAGCTGCTCTCGAGCTCATGGCGGCCGGCGAACGATCAAAGGGAACTCAGCTCGCGCGTCAGCTGTTGGAGATCCGAGCGTAGCCTGTACAGAGCTACAGAGCGCTGTAGTTCAATCTCTTCTCTCACTCACTCGAATCGAAAATCGAAACCCCTCTCCTCTCGCGCTCCTCCGAGCCCAACTCGTCAACCTCTCTCTCTCTCTCCTTCCTCCCAAACGCTCGGCTCGGCCAACTCGACTACAGCTCGACAAGCAAAAGGATGACCACCGCACCCGCTTCCACTACCGCTGCTACTGCTCTGTCTTCTGGACAAGGAGGCACCGCTACTTGTAGGTCTCTCGCTCCCTCAGAAGGCTATCGCCGAGCTCGAGTCGAGCTGACCTTCGCGCGCTCGGCGCCCCCTCCTAGCGCCTCCCACGGCTGATCCCGCCTCTTCCCGTACATCTCCCACCGTCCCCCTGTTCCATCTCCTCCCCACCCCTTGACATAGCTAGCTGACCGAGCTCTCTGGGTCTCGACTCGACTCGACTCCACAGCCCCGTCCTCGCCTTCGAGCCCTACCTTCAGCGACCGCCTTCTCGGCTCCGTTGAGCGCACGCTCGGCAAGTTGGCTCATAAGCCCGGATTGGAGAAGCAAGGTGAGGTGAGGAGGACATCGGGGAAGGTGGCGGCGAGGAGGGAGAAGGAGGCGCAGAAGGGCGGTGCGGGAGAGCCTGCGCCGGCTGCTGGAGGTGGGGCGGGACAGGGCGAGGCGGGCAAGGGTGGTGGAGGCCTCGAGACGGTGCAGTAGCTGCAGTAAGGAGGAGAGAGATGAGAGGAGAACGACGAGCCGAGGAGATCGTGATCTGGGCGGAGCGATAATGCTGGAGCATAGCGTTCGGGAGGCGTGCCGCCAATACGATGCCGATGTACCTTTACTTCGAGCAAGAGCCAGAGCTGAGAGCACCGAGCGCAGAGAGCGCAGAGAGCAAAGGGAGCACAGAGAAGGGCGCGCCGAGCTCGGCGATGAAAGGCTCAGCTGCTCTAAGACCTCCCTGCGGCCCTCTCTCTCATCCGAGGTCAGAAAATCGACGTTGGGTTCCTCCTGCGAGACCCGCCAGAGAAAGCGCTGTACGGCAGCAGCTCAAGCAGGCCGTTTGCAGCTCGAGAACCCCTTCGCCGAGCTCTCGGGTCGCGGACGAGCCGAGAAGCACAGAGGATTAGCAAGTCTACAAGCTACAGCTTCGCAGACTCCATCTATCTCGCATTCACGCTTCGCCTCCACTTGCTCTGTCAGTCGGAGGTCGGAAGTCAGCTTCGAACGCTCGGTGCTCGGCGCTCGACACTCAAAAAGGCAAGTATACGAGCGTTTGCTCGACTCACCTGCTTCGTTTTCGGCATATACGCTAGCTGAGAGAGACTACGACGAGCTCTGATTGCGGTTCTTCTTGCACCTGCAGACGCGCCGAAGAAACGGAGGGGTCAGCACCGAGCTCCAAGTCCAACTCGCCGAGAAGTGACGAGACGACCGCTAAGCCGAGTCCAGCTCGCTTCAAGACATTATCTCACCAGCCACGGTGATGTTCCCAGTCCTCGCGCTGATGCATCGGCGTGCAGTACGTCGCCCACCCGCAGCCCGAGCATCGGAGAGGCTCAGTATCGTTGCCGCACACAGCACAAAAAGGGCCAAGGCGCTGCATCCCATCGGTCAGAGCGATTATACTACGAGAGGCAGTGCTGGTGCCCGCGTTGTCGACCACACCGTCGCTGTGGAGCCCTTCACAATTCCCACCCTTCGCACGCTGAGCTCTCTCCCAAGCGAGCTTGACGGCCGTCTGCGCTTCGTTTGACAGCTGCGGGAGACGAGCCGATGGCCTGGTACCATCTTACGCCATGATGGGTGATAGAGCGCCTTGGCCATGTACCTCACGCGAGGCAGATTCGATAGCGAGCAGCCCGATCCCCCGAGTCCCGACAGAGAAGAGGTCGTCCGGGAGGATGGTGGATCCGGCGTTGTAGATGTATCCGGGAGGGATGGGGAAAAGCCGGGTGAGCGCGGTGATCTTGCGAACTTGGATGAGCGTTGCGCTCGGCGGTCGAAGCTCGATGGCGAAGGAGAGACGAAGGGATGGGGGCGCTACAGCGCGGACCGAGTTCTGAAAGCTCGCAGGAGGGGGTTTCACAGACGAGTGTATGACCAGCATCTCAACCGAGGGCGCATCCGATTCTTTCGAAAGCCAAGCCAGCTGCTCGGCGTAGCTCGAAAAATCGGCGATGGTTGTCGAGAGGTTGCACACGCTGATCCGCTTTGACTCCTCGCAGTAAGCGATAGTAGTGAAGAGAGCTTTTCCGGTGGCAAATACCACGCCGTCGCGATAGAAGCTCTCGTCCATGAGAGCGAAGGAGTGGAGGGGGAGGTTGGCGAGATGGGTCGCGCCGCCGCGACGTCCGTCGGTATTGTGGCGGGAGCAAAGGAGGGGGTCCGTTTCGTCCAGTGTAGCTCGCTCGACGGTGATGGGCATAGTGGGAAGCGGAGGAGAGGGTCGCAAGAAGGGAAAGGCGAAGGAGGGCTCGGGAGAGGGGAAGCTCGGTCGGCGCTTGCGAGACGGTCAGCTACTCCCCTACAGCTCTCCAGCTCTGCTCAATCATTTCCTTCTACTCACCTGTAACTCAGCCTTGACTCGCCTTGTTGCTTCTCAGCAGCAGCAGCGGTTCGAGCTCCTTCGTCCGTCCTCGACGTGTTTCAGCGCCTGAGCGTCGAGCTTTGAGGGAGGTGATGGGAGGGTGTAGAGCTGTAGTCGAGCTGTAGCTTTGCTTCTGTAGTCCTGTAGGCGAATCGAAAGCTGAGAGCGGCGAGACGAGACAAGAGCAATGAAGCGGGAAAGAAAGCCGAGCCGAGTTGTTTTTTCATCATCCTGCTCGCTGTCGTCTCAAGCTTTCTCTCGACTCGCCCGCTTCGCTACAGGAAAAAGCACAGGATGAGAATTATCATCGAGCATCGTACTCTGCCTAGCAGCACCTTCTCCTCCATCGCGCCCCTTCCCGACAGTCCTCTGTTCAGCGGGCAGACCAACCAGATCTCGCTGCCCGGCTACTAGCCTGTAGGAGATGGATGCTGGGGTAAGCTTTCGCCCGATGCTCCCGTGCTAGGCTTCAGTGGTACGCTCATGTCGGGAGTCATCATCGGCCATTGCTCCGAGACGAGGCGCTCCTTCTTCCTCTCGCCGGGGCACAACCTCGCCTTTGTCACCCCCGAGCTTCTCAAAGCGTGTATCGAACGAGGCAAGTACTGCATCGACAACAGCGGGAGCGCTCTGGACATTGTGGTCCTCGTCGGCTCGATGACTTTGGTCAACTTCCCGGGCGACTTGAGGCAGACTCCCATCCCGCTCCTCGAGCAGCAGCTCAGCTCGTCGCACATCCAAGTCCTCCCCAGCCCGGCAAAAGGACCTCTCGCTTTCACCCTCAGCAAAGCCACCGGCGCGATCGCCTTGCTCCACGGCCCATCGCACGTCTCGGTCGTCTACATCACCAACCTCGACCCCTTCTCCTTGCTCACCGTCACCCGTCTCTGCTTCGACCTCTACGTCCGAAGGGAGAATCCGAAGGGAGAAAGATGACAACGCGTTCCTCCGACCGTTCTACTGGGAGCAGTATTGTGGAGACCACGAGACGAAGGTCCTGCCGCCTCTCTGCGATGAAGCTCGCTCGGCGTTGCTCACCCGTCGCAAGAGGACGAAAGGAGGCACCCTCGCGGACCGCATGCAAGCGATGCAGTGGGCTCTCGAGCCTGCGGGACTTCCTGCTCCCCCCGTCACCAGTACAGCCATCGACATGGCTAACGCTCTGATTGTGACGGGGAACGCTTGTGCGATTTGTGGGAAGCGCGAGGGACTGTTGACGTGCTCGGGATGCGGATGGGAGTACTACTGTAGCCGTGAGCATCAGAAGGAGGACTGGAAGGGCCATCGCAGCTGGTTCGTTCCTCGCCTGCCTTCCTTGATCGCCAAAGCTGACCTTCCTTCCCGCCTCCTCGCTGCACAGGTGCAAGAAGAACCCGAAGTCGACTACCGCTTCCATCTGAGATCTCTGAGCTTAGCTAAAGGTACGTCTCCCGCGCAAAGAGAAGGACTCGAGCCGAAGCTGACCCTCTCGGCTCTCAACGTCTTCGCCGAGCAGATGGTCGACCGAGTCGAGAAGCTGCTGCAGCGGACGAAGAGCTTGCTTTTGATGCTGCGGAGGCTTCTGACACGCTGAAACGGTGTGTGTGCGCTGTTGAGACCATCGAGCTCGTCGTCCGAGAATTGAAGGCGCCGAAGTCATCGCCGAGAATTGCGAACAAAGCAGCAGCGCTCGCCAGAGCTGACTTAGCACGCCATCAGATGCATGTGAACGCCCTCTCCTCTACTCCGGCACTCCTCCCACTACTCCTCAAGCGGCTCGACCCCCGCTCAGGCGAAGCTTGCGCCTTTTGCCCTTCTTCCTCGTTTGTGTGCTGCTCTTTGTCTTCCCTTTCTCGCCTCGCTTGAGCAGGACCAAAGTCCGGAAGACTTTTCAGCAGCTTGAGGAGCTGGGTACGCTCTGCACCTTCTCCTCGCCCTCCATGAGCAGGAAGCAAGTGCGGGCCCTCGAGGTCCGTTCTCTTTCGCGAGTCACTGCTGATCATCTTGTATCGCAGGCGCCGAAATAACTACCTCCATGCCTCGGTTCGACTGCAGAGGGAGCTGCTGCCATCCAAACTCCCCTCCGACCTCTCCCCCTCTCGACTTCCTTCGCACTCGCTTCAACTGGGCTCTGCCTACTTGGTCGAAAGACTGGGCTCAACTCACCACCCTGCAACTCGTTCTTACTCCTTTCCATCCCGACTGTACGGCCGACAAGCGCGATGCGGCCTATGCAACTTTCTCGGCCAGGCAGGCAGCCTACAGTTACCGGAACTTCCTTCTCGGCCCCAAATGGCGACCGCTTACTCTCGCGTTAGACAAGCTATGGAAAGAAGGCGACAAGGATCCATCCTGGAGGGATACGAGCAACCAGATTTTGGATTTCGGCAAGGATTGGCGGAACCTCGGCTTTGAAAGCCTGACGGACTACCTGGAAGAAGCAGAGGACTGTCATATCGTAGAGCTGCTGCAGAACGTGTACGGGTACAAGCAGCTGCGACTCAAAGCTCCTCGTCCTTCGGATCCTCGCTTGACCCGCTTCGAGGTGAGCCGGGTCCGAGCATCGTAGACCCTCTTAGACGACTGCTGACCGTTCCCACATCTCACACACAGCATTTGACCTCGGAGGACATCCCTCTCACCTGGGGGGCGAAGTACTGGCTCGCCCCCAGACACTCGAAGCGTTTCTACCTCTCAACTCACCGCCATCGCCTTCCTTTCCAACGACCTTAAGACTCGATACCTCGCTCATCGCGAGTGGACGTCGAGGCGTAACAGGCTGGACGAGCTCATCCTTCCATCCGAGGACGAGCGACGCCGGGAAGCGTTGATGCCTTCACCGCCGAGACCGAGGCAGCGGCCGACTCAACCCTCACCACCGCCGAGGCAATCAAAGCCGGCACGGACTGATGTACCAAACGGAGCATTACCTTACGGAACTGTAGCGATATCTCAAGCTCCTCTGAATCCTGCACCGTCGCCTGAACGCCCATCGACCGCCGCCCCGCCGCCGGGCGCTTCGTCAAGTGATCGCCTCCCGCTTCCGGCTCAGCAGGCCGCCTCACTTCCTCGACTCCCTCTTATCATTTTACCACCTCCTCCTCCGCCATTGCCCACATCATCCGTCACCGCTGTCAAGCCTTCCTTCACGCTCGTCGTCCCGCCGCCAATTACTTCCTCGCTGCCAATCACTCCCGCCTCTACACCACCGCCTCCTGCCCTTCCGCCAAGTGCTGCTCCACCACCACCTCCTCCACCACCACCCACAGCAATCTCACCTCCACCGCCGCCGCCTTGCTCCCCTCCCGCCGAAGCAGCTCGCGCCGAACCCCTGCTAGCGCGAGCGGCGTGCACTCTCTCCCCACTCACCAGCGACCCCGCTCCACTCCCCTTATCCCTAATTCGACGCCTTCGGATCATCTCCATCTCTCCCCCTAAACAAGGCCAACGAGACCCTCTCCTCCGTCCTCTCGCCCAACCTCCTCCCCGACGTCGTGAAGTGGCCGTCAATTCTCGTGGGCGCTGGTGGCGGCGGCTCTTCTCGGAAGACGCTCTTGGTTTACTCGGCTCTCGAGTCGACGGTCCGAGCGTTTGAGCGCATGCTCGCCGAGAAGCTGCAACCCTCTTTCGCCGAGGTCGAGGCGGAGGCTTGGAGGTGGAACGAGGTGGTGGAGGGGAGTAAGTGGGGGAAGGTGGCTTGGAGAGCAGAGGTGGAGAAGAGGGAACAGGCGGCGAGCAAGAGGAAGCGTGGATCTGGAGATGAGAGGGACGAGATTGGGAGACTGGCGGGAGGGCCGAAGCGACGACGCCGAGCGAGTTTCTGAGTCCTAGAGATGGTGTAGATAGACCTTAGAGCTGGCCTCGACTAAATCAATCAGTAATAATCCGCCATCGCGGCCTGCTGGCGAGCTGGCAAGACTTCCCAGGCTACTGAAACGCGCGGAGTAAAGTTCGGCGCTCGGCTCCACAGTCTCCCTCGGCTCGCTTCTCTCATTCGCTGGCGAGCTCAGCGCTGTACGACTAGAGAGTGGGGTATGCTACTGCTACTGATCACTACCAGGTATCTACACGCATCGTCCCCTCGGCTCCACCCACATCAAGCGACCGAGCCTCGGCGAACGTCCTCATCAAGCGAAACAAGCGGCCTCAGGACCTCTCCTCCTAAACCCTCACTCATCCCYAGCACCCGTGTYGGCCCTCGCAATCGAAGTCCTGACGATGCAGTCCTTGGGAGCATCCATRTCGGCGCGCTCGCCGACRAAGGTGGGGAAGCGRGGGATRTTGCCCTTGGTGAGCTCTTGGAAGCGGTAGGAGATGATGGCGCCGAGCTGTGGGATTTGGCAGACGAGGGAGGAGAGCGAGGCAGCAGGGTGACGGTGTGACGAGTAGCGAGGGAGGAAAGGCGGGCGAGAAGGCGAGGGCAAAGGAGACGAGGTCAGYTCGGTTCTGAGTCRWCGAGGAGGGAGCAAAGCGGCAGAAGCTGGGAAAAGGAGACAAGGACCTACCTGAGGCGGATCAGCCCTCCTCGCATCGCTCATGCCGCTGCCGACGCTGAACTGCTGGCCCGACTCCATCTCGCMGATGAGGGATCCSGTYACGAGCGCRTACTTGCCCTGTRTRGGWGWRGAKTKRRGTCAGYRYTYGAKCGAAGCGGAAGAGACAGGAGATCAGCGCACCTTGCCAGGCTCGTAGCCGACGACTTTGGCCTCGGCGTCGTAGAACGTCTTGACCTTGAGGAGCGACTTGTCCCTCTTGCCGACGTACTTGGAGCCGGCGACGCGGAGCATGAGGCTGTGGTCGAMCGAAGAGAAGAAGGAAGAGGTAGAGAAGAGGGGGGGTGGAACCAGTCAACAATGGCTCGCCGCCTCAGCGATCTGGAGCGAGCGCCGAAGCGAGTCAGCTCGACGACTCACCCCTCGCCGTCGATCTTCTGAATCGCAGTCAGCCTCTCGTTGAGGTCCTCGATGCCTTTGCAGAGCTCGTGCTTGACGACTTGGACGGGTCCTTCCTTGTCGGCGGGGAAGAGAGCGTTGAGTTGTTGGAGACGGGCTTCGAAGGACTGATTGCCAATCGAGGGGATGTCGAAGACCTGTCAGAGACGCGGCGAGGAAGGAAAGGAGGGTCACGAGTGACGGTGGCGAGGAGACGAAAGGTGAGGGAGGCGGAGGGTAAAGCAGCGAAACCCGAGGTTAGCCTTGAAAAACCCAGGGTGACAAAGCCGACGCTCTCAGCTCACCATGAACTTCATCTGCTTCCACTTGGCCTCGCTCGCCTCGCTGGTGTTGGTGGTGCGAACGATGCCCGAGGTCTCGTCGAAGCGGTCGCGGCCGAGGTAGAGCTCTCCGTCGAGCGAGTGGTTGCGAGGGAGGCCTGATTGGAAGCGAAGGAGGAGCAGAGGCGTAAAGAAGGTGTCAGCGTGCAGCTGCGACAGAAAGGGAACGAGGCCGGACTCACGGTCGAGGAAGAACTTGGGCACCGAGAAGCGCTTGCCCGTACGCGACCAGACGGTGTCGATCCCATCCCAGTAAGCGCGCACTCCGTCGACTGTATGATAGTAGATGATGGAACTTAGCGAGCAGCCCACATGCGCTACCTCAGCCGACTCACGCTTCTCGCTGACCCACATGCCCTCGGGATCCTTCTTTCCGCCCAAMTCGAACGACTGAGCGAGCAGCAGAGGCGTGAATCCACTCTGCGCTCCTCCTCCAGTAGCAGCTCCATCCTCCTCATCAACGACCTTCTTCTTCCTCGGCGCGGCCTTCTTCTTGATGGGAGGGGCAGCGACCTCGTCGTCGTCTCCAGCAGCGGCGGCGGGACGCTTCTTGGTCGCCTTCTTCTTTCCCTTGGGGGGCTCGGTCCCGGTGCGAGTGTTCTCGTGTCTATTTCGAAAGGAGCGGGTGAAAGGGCGCGAAGGAGGAGGGAGGGGAGACGAGGCGAGGGTGAGAAGGAAGGAGGCAAGAGAGAAGCGGAGGAGAGCAGAGAGGAGCGTCAGCGRTGCGTCTCAACGTCACAGGGAGTGCCGAGGGCAGTCTGAGCTCGAGAGGGCAGGTCCTCATGGTATCAGCCAACCGGCGGCGAGCTGCTGGCCCGCGCCGAGCAAGCAAAAGCGCGGCTTCCTGGCTCGTCCAACCTTGCTGGCTGCTCTGCAACATGACACGCGCACGGTGGGGCGTCTTGATGGTGCACCCTGCACCTTCAGACCCCATTAGTAGCCAAAGTCGGTCTCACTATGGAGCAGCCGCCCCCGACGGAGCTCAGCTCAGTTCAAGTCGGTCGCAGAGTCGAAGCTCAGCTCTAGGCCTTATCGAGAGCAACACAGGTCTTCTGTTGTTGCTGAGATGAGATGCAGCCGACCCATGAGGACAAGTGGCCGCCCAGCGAAGAGCTTCAGCCCTCGCCGAGCGCGCCACGAAGGCCCTGGCTCAGCTGCACCTCGCTCCACCCGTTCTCCACGCGTCGCTAGACCTCACCAGTCGCTATACAGCCCTCAGCGCTCTCCTCGCGCGCTGGTCAGCTTTTCCAACGCGTGTCAACGTCCTCTTCGGCCTTCATCTCAGCTCGGCGAGCCTGCAGCCGACCAAGCCCACGCTTCCGTACCAGCCAGCACGCGCACTAGTACTCACGCATCGCCCAACATCTCCCTCAGATGCTTGCAAGTCCTCACTTCGCTCGACTGGCCCTTTTGAAACTTCCAGGCGGGGCAGGAGCACGAGTAGTTGTTGAGGGAGTGGCTGTAGGGGAGTAGGGCAGCAGGGGKGGGTCAGCTTGAGCTCTCAAAGACGCCTACACTGCACCAGAACAAGCCACACACCGAGTGAGAGCGTAAGCAGAGCCGGTCGAGCCTTGGACGTGCATCTGCTCCCCTACAGGCCAGTTGGGTAAGAGCGAAGGTGGGAGCGACATCAAGTCTAGATGAGGGTGAATGTAGATGATCTCTTGGTGCGCTGGCTGCTCTGGTACAGCTGGTTTGGCCTGAGCTTGAAGTGGGGCCGTGCTTTGCGAGAGCTGGCGACTCAGAGGGCGGCTGTAAGAGCTGAAGAGGTACAGCGGAGGAGGGCGAGGTGGTGGTCGATGTACTGTGCTGTACAGCAGCAGCCGAACGAGGGGAAGTGGGGAGCGAGTCATGGTAAAAGAGAGACAAGAGCTTCAGCCTTCCTTCGCAACTCTTGAGCTCCGCACAGATCGTGGTCCGTGCTCTCGACTCGCCACTCGCTTCTGTAATGAATCAGGTCATTTGCAACGCTAGCTATACCCCGCTACCAAAACTCACCTCTACCCCTGCTCTCGGCGGGCTCGGAGATCGAGCCCATCTGCACGCTCGCCGCCTTTCCCTGGATTTTTACAGGTGTTGCGAGGTTCCATGCAGTTCTCTGATTTCGTTTGACACCTCTCGCGAAGGTCTACCTGAGCTACGGACGCGAGCACCGAGTAGCAAATCGACGGCTTGCTCTCGCTTTCGCTCCCACCGATCCCTACTGGTAGAAATCGTCGAAGGAGGGTTGAAAACTTTCAGAACGGTACACTTCTCTTCAAGCTACTCGAGGTCGTCCACAGCGTCCCGCTGGTCGTCTAAGCGAAAAGACTCGGTTAGCTTCGCCGAATCAAGCTTCGGTCGCTGGGAGCGCGAAGGTGAGCTCACCTTCGCRTTCAACGATAGTCGACTGTCAAGCTACTTCTTCCAGATGTTCTTGTTGCGAAGCTGCTTGCACCTGTCGAATTGAAGAAAAGGTCATTGGCGAGCTATCGAACTTCCCCGTCGCTCGGCACACGTACAGGTTGGCGTGATCTTTCCAGGCGTCCTTCTGATGCGCCTGTCCGCAGAAGTACACCTTCTTACATCCGGAACACCTCATTAGGTCATCCTGCTCCCCACACACCGCGCAGTACAATCCCAGCTCGGCGATCTTCTCGGCGGCCGCCATGCTGGCGTTTCCCGGCCTTTTGTCCTCGCGAAACATTTTGATGATCGCATGAGCGCCTGCCGCCATCCTCATTCCGAACATCTCAGTGATGGGGAAGGGGGGGAAGCCTCCGTCGTCCTCGTCCTCGGCGGTGGGARGGCGAGCGGCCATGATGTACATGTGCGCCTGGTCGAAGATCGTGGGAAGGCGGCGGGACTCGTCGCCACTATACTGGTTCCAGAGGCGTCGCTCTTGGCCAGCAAGCATCGCCACAGTAGTCGCCCTCTCCAGCTTTATCAGAAGGTCGAAAAGGGTGGTGAAGCGGTCGGCGGTGGAAAGCGAGAGGGTGGGGAGGGACGAGGTAGCGTGGTAGAAAGTCCCAGCTCCCGTGCCACCCTCGACCGAAAAGATCTGAGCGCCCTTAGCGTCGACGTTGTCGAGGGAAGTGAGGGGCAAGTCCTGCTTGCTGAAGAGCTGCTGGACGGTCGGAATGTTGTTGGGGTGGGGGCCTTCAGGCAACTGAGCGAGCAAAGCGTACACCGAGCCTTTCCCAGCGGCAAGGAGCTCCTTGACTGGTTCGATGTAACGCTCCGACAAGGCGTAGCCAGAGCCAAACAGCTCGACCGTCGTGCGCTTCGTCTCCTTGCAGTGCATGACAATAAGGATGGAGCTCAGTCTTCCTACGATGCGCTTGATGCTTGACTCGGGCTTGAGGACGGCGTAGCAGTACTCGTTGAGCTGAAGCGACTCGGGAAAGACGAGCGTGCCAGCTGGGTCGGGCGAAGTCGAGGCAGCGAGGAGAGGGTCGCCTGCTTCGATGTAGTGGTGGTGGATCTTAGTRGCAGCTTCAGCGTTCATTAGAGCTGTAGTCCTAGTGGGTTCGAGCTGTCGAGACGAGAAGCGAGCAAGATGAGGGCTGCTGCTGCTGCTGCTGCTGCTTGATCTGAGGAGGACAAGAGAACGAAATCCAACTCGGCTCGAGCCGCTTTCCCTCCCGCTTCATCGCTCTCGCTCTTCTCGTCGCTCTCAGCTTTCGACTCTCGTACAGTACCAAAAGAAGCACAGCTACAGCTCGACTACAGCTCTACACCTTTCCACCACCTTCCCAAAGCTCGACGCTCGGGCGCTGAAACACGTCGAGGACGGACAAGGGAGCTCGAACCGCTGCTGCTGCTGAGAAGTCAACAAGGTGAGTGCAAGTCGAGCTACAGGTGAGTAGATTGAAAGAACGAGCAGAGGTGAAGAGCTGTAATCCAGTAGCTGACCCTCTCGCCAGCGCAGGCCGAGCTTTCCCTTCATTTCGCACCGCTCGCTGAGCTCTTCACCCGTGTCGACCCTCCCTCAGCTCTCGCCATGCCCATCCAAATCACCTCGCGCACTCTCGACCGTGACAAGGAGTTCGTCGTCAGCTCTGTGCCGCGAGAGCCGGGCACCCCGGCCTAATACCTCCTCACCCTCGATGATCATCTCCCACTCGCTCACAACAGCTTCGCGCTGCTGGCGCCCACAGCTCCTGTAGGAGGGATTAGCGGCACCTTCTTCAGCAACGCCGTCGTCGCTCATTGCAACGCCACCTCGAGGTCATTCGTCTTCGTCTCAGGCGAGTGCCCCCCCCTCTCAGAACTTCCTTGAGGTCTGCCGAGTGGGAGTCGGATACATCGTAAATGGAAGGACAGGAGCTTCGGTCGACTTCGTCGTCATTCACCGCGTCCCAAACGTGGACACGCTGGCCAGCTCGGCGGCTTCGGCGTTGGTACAAGCGGTTCGCCAGTCGATGGAAGCCGAGGATTCCACTCTTCGACTTAAATTCCCCTGCTTCGTCAAGACCAGTGCGCACTACTTCAGTGTGCAGAAAGGAACAGGCGCCATCACCATCCTCCTATGCCCCTCAGACCGACCATCGCTCCAAGTCTACCGCCACGACGCCCTGTTCATCAACGCCGGCATCCTCCTTGGTCTCGACCAGCAGGTACAGACTGCTACAGGCAGTCACAAGTACATCTACTGGCGCCAATTCGAAGGAGACCAAGAATCTCAGACCCTCCCCGTCATCTCGGCCCTCGCCCGCTCGCTGCTGCTCTCGCGCCGAGCAAGCGGAGCTCGCGCCCACTTCTCATGCGGAACCCGCGCCGTCCCTTCCAACGAGATGGCCTTCATTGACGACCTTTTCACTCGCCAGTTCGCGCTCCAGAGGGAGGACCAGCTTCGAGATCAGAAAAGCTGGGCAACGCGTCAAGCTGCTGATCGACAACTACGTCGGCGGGCTCGCTGCGTGCATCATCTGCGCGTCGGAGGATGGGCTCTTCAAATGCGGAGCATGCATGAGTGAGTTTTACTGTTCGGCGGCGCACCAAAAGCAGGATTGGCCGCACCATCGCGACTGGCGAGTCTCCGCCCTTCTCCATCATGGCCGAGACGACAGCTGATCACTCTCACCACCACTAACAGGTGCAAGGAGAACCGTAAATAGACTTCCTCGTAGCTTGGGACTCCCTTACGAATGCCGAACGACCGGTGAGCTCTCTCACCCTCGGATGACTCATGAGCGCCGAGACTCGAGCGCCGAAGCTGACCCTTTGACGCACAAGGGATCGAGGTGGCGCCAGCTCGGCTCGAGATCGCTTCGCCTTACATTTTCACTGTAATACTGTGGTGTTCGAAGTGATATGCAGGACGAGGTGAGACGGCGAGCGAGAGAAATTGAAGTCACGTGCAGCAGCGGAAAGCGAGAGCTGTAGGGCGCTGAAGCACAGAGCAGGTGCTCGGACAGGTCGATGAGAGTCTCAACCTTTCCATAAAGCTACAAGTGGCGTCTGAAGGGACCTCAAAACTCGCCTTGACCTCACCGAAAGTCAGCGCCCTCGCTTCGCTCCTCCGCTCACCTCCTCGTTTCTTCACTCGCTCGAACCGAACGATGGACTCTGACCCTCTACTGGACGCCGAACGAGCTGCTTTACTAGCCGAGATCGCTTCACTAGAGGAGCAAATCGCCTCCTTCTCGGACGACAAACAACGACCCCCAGCGCCTCCCGCAAAACGACCACGCCCTGCCGACGACAACGAGCTGGATGAGGGAATTGAAAAGACTATGTGGGTGCTCTTCTAAGTCCCGCTGAGGTCTGACAGCTAACAAGCGATGCTACTATAGACGCGCCCTCCTCGCCAGCAACGATTCCGCGCTTCTCGCTGCTCATCCGCCTAAGCCCAAGGACTACCAAGGGTCGGAGCAGGTCTCGATAGATCTTGAGAGGGCGTACGAGCTTGTACGTCGCTACTCAACCTCTACGAAGCGAGAAACTGACGCGACTGCCTCTCTCGCTCCCTCGCGATTGCAGGTGCAGGCCAACGCCAGCTTCACCGGTCTGGAGCTGAGCGAGGCAGAGTCGAGGTTGATTACTGTCGAGAATAGTACGCCCTACTTATCCTCCTTCTACCCCCGCATCCTCGCTAATCTCTCGCGCCCGCTCGCAGACCACCAGCTTCGCCAACACACCCTGATCGGCACTCTGCCGTCTCCGACGGTACCAATAGGATTCAGAGTACAGCTCACGGTCCGTGAGCCGCGATCAGTGGACGAGGCGGATGCTTCGGCGCCGGATCCGGGGAGGGAATATGAGGTCGTGAGCACCGAGGCGGTCGTTTGGGGTGGTGGAGGAGAGCTGCAGAGGGCTGTTGATGAGTGAGTTGTCCTGCACTACCCTGAGAGACCTCGAGCCGAGCTGACCTGCCGTTGTTGAGCAGGCTGCAACTCGCGAGAAGGCCGAATCCACCAGCGCTCTTCGCGAGGCTGAGGGAGTACTCGCTGCTCGCCTCGCAGCGAGTCGAGCTGTTCTCGATATTGCGCGCCGACCTCGCCGAGGTTGTAGTGGCATCAGCAACGGCGGGCGGCGCCAGTTCGGCGGAGGGCGACAGCTCGGTCGAGGATCCGACGTCGCTTACCTTCAGCAACCCATCGTGAGTAGCTGTGGATCGCCTTCTTGCGCTCTCAGGCTCTGCGCTGACCTCTCTACTTCACCTCGCAGACGCTCCCTCTCCCTCCGCCTCACCTACTCCCTCGACCCCTCCCCGCTCGGCTCACTCGCTCCAGTCCTCTCCCTAACGCCCATCCTTTCCTCCTCATTACGCGCCACAATACCCGACGCGTCTCTCGCTGTGCTCGATGAGATCCCACGACGGTTTAAGAGGATGCTGGCCGAGGGATTCGATGCGGAGAAGGTCGTCGAGTTGCTGGTCAAGGGCGTGCTGATGCAGTGAATGGTGGTGTTTGAGGGTGGTATTGTATTGCTAGTATGTTGTTAGACCAGCTACAGTACATTGCATTGAGTTGAACGAGAGGTTACAGGGCGCTCGCGAAGTCCGCCTTCGCTCGTTCGACTCGCTCGAGAAGGCGCTCTCATCTCTCCCTCTTCCCTCTCATTCGCTTCGCTTCTCTCTTCTGCAGGATGTTCTACTCGACGGTGAGCTACCCTGCTGTCCTCTGCAGCTCACTGCTGACTCTCCATTCTTTCTGTAGGACATCCTCGCCTCGCGCAAGAGCGGGTTCGGTCTCTACTGGCTCGCCGCCACCATCGGCTCGAAAGGAGGAACGAGCATCAAGAAGCTAACGAGGAAAGAGGTGCTCGCGTGCAACCTCAAAGCTGCCTGGTGAGCTACATCTCGCGCTGCTGCTGGTGGCGACGAGCTCGGGAGGGGAGGACGAGAAGCTGACGCGCTCCTGCAGTGAGCAACTGGCTAGTCCAGAGGAGCCTTTGGCGCTGAGGTTGTCGAGTAACTTGCTTTGTGGGATTGCGAGGGTGTATCAGCAGCAGGTAAGCTTTCTCAGGCGCCGGGGCAGAGCTCGCCGAGCGGGAGCTGACTCGTCCTCTCTCGCTGCACCCTCTCACCTCTTCCTGCACGCGTCGAACTATCTCCCAGTACATTATCTACCACTCGGACGTCACACAAGTCCAGCAGTCGCTCAAGAAGGCCATCAGCGACGTCTTCAAGAAGTCGGTCGTCTCGTCTCTCGTCCTCCGCTACTCGCGCTGACCATGCCTTCTCCACTCCCCCGATCTCTTCGCCTACAGCCCTCTCGCCGCCACGACCATCGACCTCGCTCCCATCCCCGCTGCTGCCGCCGGCGCGACTGGAGGAGGAGCGCACGGCATCGACCTCGCCATCGACCCTGCGCTCGCTGTGCTCGGATGGGACCCTGATTGGAACGTCGGGCCGGATTGGGGTGCTATTATGAGGGGCGAGGAGGGAGTCGTGGGAGAGGAGGAGGCTAGCGAGTTTGGGAGTGGAGTGGGAGGTGAGTTGGGCTCGGCGAAGGGCTTTCAACGCTCGGAGACGATGCACTCGGTACAGAAGTGGCTAGCTGACTGCTCTCGATACTTACAACTCTACAGGAACGCCCGACTCGCCTCGAGTCCGCGCCACCGTCTCGGACAAGCACGTCGTCAAGGACCTCGCTTCCATCACGCTGCAAGAGCCTCATCTCGACGACTACCGCCTGCAAGACTACGACGATCCTGCTAGAAGATTTCAGGAGGGCTACCAGGACGACGGCTACGGCATGGTCTTTGGCGAGAACGATCCTGTGAGCTTCGGCGATCCATTCCCAGCTTCCTTTCGCCTCTCATCGGTCGGGCGACGCCCTCTGTCCTTTCAGAAGGTGGCGAGCTGACTCTTTGCCGTTCGCATCGCTACAGGGGATCCTCGAAGGCCATTCTAGGGAGGTCGACGAGATGCTCGGCGTGCTGCCCAAAGGCGACAGCGGCAAGGGCGCTTCTTCGAGTGCGCAAGGCGGCGAGTACGATATGGGGGGTATGGATGACTAGTGAGCTGTCACTCGCGCTGTTCTGCCGCCCTCGGTCGCTGATCTCGCCTGCCGCTTCCTCCCCTTCTTTCTCTTACTTCGTTCGCTTCTCATGCAGTGCGCTCCCCGACGGGTACGAAGACAAGGGCGACTTCGGTTTCCCCGAGCATCTCATGGGCCTTGAGGGCGACGAGAGCCACGAGGATCGCGTGCGTCGCGAGCAGGCCGAGGCGGCGGCGCAGAGGGCGGGTCAGGCTGTTAGACCGAGGGTGAGTTCTTGCTTCGTTCATCGCGGTCCGTACGTTTTGCGATTCGGAGCTGACTTGCTTCCTCCATCACGGATTCCTCCCCATAGGCCTCGTCCGTCGACCAACCTCAGCCGAACCTTCTCGAGGATGGCTCGCCGACCGGAACGCTCGCTAGCTCCAAGCGCAAGTCGACCGAAGACGCCGCTGCCACCGCCGCTCAAGCCAAGAAGCCTAAGAGAAGTCCCAAGAAGGTCAAGGTGCGATTGTCGCTCTCTATCTCGCTTGTCTCGGCTCTCGCTGACCCATCTCATCGCCTCCCTCCCGCTTCCCGCCCTCGCATCACCCCTACAGCACATCACTATCGACTCCTCCATCTCCCTCACCGACGAGCAAGTCGTGCAAGCCCGCGCCAGCTACCCCGAGAGGATGAGGAAGGAGAGGGAGAAGGCCGCCGCCGCTAAGGAGGAGAAGGAGGGCGCGCAGAGGGCGATGGACTTGATCTTTGGACCTCCGGAGGGTTGTGAGTGGTCGCTCTGGCTACAAGAACCGACCAGAGGCTGACCTCTGGCGCTGTCCTCGTTAGTCGGAGGAGCGCTCGCCGACTGTTAGCTGCTGTCGCTCTCCTCGTCTGCTGCTGTAGCTGACCCGCTCCTCCAATCAGTTTGGAACGACACTGTCACATCTCAGCTCACACGTCCTGGCGAGAGTCGCGCCGCCAGTACGTTTTCTCTGCTCCCGCACTCGCCGCTTCTGCCGAGCTGACCACCTCATTCCCACAGAGGAGAAGAAGCGCAAATCGCCGACCAAGGACAAAGACGACAAGCAGCCCGCCAAGAAGCGCAAGATGTGCGACGGTGCTGTTGAGGGCGAGGGCGAGGCGCAAGTCGGCAGGAGCGGCGATTGGGGCAAGATTGGCGCCGATGAGGTCGACTTTTACTGGCAGGATGAGATGGGAGGTGCGAACAAGGGCGATTGTGAGCTTTTCGCTGCCTTCTCCGCGGTTAAGGGCCTCGAGGAGGCAGGCTGCTGACCCCTTCGCCGAGCGCAGTTGGACAAGGCCAAGATCTCGGCGGCATGGACGAAGAGATCCGCTTCGACGACGAGGTACGTCTCCGCTCGTCAGTGTCCATGTGTGTACTATTAGCTCACCATGTTACCCCGACTGTAGCTCGAGGCGGGTCGCGCTGGCTCCGGCACCCAAGGTCGCGGCAAGGAGTCTTTCCCTTGGAACAACGAGATCGTCTCGAGTGATCAAGGCGTCGGCTTCGGTGGGTCAGCTCTCTCCGCTCGTTTCGCTTGCGCCGAGCTGACCTCGCTCTCGCAGGACCTCTCGGCGGCGCTTCGAGTCAGGGCGGCACGGCAAGGCTCTCTCGCGACACGCCTCTCAAAACTGGGTGCGCTCTTCAGCTTTCAGCTTCTCTCTCATGCTAACATCGTCTTATCTTCCGCAGCCGCAAGCACCGCAGCCGTTCCGCTTCCCTCGTTCCCTCGGCGCTGGGCTCTGGACGCGCCGGCTCGCAAGGCGTTGACGGCGGCGTTGGCGAGGCTGGAGAGCTCGAGGAGCTCGAGAGTAAGTGACTGCTTCTTCTTCCGCTTGAGCTACCGCTGACTTGTGCCTCGCTCGCCTCAGTCGAAGGAGAGCAACTCGACTCGCAAGCCCTTTCGCAGCCTAACGCCGAGGCCATCGCCTATAAGCTCGAGCAGGACTCGCTCAAGTTCCTCACGTGCGTAATTCTCTGCCATCGGCTCCCTATGCCGCTCTGAGTGACCCTCAATTGCTTCTACAGCTTCGCCCAGCGCATCGCCTCGGCTCAACCTAACGAGGATCTCCTCTTCTCTGACATCGTCCCTGTCGCTTCGACTTCCAACTCTGCTGCTGCAGCCGCATTCTACCACCTTCTCGCGCTTACAACGAGGGGAGACGTGCAGGTCGCGCAGGAGGAGCCGTACGGAGAGGTGAGTGCTCTCAGAGTCTTCGACCGAGCGACAGCTGACAGATCACGGGCCACAGATCACGGTGCAGCTTGCTGTTGACGAGTAGAGGACTGTCTGTAGTGCCTCTGTAAACCGCTCTCAGCTTGACCATCCCCACGCCTGCCCCAGCGCTCTGAGAGTGCGCCGAGCATTAGCTCGAACCCGCGATCTCCGGCTTGTCCGTACTCGGAAACCGACGCCTTGCCACTAGGCCACAAAGCCCTTGCCGAAAAAAGCGCTGCGAGGCCGAGCCGGAGTGGCATACTAGACTTGCAAAGCTGGCAATGTCAGATTGCGGTCCGAGCTCGTAACCCGACTTGCCTTAGCTGCTCAATTGGTGCCAGCGTATCTCCTGCTCTCCCTTCAACAACAACCTGAAGGGTCACCCGGTGACTGTAGATGATCTCTGAAAAGCTCGCCGTGAGCCACCATTGCTGTTGTCAAACCAGACAATCTGCTTCCTGCTCGGCGTCGGCGAGCGAGGAGTGATCTGCTCCTTCAGTGCTCCCTCCTCAGGGATCACCTGCACTTCCAGTAAGGCAGGGACCCACTTTCTATGATAGTGTAGTGACTCCTACCCAGCACAAAGTCCCTCAGCTGCAAGACCGGCACCTCATGCCTCAGCTTGCGGCATTCGAGCTCGGCGCACCGCTCGAGCCTTATTCTCTTGGTGCTCTCAGCATTGATGCTCTACCCCTGACACAGACTCATCTACTCTGCTTTAATGCTTTAAGGTGCAGAGTAGTGGTTGCCTGCCTTCTCTTTTTAGGTTGCCCCGCGCCCCGCCCCCCGATTTGTGTGGTGCTTCAGTGCCACCGCCTTAACCCGGTCCAAAGCGCAGTTAGTATTTACACCTTTTCTGACTTCTTGGAATTTGCCCTCAAGGGTCCTCTCTAACCTGCAACCCTCCTTCACACTCGTTTACTAGCTGGGCCTGTGCAGCGCAAGCCGAGCTTGCGCAAGATTCAGACAGGAATCAAAGAGCGGCTACAGCTTGGTGTTCAGGTCATCTGCTGTGTGCGGAGTGTCTCCTTTGATATGCAAGCTCTTAGCCCAAGTGATCAAGCTTACGCTGCAGGGTCCCCGTGGTGTCCCGGCCGACCGGCGATCACCCTTACCAAACCAACAAGGCCAGCATTGGCATCATCCCAGCATAGCAGCTTGACCATCCCCCTTGCCTGCCCCAGCGCTCTGAGAGTGTGCCGAGCATTAGCTCGAACCCGTGATCTCCGGCTTGTCCGTACTCGAAACCGATGCCTTGCCACTAGGCCACAAAGCCCTTGCCAAACAAGTGCCGCAACGCCGAGCCCGGGCGAGTGACGACTGGTGTGGTGTCTTGCAAGCCTGTGCGCCAGGGCGTTGGCCGGGGAGTGAAGGGCGGGGGGGCGGGCGCATCGTCGTCCAGCTGCTGGTTGTGCTCTTGCTGCAGCCTGGCTGTAGTAGGACTAGGATCTGGCTGGTGTAACAAGTCCTGGTGTTGGTGAAGCGAGCGGGGCTGCTTGGGAGTGAGGTGGATCTCTAGCTGTAGCTGTAGAGCCGCTTGAGATGTGAGCGTCTTGAGGCGGCAGTCGGGTGGCTCGTTGAGGCCTATAACCTAACAGAGGGAGCTCTCAAGTTGGGCTGTGGCTCAGAGCTGATGAGAAGTCTGAAGCCAACAGGTGATAGCCGCTCCGCCCTCCTTGAGCCTGCTGCCCGATCCTACTCGCCTACAACTCCATCTCTCTCCACCTAATCCCACCGGTCCTACTCCATCTCTACCAACCGTACAGTTGGTCCTATCTATCTCTCCTGAGCCTGTCGAGGGAGAGGATGCTGAGCCGAGCTTGGTCGAGGGAGTGCCGAGCAATAGGGAGGTCGAGCGAGGGATACGGGGAATGTTGAGCAAGTGTAGGGAGGTCAAATGAGGAGGATGATGAGCGTCAAGATAATGTACATGGGATGCTGGTGCAGTAGTGAGATGGGGATGCCTCAGGCTCGGACATGCTTGACCTCGTTGTTGTGGGTGTTCAAAAGTCCCCTTCAATCTAGCTGAAGGCGGGAAGCGTGCTGGACCCTCCGGTGTAGTGCAGAGAGCTCAACGAGGCGTGAAAGGACGGCACCGAGCTTCGGCGGGCCTAGAGCTATGCGGGGTGCAGCCTGGAAATCTCAACATGCACCAAATCAGCTGAAACTTGTTGTGTAGTCTTGTAGAGCATCAAAGATACCCCAGGAGACCTTCCCTACCCTCCTACAGGTCTTTGAAATTCCGAAACTTGGCTCATTTCTGAAATGGCCGTGACCCCGACCCCCGACCCCGGACCCCGATGGGGTCAACCCCGAGCTTCCGGGGTTTACCCCGCCGGGGTCGCCCCCGCACACCTCTAGGCGGGCCCCGACGCCGAGCAGCCGAGCAGCTTTGGCTATTGACTCGGGGGGCCGTTGCCGTCTTGTGCTCCA
Source organism: Leucosporidium creatinivorum (assembly GCA_001600635.1). Classification (NCBI taxonomy): domain Eukaryota; kingdom Fungi; phylum Basidiomycota; class Microbotryomycetes; order Leucosporidiales; family Leucosporidiaceae; genus Leucosporidium; species Leucosporidium creatinivorum. Next base: position 193,161 of record BCKL01000031.1, on the reverse strand, counting down.
CAGAAGCCAACGGAGCATCTCAGTCACTCCCTTCTATCCCTCTAGGCAGCCCTTGCAGGTCAGCAGCGAGGCTCAACGCCGACTTCGGAGAGCAGGCTGACGCTCGCGCGCAAGTCCAGCTGTGCTGTTGTTGTGCTGCAGCAAACAGGTGAGGGCTCAAGATATACTTGCGTATCTCCTCCGACAGCTAGTCAAGTAGCGCCGTGACTAGCACTTGCTGAAGCCATCGTCCCCTGCAAACTCCGTGCTCGGCGAAGGCTTGGCCTCGCTCTCGGCTTGCCTGTGGTCGCTTTCCAGGGCCCTGTCAACTGTGAGTGAGATGGGGAATGCTTCACGTCATCTGATCCCTACAAGATGCAAGGCTACAGCACTACAGCCCATCTGGCCGCTTTCATCGTCGCTCGTCGCTTAGCTCGGCGCTCCTCTCCACCTCGGCTCCTCACCCGGCCTTCGTCGTCAGCCCTCACACTGTCTCAATGCTGTCTGGTGTGCCGCTTTGCTCTATCTCCTTGCTTGCACCCCGGATTCCTTCGCAGCAGTTTGCTCCGCCGCCAGTCTCCGGTGCCGGCGCCTGGTGCTGGATCGTCAAAATCACCGCTTTCTGAGAGGCTCGCGTCTCTGGCTTGCTCTTCTCCCGCATCCTCGACATGGTACATCAATTCGCATCGATCATTGCAGGCTGCAAATGGATCACTTGGGCAGCATTCCCACCTGTACGGCGGCAAGATCCCGACTCGTCGCTGGAATCGCTCTTGGTGGTGGCAACAAGGGAGTCAAGGGCGCTGGATCTTGTTGGTGGTGGCTCTATGGCTGTCTGAGCTCCTATCCAGCTCTGCTACAGCGCTACGGCAGTTACTCCCCTCGAAGTTGGGGTCAAGCAGGCAAGTTGCCAAGTGACCTCGGCGGTGACGGTGCCCAAGGGAGCCGGATTGTACTGGTTCTTGAGGGTGTCGAGGACATCCTTGGCTGTCCTCGCGGGGGTGGGGATGGCCATGGCGGCCGTCTGCGTGAAGGCACCGTGGATGACGGCGAACAGCTTTCCTTGCTTGTCAATTGCCTACTTGCTCCGAGCTGGCTTGAGGCCTTGCTACGCCCTCACCCTCTCCCGTGTAGTAGTTGAGGTAGAGCACATAGGTCCTGAGCATTGTCTTGTACCACAAGTGGAAGTTCTCGGGTGCGAGCGTCCTTGTCGACGATACGAATTGAAAGCGACCTGGCTCGGTTAAACTTTAGGGATGTCGTTGGGCATGCGGACGGAAGCTGCTGAGCCGCCGACAGCTCCTGCAACATGGTAGCCACTAGGTGTTGTTGAGATGACTACTGGTGTCACTTTCAGACTCCCTGCAGTGTCAGAGGGGGAGCAGCAAGAGTTGACCGAGCGCCAATAGCTCGGAGCTGGGTTGGTCACCACACTTGGCGAGACCTGAAGCCAGCTGGTGTGGTCCAAGAGCTACCTCTGTGACTAATAGAACCACTCTAACCATGCACCAAACCAGGCGCTAGCCAGCAGGACTAGCAGAGCTCACCCGGGAGGGAGGGGGAGCTCAGCCTCGCTGGTGCTCGGTGAGGCCTACCCAGAGCCAGCTTGTACTGTACTGCAAGAGAAGCCAACATGCCAGCTTCTACTCCTTGGTGTGGGATAGAAGTTGTTCAGTGGAGCACATAGGCCTTCAGAAGGAGCCTTGAGCTCCGGACTGACTGCGCAAGAGGAGGGGAACGGAAGAGGCGGACTGGGGGTGCAAAAGGGTGATGTACAAGGAGTGGGAATGGCAAAAAGATGACTGAGGCGGGGCTCGAACCCGCGATCTCCGGCTTGTCCGTTCTCGGAAACCGACGCCTTGCCACTAGGCCACAAAGCCCTTGCCGAAAAAAGCGCTGCGAGGCCGAGCCGGAGTGGCATACTAGACTTGCAAAGCTGGCAATGTCAGATTGCGGTCCGAGCTCGTAACCCGACTTGCCTTAGCTGCTCAATTGGTGCCAGCGTATCTCCTGCTCTCCCTTCAACAACAACCTGAAGGGTCACCCGGTGACTGTAGATGATCTCTGAAAAGCTCGCCGTGAGCCACCATTGCTGTTGTCAAACCAGACAATCTGCTTCCTGCTCGGCGTCGGCGAGCGAGGAGTGATCTGCTCCTTCAGTGCTCCCTCCTCAGGGATCACCTGCACTTCCAGTAAGGCAGGGACCCGCTTTCTATGATAGTGTAGTGACTCCTACCCAGCACAAAGTCCCTCCGCTGCAAGACCGGCACCTCATGCTAGCTAGCTAACGGGGTAGTTTTCCCAAGGGATAACGGGTGGGAAAAGAGATGTTATCCAAGCCGTTTTTGAGTTAGGCAGACGGGTTGGGAAGCGAGCAGTCTACCGAAGAGAAAGCAGAGAGAGCGGTTCTCTAGCCGTTTTCCAAGGGGAGCGAGCCGTTATCCCAGCTCGATTCCCAGCTTGCTTCTCGCTGCTCTCCTCGCTCTCCCTACTCAGCTACAGCTATGAAATAATCTAGAACTGATGCAGCCGACCCAGCGCTTCCAACCCCCTGCTGTCTCGGTGCGCAAAGCTGCCTCTGAAGCCCTGCAGCTCCTCCCTCGTCTCGGCGCGGCTTCACTGGCTCTCCTCCCCCTTTGAGGCTCCCCTGCTGTAGTCGAAGAGGGGCTCACTATACCACTACATGTACTCGTCGACGTGCAGGAAGCGAGAACGAGCAGCAGACTTGTGAGAAGGAAGTCAGCAGCAGCAAGCGAAGCTGAGCGCCACTCGAGCTCACCTTTAGCTCGATACGTCGAGCCGATGATTTGTGCTGTTGGACAAAGGGCTCATCAGCTACTCTGGCTCACTTCTGACCCGCGAGCTAGCTCTACTTACCGCCCAGTAGCCACTCAGGTCAAGGGAGAAGAAGGAGAAGGGGAGAAGGAACCGAGTTGGAACCTTGGCAGCGGATCTGTAGGGGGGAGCAGAGTGCTCTACTAGACACGGCGAGAAGAGCAATCTCCTACACGAAGAGCCAGCAGAGCAGAGAAGCCAGAGAAGAGGGAGGAGGAGAGTGGTGGCGAAGCGAGCGAGCGAGGTCGACAAGTCCGCGAGCCGTCTTCTCAGCCCTTTCCCAAGGGAAGACGGCTTGTTTCTCGTCCTCCCAATCATTTTCTCAAGGTGCGGAAAACGCCTAGGTTTCCCAAGCCGAATCTCACTACTGAACACAGACCCCATGCCCGCAAGCGCTTGGGCTCGGAGCTCGGCGCAGTGCTCGGACGTCTGCTTCTGCATGTCCTGCACCTCTCCTTCGCCGGCTACTCAAGCGACTCGGGTGCCATACTCAAAGTCAGAAAGGGTGGTACCGTGGACGAGACTGGACGGACTCTGGCCGTCTTCGCATCTCGCTGACTTGGCCCCGAAGCGGCTCGGCTCCTCGAGTAGGCGGCTCGACGAGGTGAGCTGGCGACGAGAGCCTAAGGCTTGGCTTCGTCTCGCACATCTCACAGAGCAGTAGCTACCTCGCTACAGCTCCTCAATCTCGGTAAGCTGCTCAGCTGTGCTCTGTAGTCCACTAGAGCACCTGACTGACCCTCCACGCGCCCTCAGAACAACAGCCCTCCGTCGCCTCCTCCGCCCAACCTCCTACGAAAAGGTGAAATGAGCTCGTTATCGCTCGCTATTATGCACAGCAATCGGTCAGGCGGGCAGGAGGGTGGTTGATGAGATATACGCCGGGTCGTCGTAACTCCAGCGGGAGCCGGGACGAAAGCGCAGGCCAGACTCTAGTTCGGCGCCGGGGAGCGCGCCAGCGCCCACAGCTATTAGAGGGGCATCGAGCTGACCTTTTGCTCTTTGCTTCCTTCTCTTTCGTCCTGCTTTCCTTCAACGCCCTCATGTCCGACGAATCGTCTTTGCCGCTCCCGTCGCCTTGCCCACCGCCCCCTACTTCGCTACACACCCCGCCGCAATCGCCAGACCTCGACAACATGCCTGCGATCCCTCCTACTCCCTCGACGCAATCTCGCATCGTCCTCATCAACCGACCGAAGGCGGCTATCTCGCCCGACCTCAACTCGGGCAAGGGCACCTTCCTGCTCGAGAAGAGCGCTCCCGTCGACAAGGACTTGGCCAAGGGAGAGTGCTTGGTCAAGACCGAGTGGGTCAGCCTGGACCCTGCCATGCGTGGTAAGTTTCAACTCCCGCTTTTCGGTTCGGCGACGGTATGTCCGTCTTTAGCGCTTCACAAGCTGACTTACTCGTATTTGCACTCGAATAGGATGGCTCAATGCTACGCGCTCCTACATCGCTCCCGTCGCTATCAACGATGTCATGCGCGCAGGAGGAGTTGGCCGACTCGTCTCCATCGCCTCGGACGCCGAGTCGACCGCTCATGCTCAGAAGAAGGGACTGAAGGTCGGTGACTGGGTCTCCACGCTCACTGGATGGCAAGAGTACGCCAAGGTCACCTTGAAGGAGGTGCAGAAGATCGAGTGAGTTTGAGGGAGCGGGAGAAGTCGTCGCCGAGCTAACCGAGCTTCGTCGCAGGGTGTCCGACAAGGTCTTGCCTTCCTACTACCTCGGAACTCTCGGAATGCCTGGACAGACCGCGTACTGGGGGCTGCTCGATATTTGCAAGATCAAGAGTGGGGAGACTGTAGTGGTGACTGGAGCTGCTGGAGCTGTTGGTAGCGTCGTGAGTCCTTCCGGGTCTAGCTCACCTCGAGACGGCCAGCACACTAACCTCTGCATCGCTCTTTTCTTCATGTCAACCACCTCGCTTCATGTAGGCCTGCCAAATCGCCAAGATTAAGGGCTGCAAGGTCATCGCCGTCGCCGGAGGAGCCGACAAGTGCCGTTGGCTCAAGGAGGAGTTGGGAGTTGACGCGGCCCTCGACTACAAGGACAAGGACTTCAAGAAGAACTTTAGGGAATCCGTCGGATACTTTGATGCTGTAGGCTTTGGCTTCGCTCGCCTTCACCGAGTTCGTCAGCGCTGACCGAGTTCTTGCCGCGCGCAGATGTTCGACAACGTCGGTGGAGAGATCCTCGACTTTTCCCTTACTCGCATGAAGAAGTTCGCCAGGATTGCTCGTGAGTCCTGACTTCGTTTTCGGTGCTCGTCGAGCGGTCTTGCTGACCCGCCTCGCCCTTCCTCCCGTTCGCCTTGCTAACAGTCTGCGGAGCCATCTCGTGTGTACTTGAGCGATGTCAGTTCTCATCGCGCGGCGCTGACTTGTTCACTCCTCGCTCTCCTCCTCCTCGCCCCCTCGCTCGCCTCCTCCCTCCCGTCCTCTTCCACTCCTCCCTGCACAGCGCCTACAACGACCCTTCTCCCCGCGGCCTACAAGGCTACCTTAACCTTATCTCCCAGTGCGCCAAGATCCACGGGTAAGCTCAGCCGCCGTTTCCTCTCCTCGCCGCTTGAGCTGATTGGTCGACGCCGAGCAGTTTCATCGTGTTCGATTATGCCAAGAGATACCACGAGGCGGATGGTGAGCTCCTTCTTTACTACTGTTTACCCTACCTCTGGCTGACTCCAGCTTTCTCCCTCAAAGCCGAGCTCGCCTCCTGGGTCAGTTCGGGCCAGCTCAAGATCCGCGAGCACCGTCTCATCGGCATGGAGAACTGCGTGGAGGGACTGATGGGTCTTTTCGAGGGAGTCAACACTGGCAAGATTGTCGTCAAGATCGGAAGCGGCGACACGAAGCTTTAGACGGGCGGCGAGTCGATCTCGAGCGATGTCGTATTGTAAGATTAAAGGGTCGCAATATCTACACATGCAGTTCTGTGCTATCCACGTTCTGATGAGGCGAGAGAAGCTATTCAAGTGGGCCAGCGAGCCTTGAGCTTGAATCGAGCCTCTGCTCTTGCGCCGAGCGGTTCGTCGAGCCTCTCCCGCTGCTTCATTCGCCGACTCAGAGCCACCTCGCGGCCTCGCTGGTTGGTCTTAGAGTCTGAAGAGTAATCTGGTGTCGATTCAAAGCGCGACGTGAACCATCTCGGTCCAGCCCCTGCTCACGTCGTTCGCCGAGCGCCGTCACTCTGCAGGACGCAAGAGGGTCAACTTTGTCTCTTGTCGGCGGGGATCTAGAGCTCACCCCTGCTGGATCCTGCGCCACAACACCCGTCTCACTGAGTGACGTTTTTGGGGTTCTTCTTGCACCTGCGCGGAGAAAACGATCAGCGCCGAGCTCGAGATGACGAGAACAGGAAGGCCGAGCCGACTCCAGATGAATGGGAACAGCTACTCACCAGCTACGGTGATGCTTCCAGTCGTCACGCTGGTGCATCGGCGAGCAGTAGCTCGCCCAACCGCAGCCCGAGCATCTGAGAAGACCGCCGTCGCTTCCACACACGGCGCAGTAGGGACCGAGGCCCTGCAGCCCATCTATCATCGCGAGTAGACGGCCGTAAGCACTGCCCATGCTAATGGTCTCCGCATCGTCGACCGAGCCCCCATCGCCGTCGAGCCCTCCGCTACTCCCACCTTTCGCAAGTTGAGCCTTCTCCCACGCAACCTTGACTGCCGTTTGCGCCTTGTCCGATAAGTGAGGAAGGTGTACCGATCGCCTAGTACCATCGTACGACATCACAGGCGACAGCGAGCCTTGGCCTTGCACCTCATGCGAGGCAGCTTCGATACCGAGGAGAGCCATCCAACGAGTCCCCACGAAGGACATGTCGTCCAAGGGAATGGTGGATCCGGCGTTGTAGACGTATCCGGGAGGAAGGGTCGAGATCCGGGTGAGCGCAGTGACCTTGCGAACCTCGATGAGAGTGGAATTCGTCGGCCGAGGCTTTGCGGTGAACGAGAGGTTCAGCGAGGGGGGTGCCACGACCCGGATGGAGGTTTCGAGGTAGGTCGGAAGAGTGAATGACGAGAATGTTGACCGAAGCGGCCGGCAACTCCTCCGAGAGCCACCGAAGCTGCTCGGCGTAGCTGGAGAAATCGGCGAGACTCGTCGAGGCGGAGCAAACGCTGATCCTCTTGTTCTCCTCACAGTGGGCGATGGTAGTGACGAGGTATCCTCCGGTACTGAAGACTACGCCGTCGCGGTAGAAACTCTCGTCCATGAGCGCGAACGAGTAATGAGGTAGGTCGGCGAGATGGGTCGCGCCGCCGCGGACCCCGTCGAAGTTGTGCCGAGGACGGATGAGGGGGTTACTCTTGTCGAGTGTAGTTTGCTCTACCTTGATGGGCATGGCGGGAGCGTGGGAGAGGGTCGAAGGAAAGAGAGTTGGAACGCGAGGACTCGGAGGAGGGAAAGCTCGGTCTGCGCTTGCAGGAGGGTTAGCTCCTCGGCTGCACCTCTCCTCCTCTGCTCTCTCACTCCTTCTACTCACCTGACTACTCACCTGAAGCTCGACTTGGACTCGCCTTGTTGACTTCTCAATAGTAGCAGCGGTTCGAGCTCACTTGTCCGTCGTCGACGTGTTTCAGCGCCCGAGCGTGGGGTTTTTAGGGAAAGTGGTGAAAGGGTGTAGAAGCGTAGCCGAGCTGTAGCTGAGCTTGTGTAGTCCTGTAGACGAGTCGAAAGCTGAGAGCGACGAGATGAGAGAGAGCGATGAGAAGCGGGAAGGGAAGAGGCGAGCCGAGCTGGATTTCGCCCCATGTCCTCCTCCCTCATCTTGCTCGCTTTCGTCTCGACAGCTCGACTGTACTAGCTCGCCTACAGATGGCTATCACGATCGAGCACTACTACGTACAAAAAGGCGACCCTATGTTGCAACCAGCGCCTACCTTCGTCCCGCCAGAAGTAGCGCGCTTCAGCGTCGACCCCCACAACAGCCTCGTCCTCGCCTCCTACTGCTACGCCTTCCTCCTGCCGACATCCCCCATCTCTAGCTTTATCTCTCTCTTCCAATCGGCCCCCCTCATCGCTTACTGCGAGGCAACTCGGCGCATCAGCGTCTCTCTTCTCGGCGTAGACCAAGTGTTGAACCAGCAATACGCGGAGCAGCTCGAATTCCTCGTGGACGGTCAGAAGGACCTCAAGATTGAGTTGATGATGATTGACGAAAGCGGAGCTCCCTTCCCGGCGCTCGAAGCCGCCCTGCCCATCCTCGGCGCTTCTCGTCGCCTCTCCTTCACCTACCGCTACGAGAAAATGGGCAAAGCCAAGCTCTTCGCGGTACAGCCCGGCGGCAAAGTCATTCTCTACTACCCCACCACCCAAGTCCCGACCTTCGTYCCCCTCGGCGACACGCGCACCCTGGCGCTGAGGGCGGTCGTCAACGTCGAAGCGGTCGCCACGGCTTCGAGGGAGACCGGCAAGATCACGAGGACCTGGTGCCAGTACGAYGGTACTCAAAYGATCGGGCGCCTCCCCWTTCTCTCCGACATGGCGAGAGACGGCATCAAAGCCGCCTTGGTGCAGCAAGCCAAGCCCGCCCATTCCAAGTCGCTGCTGGCGGACACGACGTCGAATTCGATTCAGAGGGTCAAGGAATCTCAGTCGCAGAGGCGCGCTTTGGAGGAGAGTGGGAAGCTGGAGGACAAGGTGCTATTCGCAGCGGGCATTCTTTGCCGCACGGGAGCTTACTGCTCCGTGTGTGGTGAGAGGAAGCACCTACTGCAGTGCGCGGGCTGCAAGGTCGACTACTATTGCTCCAAATCGCATCAAAAGGAGGACTGGCCTCACCACCGCAGCTGGTTCGTCCTTCACCCGCTTTTTTTGATCATCGCCGAGCCGAAACTGACCTTTCTCGCGATACAGGTGCAAGAAGAACCCCAAGTCGACTACCACCCCGTCTTGAGAGATTATGATCTAGCCCAAGGTGCGTCCCAGGCCGAACTAGATCGAAAATCGCCGAAGCTGACCTCTGGCCCTCCTCGCCGAACAGATGGTCCACCGAGTTGAAGGAGCGGCCGAGAGGAGAGGCGAGTAGGTTGCGGTGGGCGGCGATGCTGCGTGGTGTAACAAGCGACATGATGTTCGAGACACCATCATGTCGTGGAAGAGAGAAGGTCTGCGCTTTGCAGGCCGCTCCCAGCCGCCGAGCTTCGCAAGTGGAGCTCTCACCCTTCGGAGGCAGATAAATGATGGTCCAATAGAGCAACAGCTACGTCTAATCCTGAATGACGAAGCTACTCTTCTGCTCGAAAGCGAGCTCCTCATACCAGAATGGCGCTTCCAGTCGGCGATGGTAGCCAATGTCGCAGTACTGCATCACGAGAGGGAGACGGTCAGCGGGGTGGAAGAAGAGGCTACTCCCTCAACTGCTCACCGAGTACTTGACCTTGGGCAGGCGAGCAAAGTAGCCGTCGAACCGCTTCTGGAGCGCTACCTTCAGGCTCGAGACGCTGCCATCGGGGAAGACGCTCTTCCATGGGTCACGGCAGACGTCTCCAACGCAGGTCTTGAGCACGAGAAGTAGCGCGTCGAGTCGGTGTTGCAAACTGACGAGCGATTCGGAGCGAACCTCGGCTTCGGCTAAGTTGATCATCTGGTCGGCGTCGGCCTTTGATTGAGCAAGAAGGTCAGCACAGCGCGTCGAGAGAGAACATGATTCACTCACATTCAGGTCGTAGATCTCGTGCTCGCCGGTGCACCACACGGCGTAGGAGAAGTTGATCTCGTCGCCCTCGACGACTCGGACGGCGCGATAAGTCTGGTTCGTGAGGACGAGTCCCTCTGCGCAAGAGCAGGTCAGCCTCGCGAAGCTCGCGCCAGAGCTCATAGCCACATTCAATAGCCACACTCACGTCCGTACTTCCCCTCTCCAACGCCCTCGACCCAATACTCGGCAAGGTGATGTTGCTTGACTCCCTCGGCGTCGATCTTCTTGCGCAGCTCCTTGGTGATGGGCACGAGAGCTCCATCGTTGTCGTAGTCGCTGACGGCACCGGCGAGGTGGAGGATGGTAGCTCCGAGGTCGGCGAGCGAGTAGACAGAGGTGGAGTCGACTAGACCTTTCGGCACTGAGGGACCTCGGACGACTGAAGATGCGAGGGAGTTAGCAAGCATCGGCAAAACTAGAGAACAAGAGCACAGACCGAGAGGGATGTTGATATCCTCCTCGTAAGGCAGAGTCTTCCCGGGTTGACGACGATGTCCAGCTAAGAGCGAGTAACGGTCAGCGAGAGCTCAACAGCGGCCGCCGAGGAAGAGCCAAACCATTCGCTTCGAAGCCGTTGTCGCTGCAGAGCGGAGAGTCAGTCAAGCTCGAACAGCTACTGATGTAAGGAGCCTACGAGGTATAGATGATGATGGTCTCGTCCAGCACGCCCTTCTCCTCCAGCTTCTTGACGACGCTCTCGACCAGCTCATCGACGGCCTGTAGCGACCTCAAACGCTGGCGATAGAATTCTTCGATGTACTCGATGTTCGTGACATTGAGTTTTGCCAGCTTCTTGACCCAAGAAGCTCCGCTTGGGTGGTTAGGGTTGTGCGAGGCGCGCGAGCGGTCGAGCTTGACCTCCTTGAAGAGGTGCTGATGACGAGGAGCGGACTGGGGCATGTCGAAGAGGATCTGGTCGGTGTGGCTGACGATGCCGATGTGCGAGTGAGGGGCGATGGGGGCGACTGTGAGTGGCAGGAGGGGTCAGCGCAATTTCGACCGAGCCAGCCGAAGAGCTCACCTCCGATGAAGAAAGGCTTGTTGGGGTTGGCTGTAGCCTTCTCGATGTGATTAAGAGCACGCTCAGCTACTAAATCGGTCGAATACTCGTTGGGATGGTAGACGACGGGCTCGCCTGCAGGACGAGAGGTTCAGCGCGAGCTCGGCGAAGGAGGCAGTTGGAGGAGCCGACCGTTGTGGCTGAAGCTAGCGTTCCAGTAGTTGTAGGTCTGAGGGTCGAGAAGCCAGTCGGTCTCTGTAGTCGTCAGGCTGTCAGTTAGTGTCTCCCAACGAGCTCGGCGAACAGGACCCTCACCCGTCCAGCCCTCGGGCTCGAGCTGATCGAAGTTGCGGACCGTGTGACCATTCATGAGCTTTCCAGTGTAGTAGGTACTATATCCCGCTTCTTGTAGAAAGCTGGGAAGGTAGCTGGAGGCGCGAAGAGGGTCAGCTCTGTTCGCCGAGCAGGTCGAAAGCCAACCCACTGTCCGTTGTAGCCCTTCTCGTTAAAGACCTCCCATCCTCCCCAGGGTGCGACGACCGATGTGATGTTGGTGTTGTGGGCTAGCAGAGTGGATCAGCAGTGAACGCTCGTCCGGTGCAGCGACTGGGCTCACCCGCTTGAGCGCGAAGGAAGCTCGTCCTCGATGGGCAGCAGACCGAGACTGTAGGGGGGAGCAGCGGTAGAGTGAGTAGCTGCAGTTCGATCTGAGCGTGCTCGGCGGCTCGACTCGGCCGCCTCCCTTCCTCAGCTCGAGACCGCATCTCATCGTCCGCAAGGGGAGACTCACTGGGAGCGTAGAAGCGCGAGAAGTGAGTCCCTTCGTCGACCAACAGCTTCTGTACACTCTTCATCGTGCTGATAGAGTCCTGCCGAGCGTCCTGGTCGTCCACAATGATGAGGACCACATTCGGAGGGCGAGCGGAGGGGGAAGGAGCAGAAGCGGCAGCGAGAACTGCTGGTGCAGCGACTAGACCCGCCAGCAAAGCACTTGATGAGAGCAGCATTGTGGTGGAGCGCAGCCAGCCATGCCGAGCTTCACTGCCGACCTACAAGCGGCGAAAGGGTCGACGCCTTCGATCCCTCCGAAAACGCAATGCGGGGGAGGTGCGAGAGATCGAGAGATGAAGTGGGAAGATACAGCTTTGGCGGGAGCTGACGAGGACCAGACGAAGACGGGAGGAAAGGAAGACGAGAAAAGGCAGGCGTCGGAAGCAAGAATAGCGCCGAGCTTAGACTCGCAAAGATCTCTCGCCGAGTTCGCTGGACGAAGCTGCGCAGGATGTACAATGGACGGTTGTCCTTTTGCATGACTATATCTTCCACTAAGAACAACTTTACCAGTCGAGCTTGGGGGCCTTCTTGGCACTGCAGAAGAGGTGAGCCGAGGTCAGCGACCAAGTCCGAGGTGAGCGCCGAGCGAGCTGTAGCGTACAGAGGGATCTTGCCGCGGTATCCGATGCCTGCGCGAGAGCGAGAAAGAAGGTAGGTAAGCGAGGGAAGCTCAACCTGCAGCGAATGAACGTACCGTCGAGCCAAGGCCACTCCCTCGTCCGCCTCTCCTCGAAGGCGGCGATGTCCTTCTCGTGCTCCATGGTGAGGGAGATCTCGTCGAGGCCGTTGATGAGGCAGTGCTTGCGGAACTCGTCAACCTGGAAGCTGTACTCCTCGCCATTGGAGCGGCGAACGACCTGGTTGGGAAGGTCGATTTCGATAGGAATGCAGGCGTGAGCATCCTCCAGGAGCTTGGCGATGGTCTCCTCCGGCAGAACGACAGGAAGCGATCCGTTCTTATACATATTCTGCGACCGAGAACGACCCAGACGATCCCAGAACATGGCAAGGGCAAGGGCAAGGGAGGGCGAAGAAGGGGCGAAAAGGGTCAGCCGAGAGCGAAAAGGGAGCTGAAAGGGTCAGGCGAGCGCCAGGACGAGGTAGAAGGGGCAGAAGGGCGGCGATATATATAGCAGAGGCCTGTGGATCGAAGAGAAAGAGTCGAGTATACTCACGTTGTTGAAGCTGAAGCAAGGGAACGGGGGCGAGAACGGGAGAATCAGTGGACGCCCTCAAAAATCGATATCGACGCGCAAAAGTCAACTCACATGTCGGCGAAGGTAGAGGCGATCACGGTACGAATACCGAAGTCGAGGAGAGCCCAAGGAGCGTGCTCACGGGACGAACCGCATCCAAAGTTGCCGCCCGAGACGACGAGGATCTCGGACTTGCGGTACTCGGGCTTGTTGAGGACAAAGTCGGGCTTCTCGCTGCCGTCGGCGTTGTAGCGGAGGGAGGCGAAGAGGGAGACTCCGAGACCGGTGCGCTTGATGGTCTTGAGGAAGCTGCAAAGGGGCGAAGGCCGGTCAGCGGTCGCTCGAGCTCGGCGGCAGCAAGCTTCGCCTGTAGAGGACTTCGAACTGACCGAGCGGGGATGATGAGGTCGGTGTCAATGTTGGCGCGCTCGAGGGGGGCAGCGATGGCCTTGATGACGCCGAACTTGGGCATGCCAGCGGCGGTCGAGGCGGTAGGAGCCGAGACGGCGGGGGCGGCAGCCGACTCGGCGACAGCATCTCCGACAGCATCGGCGGGCTGCGAGGTGTTCTCGGGAGCAGGGGCGATATCCTCGGCGGTGACGGCGACGGGCTTGGGGCTGCCCGAGCGCGACGAGTTGGGGGCGTACTTGCGAGCGTCGGTGAGGTGACCAGCGATGGCGGCGGCGGCGGCCATGGCGGGGGACATGAGATGAGTCCTTCCTCCGGGTCCCTGCCTGCCCTCAAAGTTGCGGTTCGAGGTCGAGGCGCAGCGCTGTCCGGGCTCGAGCATGTCGGGGTTCATACCGAGACACATGGAGCATCCAGCCTCGCGCCAATCGAAGCCGGCGTCCGTGAAAATGCGGTCGAGTCCCTCCGACTCGGCCTGCGACTTTACGAGACCCGAACCGGGGACGATCATGGCGTAGACACCCTCGGCGACCTTGCGGCCGTTGGCGATGGTGGCAGCGGCGCGGAGATCCTCGATACGCGAGTTGGTGCAGGATCCGATGAAGACCTGTCAAGTAAGAGCGTCAGCTAGTTGCGAGCGAGTGAAAGGCTGCCAAAGAGCTCACGTTGGTGATCTTGACGTCCTCGAGCTTCATGCCAGCCTCGAGACCCATGTACTTGAGGGCGCGCTCGATCTGGCCACGCTTCTCGTCCGAAGCGGCATCCTCGGGGCGAGGGACGTTGCCAGTGATGGGAGCGGTGTCCTCGGGCGAGGTTCCCCAAGTGACGGTGGGAGCGATCTCCGAGGACGAAATCTTGACGACGCGGTCGAAGTGGGCACCCTCGTCCGACTTGAGGGTCTGTAGGGAGAGAGAAGTGAGCGATTTGCTCAGCTGAAAGTGCCTCTTCTTCCTCACCTTCCAGTAGGCGACGGCGCGATCCCAGTCCTCTCCCTTGGGGGCGAGAGGGCGGCCCTTGAGGTAGTTGAAGGTGACCTCATCGGGAGCGACCATACCAGCACGAGCTCCTCCCTCGATGGACATGTTGGAAAGCGACATGCTGCCGAAATGTAACGAGTCAGCGTTGCCCTTCGAACTCGGCGAACTCGTGCAAACACTCACCGTCCCTCCATGGAGAGCGACTCGATGGTAGTTCCGCAAAACTCCATGACAGTCCCCGTTCCTCCAGCGGTTCCGATGGTACCGATGATGTGAAGGGCGACATCCTTAGCGGTGACGCCCTCGGCGAGGGGTCCGTCGACCTGGATGCGCATGTTGAGGGACTTGGACTGGCCGACAGTCTGAGTGGCGAGGACGTGCTCAACCTCGGACGTTCCGATTCCGAAAGCGAGAGCGCCGAAAGCTCCGTGGGTCGAGGTGTGCGAGTCTCCGCAGACGACGGTCGATCCAGGAAGGGTGAAGCCTTGCTCGGGGCCGATGACCTGTAGGAGGAAGGGGTCAGCAGAGATTGAAAGAGCGAGGGAAGGTCTAGCTTACGTGAACGATACCCTGCAGCGCAGAGACGGAGGCAAAGGTCAGCTGAGGAACGTCTCGGGAACCACCTTCTGCGTCGAAAGGGAACGAACCTGCCGCTTGTCGGTCATTCTGCGAGAGCAAAAGCGGTCAGACCATGCGTAGGAATGTCGATAAGCTCTGTACGCACCCAAAGAAGTTGAGACCGAACTTTTGAACGTTCTCCTCGAGAGTGACGACCTGGAGGCGCGAGTCGGACCTGTGGGAGAAAAAGGTCAGCAAACAAGCTCGCACAACGTCTACAACATCTGAACGTACTCCTTGATGAAGCTAGCCGAGTCCTTGAAGGCCTTGCGGCTCTCGGTGGGGACGTTGTGGTCGACGGTAGCGAGGGTGCAGTCGTTGCGACGAACGGTGCGACCAGCCTTGCGAAGACCCTCGAAAGCCTGCGGCGAAGTGACCTCGTGGACGATGTGTCTGTGAAATCCGGCTAGAATCAGCTTCCGAAGGTCGGCGCCGAATGCATTTAGCAGTCGGCGAGCAAAGGCTCAAGCCGAGCCGTTCGATATAGACTCACCGGTCGATGAACATGGTAGCGGTGCCATCGCTGCCCATGCGGACAACGTGGTCGTCGAAGACCTGTAGAAAGAGCAAGCAATGGTCGTGTGAGTCAGGCGCATCACTCGAGAGATCAGCGAGCAAGCAGCGGTACATACCTTGTCGTAAAGGGTGCGGGGTGCAGACTATGAGTAAGGAAAGGGAGGTCAGCCCACGAAGTTCTGTAGGCAGTGAGATGCTTGGTAGCATCTTGGAAGCGAGCGGAAGGGGTAAGGCAGCTGAGCCGAGCGCTGCGTCCGCTGCGCCGTCACAAGCTGCACCGAGCACGACTGTGACATCCATACAGACTCCTAGCCATTCCTGACGCCCTGCCCGCCTTCCCAGCCCCCTCAAAGCCGCGGCGAGACCAGCGAGATCACAGCAGCTAAGCTGTCCCCGATCTTGCTCCAAGGTTGTTGCCGTAGAGCTGTAGCAGAGCTGGATAGGAGCTCAGACAGCCATAGAGCCACCACCAACAAGATCCAGCGCCCTTGACTCCCTCGTTGCCACCACCAAGAGCGATTCCAGCGACGAGTCGGGATCTTGCCGCCGTACAGGCGGGAATGCTGCCCAAGTGATCCGTTTGCAGCCTGCAATGATCGATGCGAATTGATGTACCATGTCGAGGATGCGGGAGAAGAGCAAGCCAGAGACGCGAGCCTCTCAGAAAGCGGTGATTTTGACGATCCAGCACCAGGCGCCGGCACCGGAGACTGGCGGCGGAGCAAACTGCTGCGAAGGAATCCGGGGTGCAAGCAAGGAGATAGAGCAAATCGGCACACCAGACAGCATTGAGACAGTGTGAGGGCTGACGACGAAGGCCGGGTGAGGAGCCGAGGTGGAGAGGAGCGCCGAGCTAAGCGACGAGCGACGATGAAAGCGGCCAGATGGGCTGTAGTGCTGTAGCCTTGCATCTCGTAGGGATCAGATGATGTGAAGCATTCCCCATCTCACTCACAGTTGACAGGGCCCTCGAAAGCGACCAGAGGCAAGCCGAGAGCGAGGCCAAGCCTTCGCCGAGCACGGAGTTCGCAGGGGACGACGGCTTCAGCAAGTGCTAGTCACGGCGCTACTCGACTAGCTGTCGGAGGAGATACGCAAGTATATCTTGAGCCCTCACCTGTTCGCTGCAGCACAACAACAGCACAGCTGGACTTGCGCGCGAGCGTCAGCCTGCTCTCCGAAGTCGACGCTGAGGCTCGCTGCTGACCTGCAAGAGGTTGCCTAGAGGGATAGAAGGGAGTGTGCGCTAGACTGCGCTGGCTTCTGTGGAGCACGAGACGGCAACGGCCCCCGAGTCAACAGCCAAAGCTGCTCGGCGACGGCGCCCGCCGAAGCTCGGTGCCGTCCTTCTACGCCTTGTTGAGCTCCCTGGACTACCCCGGAGGGTCCAGC
Source organism: Leucosporidium creatinivorum (assembly GCA_001600635.1). NCBI lineage: Eukaryota > Fungi > Basidiomycota > Microbotryomycetes > Leucosporidiales > Leucosporidiaceae > Leucosporidium > Leucosporidium creatinivorum. The sequence goes on along the minus strand of BCKL01000031.1, from coordinate 176,695 downwards.
AAGTCTTTAGCGTTCAGTTGGATAGAAGGGTGACTCGTGAACACTGACAACAACGAGCTCAAGCAGCCATCAGAGGCAAGGCAGCGATTTGAAAGCTCGGCGATGGCAGGAGAGTCGGTGAGGAGGGTGGCCTGCGACCGCCTCCACTTCACCTCAGTTTGAATCAGAGAAAGCGACAACTGCACAATCTCGGAATCTACTCCACTACAGGTCTCGATGCCATCCGATTTCGCAGCCATCGCCCGAGCGATCCGATCGAACGGTCTGTTGCCCTTCGACTTCCTCCTGATTTGTTTCAGCACTCAACGCCGGACGCCTCTACAGGACAGCACACGACTCTACACGGGAGTAGGGCTTCGTCAGCTACAGCCGTCACCAGCGACCGCTCCTCCCTCGCCTCTGTCCCGTCTCCGGGCATTCGGCTTCATCCTCGAGCTCGTCCAGCCATGGTCGAGCAGCTGGCGCTCCTGCCGTACTTGCGGGCGTCGCGTGCTCCAGCAGCTATACTCGCCCTTGCACCACTACAGTCGGCCCTCATCGCTCGCCAGCTGCCGCTCGAAACGCCGCGTGAACTCGCGCCCTTGAGGCGTCTCAGTGTGAACGGCGGAGAGGACGACACGGAACCCAGCTCGACAGCGGCAGTAGCTGGACATGATGCAGGGGACTACTTCAGCATGCGGCCCGCTGCTTCGGAAGCTCCGCACCGAGTTGCGACTGCGCTGCAGCTCGCCTTCAGCAATCAGTTGTTCGAGCAGTGGTGGGAGGAGCTAGAGGAGGGAGAGGGGAATCGTCGAGGGAGTCAGTCGAGCGAGGATACCGTCATGGAAGCCGCTACACCGCCAGACGAGCCGTCAAACCCGAAGCAGCTGGACCTCTCGCGCCTTCCCCTCGCCGTGCAGGACCACCTACTCTCGTGCCTCCTCGACACGATTGAGATGGCCGACGAACCTCGTACACCAGACTCACCACCTCCTACCGTCGAACTACCACAATGGTCGTTTTCCGCCACCCTCCTTCCGCCTTTCGTCATCCTCACCGGCGTTAGTCCGCTTCCCGCCAAAACCACCTCCACCGAGACTGGCGTGGCTCGCCTCTTCACCCCCTCCATGAACTCGACAGCAATGGTCACCTCGCCGAAGCTGCCCTCGGACCGTCTCCTCCTCTCCCACGATCCCTACCTCGACGCCTTGGGGGAGACGACGCTCGGCCGAATGATTCGGGACTTCGATTGGAGCAACAGTACGTTCTCAAAGCAGTCTCGTCTCTCTGATGAAGCTCACGAATCGAATCTATAGGTCTACTCGGCCCGATGAGTCACTGGCCGGCAGAGCTTCGCACCATGGTCTCGTCCATCCTCGCCAGCCCGTATCGCGAGTGCATCCTTTGGGGAGACAAGCGTGTGATCCTCTACAACGACGAAGTGAGTTTAGCTAGCGGCGGCGCGTTGCGAGCTAATTGCTGATCTTGCGACTTGCAGTATCTAGGCGCAGCTGGCTCGAAGCACCCCGAGCTGCTCGGCCAGCCCGCCGCCGTAGGCTGGGGAGAGATCTGGGACAGTTTGGAGCCCATTGCAGTCCGAGTGATGGCGGGTATGTTGCCTTCAACCTCTCTTGGCCTGCGTATGCTGACTGATTCATTCCGAGCAGGCGAGACCGTCTCCTTCGTCGACCACTTCCTTCCAATGAAGCGCGAGGGCTTCATCGAGGAGACCTGTCAGTATCACTGCCTTCCCGAGCCATCGACACCCTCCTCTGACTCTTCCTCTCAAAGACCACACCTTCTCCTACCAGCCTTTCCGCTCATCCGCAACGGGCGAGGTTATTGGAATTCGCAACCTCTCCATGGAGTAGGTTTGGAGATCTCCAGCTCACTCAGAAGGCTCGTCGGCTGACTTTCCCTTCGTCTAACAGATCGACCGCCGCCGTCATCGCTGCTCGGCGACTGTCTACCGTTCGCGACCTGGTCCAAACCACTTCCCTCGCCCGCACCGTCTCCGACTTTGCTGACTTCGCTCTCGAGAGCATCTCCTCCAACGCCTACGACCTTCCCTTCACGCTCCTATATACAGCCCAGCCTGTGCAGCCCAAGCCGAGCTTGCGCGAGATTCGGACTGGAGTCGAAGAGCGGCTACGACTCGGAGTTCAGGTCAATTGCTGCGTGCGTGTTGACTTCTCTTCATGCGAGCTCTGAGCTTGACTGACCGATCTTACGCTGCAGGGTTCTCTCGGCGTTCCCGCCGACCACCCTTACCGAATCGACGAAGCCATCATCGACCTCACCCCGCCCATGTCTCGTCAGTCGTCGGCGAGCGGCTCGGGATCGACAGCTACCGCCATGGCCGACGATACATCCTCCGACTGGTCATGGCCGTTCGAGGAGGCATGCCTTCGCCGCGAGCCGGTGCTCGTAGATCTCGACTCTCTCTCCCACTCACTAGAACCTCGAGGCTGGGAGGATCCGCCGCGACGCGCCGTCGTCATCCCTATTATGGTCGACGCCGCTCAGACTATCCCTCAAGCGGTCCTCGTGCTGGGTATCAACCCTCGCAGCGAGTACGACGACTTACACGCCACCTTCTTCTCACTCCTCGCCCGACACATCGCGGTCGGCCTCTTCGCCGTCATGGTGGGTTCAAGAGCTTTCGTCCGGCTCGCAGGACTCTCGAGCTCACCACTCTCACCATCCAGACGGCCGAGATTGACGCCAAGCGCGCCGACGACCTCGTCCGCCTCGACAAGGTGCGCCTCCTCAAGCTCGCGAAAGAGCGTTAACTAACCGCTCGGATCCTCAGGCCAAGACCAGCTTCTTCTCGTCCATCTCGCACGAGCTCCGGACGCCGCTCACTCTCATCCTCGGCCCTCTCGAAGACGTCCTCAAGAGCAAGGAGCAGCTGCAACCCGACCATCGTCAGAAGCTCACCCTCGTCCAGCGACACTCGATCCGACTCCTCAACATGGTCAACAAGCTCCTCGACTACTCGTCGCTGGAAGGAGGCAAGCTCCAGATCAAGTTCCGACCCGTCAGGCTCGGCGCAGTCACTCGGAATCTCGCCACGCTGTTCCGCGACGCCGTCGAGCGAGGAGGACTCCAGTTCATCGTCGACTGCGATGACGACCCTCCCGACACGCAGGCGATGTACGTCGCTATGGATTTGTGGGAGAAGGTCATCTACAACATCGTCGGCGTGAGTCCTTCCGCCTTGAATCTCGTCTCGCCGGCTTGTCAACAATACTGACGATTTGCTACCTCAACACAGAACGCCGTGAAGTACTGCCATGCGGGATCCATCGAGGTTACTCTGCGCTCCTCCATCGCCGAAGCCGTGCTCTCCGTCAAGGACACTGGAGTCGGTATCGCCGCCGATGACCTTTCTCGCATCTTCGAGCGGTTTGCTCGAGTGGAAGGAACATCGAGAACGACGAGCGGGACCGGTATCGGTGCGTGTGGCGGTCGACGAGCTCAGTCGACGAAAGCTGACCTCGCCTCCTTCTCAAGGTCTCGCCTACACCCTCGAGATCGTCAAGCTCCTCGGAGGCCAACTGGAAGTCGAGTCCGAGCCAGGACAAGGCAGTACCTTCATGTGCGTCGACCTCGCCTTCGTGCGAGAGCCCGTCCGCTTACGAGCTCCTCCCATAGCGTTCGACTTCCTCGAGGCTTCACCCATCTTCCCATCGCGCAAGTCCTGCACGAGCCCGAGGAGGAGGCCGCCATGCCGTTGCCAGCGGGTCGTAGCCTCGCCATGATCGACGAGGCCGAATCCTGGCGACATGATCGCGAGTCCGTCTCGGCTGCATCGAGTCACGGTGGCGAGGCGCTTACCGAGACCAGTTCCAACTCGGGCGGTCACTCATCAAACGAGGACTTCGCCGACTCGGCTCGTACGCTGCTCCTCGACGAGGCGAGTATGCGGACACGCTGACCTTTCCTCCGCTTCGCAGGTCTCCTCAACCTCTCCAATCGTACCGTCTTGGTGGTCGAGGACTCGCCCGATCTTCGCGCCTACATCTCGAGCATTCTCGGCAAGTTCTACCACGTCGTTCAAGTTCCCGATGGTCAAGCTGGACTCGAGTACGCTCTCGCCCATCCGCCCGCTCTCATTCTCGTAGGCTGTGCTGCTCTCCTCTCGCGGGAAGACTTTGCTGATCTTCCTTCTCCAGACCGACCAAATGATGCCGAGGCTCAACGGCTACCAGCTCGTCACCGCTCTTCGGGCGGACCCTGCGACGGCGCTCGTGCCCATCCTGATGCTCTCAGCGGCATCCGGCACAGAGGTGCGCGCCGAGGCCCTCGAGCGTGGACTGGACGACTACCTCTGCAAACCGTTCCAGGCCCGCGAGCTCCTCGCTCGCGTCAACACCCACATGCAGCTCGGCATCATGCGCATGGAGCTGGAGAAGAGAGGTACGCCTGGTTCTTCGTCTCCTTTGTATCCGCGTTGCTCACCACGCATCACATAAACAGTCCAAGAGCGCACCAAGGCCCTCATCGAGTCCGAGGCGCAGAACCGAGCTCTCGCCGACCGGTTCTCGACTCTCTCAAGCGTCTCACCGGTCGGCATCTTGCAAGCGAATGAGCAGGGCGATATCGTCTGTACGTCCTTGGCCATCATCTTGCGGCTTGAAGCACGCTGACATCCCTTCCCGGCACAGACGTCAACCCTCGCTTCTTCGCCATCTGCGGTCATCCACCAAGTCGCGCGATCAAAGATTGGCGCGACGCTGTCCTCGCCGCCGATCGACCAGCACTCGACTCCTTCTACGACACTGCTCTCGCTACCGGCACGGATCACACGGTCGAGTTCGAGAGCTTGGAGGTTCGCTTCAACCATCGCGACGACGCCTGGGGCCAGTTTGGTGAGTTGCCGAGCTCGGAGCTTGTCTATACACAGCTCATCTTTTTGTTCTCCAGACGTGCGCTCGTTCCAGGACGTCGGCGGCAAGGACGCCATTGTGCTCTGCTTGAGCGACGTCTCCCGTCAAAAGCGCGCCGAGTTCCTTCACATCGAGACGGTCGAAGCTCAACGAGCCGAGGCGGAGAAGAACCGCATTCAGACTGAGCAGTACCTCGACCTCAGCTCGCACGAGCTTCGCAATCGTACATCGCCATCTTCCCCTTGCCCGCTCGCTCTTCGCTGACTCGCTTTCCTTCGCAGCTTTGAGCGGTGTTGTGCGCTCGAACTTATCCTATTAGCTTACAACAGCTCACTAACCCCCTCTCTCTATAGTGGCAAAACGCCGAACTGCTCGCCAACTCGCTCACGCACATCGCCAAGCTGCTCGTAGACCTCGGCGAAGGTAAGGACGTCGAGCGCGAGATCCTCAACAAGGCGCAAAAGGAGATGCAGGAGAACCTCGACTCGGTCGAATCGATTTTGATTTGCGCTAGCCATCAAGGTCGTATTGCTGATGGTGAGCTTCCTCGCTACCTTTCGGCGGCGCCGCGCTGACGCTTTCGAATTCACTGCAGACATCCTCAACGTCTCCAAGCTCGTATGCGGCTCGTATACCTCTCTCACATGCGATCTCGCTGACTGCAAAACCACACAGAACATGGGCCTGCTGTCGGTCGTTCCCGTCCCCTTCGACTTCCAGGCTCGCATGGCGGAGGTGCTCAGGATGTTCGAGACGTAAGTGCATCTGCTACGCAGTAAGATGACTTGACTATTGACCTCTATCCTCCTCCCTTCAGCGAGAGCAATCAGAAGCAGATCACTCTGCGCCTCTCGGTCGGCGAGTCCATCCATCGCCTCGGTTGTCAGCACATCACCGCCGATCCGTCTCGACTAGCCCAGATCCTCCTCAACTTCCTCTCCAACAGCATCAAGTACACGGCCGACGCTCCTCGCCGCCATATTACCGTCCATCTCGATGCCTACACTCGCCTACCGCCGATGAGCCCTACCGCGATGCGCGTCTCCCAGCCGGAAGAGCTCGCCCTCAACGATGGTCGCCTGTGGATCTCCGTTGGCTGTCAAGATTCGGGCAAGGGACTCTCGTCTGAAGAGTTGAAGAAGCTCTTCGCTCGCTTCTCACAGGCGAATCCCAAGTGAGTTTCGCTCGTCTCAGCTCCTGTACGGCGCACTAACCATCCTTCGACAGGTCTGATCAATACGGCGGCTCGGGTCTCGGTCTCTACGTCTCCAAGGCTCTCGTCGAGCTGCACCACGGCTTCATCGAGGTTGAGTCTACGCCTGGCAGAGGCTCTCGGTTCTCGTTCCTGTGAGTCGACTCCACCCCTTCGCAAGATCTCGCCGCTTACTCGTCGACTCTCCAGCATCCCCGCCGCCGTCGCTCCCCTCACAGTCACTACGCCGCCTCTTCCTAGTCTTTCGCCTCTTTCGATGGTCCCACGACCGAAACGAGCTTCATCACGGCCCGTCTTCGAGCGCCACGAAAGCTCCAAGGCGCACAGGATGAACGGCAGCAGTCCCGTGCCGAAGCACATCCTCGTCGTCGAGGGTGAGCCTGCTTCGCAGCATCCTCTGCCGAGCGAGATGCTGACACTCTTCCACCCGCAGACAACCTCATCAACCAGAAGGTGCTTACTCGACAACTCAAGCTCGCGGGCTACGCCGTCTCGGTCGCCAATAACGGCCGCGAAGGACTCGACCTCCTCCTCGCCGAGCAGACCAAGCAGCCCAATACCTCGCCCATCGTGCTCGCTCTGATGGACATCGAGATGCCTGTGATGGGCGGTATCGAGGCCATTAAGCTGCTTCGAGAGATGGAGACCACTGGTCAAGTCGACCGACATTACGTGAGTTCGGTCCTTCGCCTTCGGCGCTACGAGCGGAGTCGCTGACTCTCTCGCTACTCTGTACTCGTCGCTTCGTTCCCCTTGCACAGCCCGTCATCGCCGTCACCGGTTCGTCTCCAAGTTCTGCTGTCTGAAAGTTCGAAAGCTAACCTTACTGCGCTTCTCCCAGGCAACGCTCGACAAGGCCAGCTCGACACTTGTATCCAGGCCGGCTTCACCGCCATCTCGACCAAGCCTTACGTCTTTGTAGACCTTCTCTCGCAGGTCAAGCGCCACACCGGCGAGGGTCCCGTCGCGCCCTAGACACAGCACCGATTAGCCATCCTGCACACACCCTGTTGTAGCTCATTGTAGACCTATGCATCTTTAGAATGGACGTTATCCGCTCCTCTCGTGGTGTAACATGAGAGCGAGCCTGCACGAGAGACAACGGAGCTCAACTTGACTATCTCGGCGCTTTCGTAAGTCGACAAACGAGCGAGAGAGAGATGCCCAATACAGTCTCTAAATTTGCAAACCCCAGTACAACACTATACAACTAACACCCTCGAGACCAGGAAATCGTGTATGCCTTGTCGAATCTCAAACAACGCCCGGCTTCATCCCACGGCGCGCTTCCCTCAATCGCCCCCCGACCGCCATTTGGATAAGATTGAGGACAGCGTCGCGGTCGTACGGCTGTGCAGAGGAATAGTCAGCGGAGTGCAAGAGGCTACGAAGGTCATGTGCTGCTCACCTTGATGGTGACCGTATCGAACCCAGCTTCCAGGCAGTGATCAATCTGCACTTGCCGAGCGTTGCCTGTAGTGCGATACAACGAGTCAGCTTGCAGTCGCTTGCTCCCGAAGTCATACGAGAGAACGAACCTGTGACGGCGATGCACGGCTGTGAAGAAGGCGCAAGAGTCAGCGCCGAAGGCAGCGTGAGCTCGAAGTGTGAGGACTCACGTAACGACGAGAGACTTCGCCCGCCTTCTCTCTCCGCCGAAGCTCCTTGATGGCCGTGAGACCGCTGCGCGAGGAGACAGATGAGGTCAGCTCGGCTCCGGTGGAAGTCGCCCGAATAAGGTAGACTTACTCCATGACGGGCATCTCAATGTCCATCAAACAGACGTCGAAAGGCTTGCATCCATCCTCGCCGTCCTTGCTGATGAGGTCGAGCGCCTGCTGTCCGTCGTAAGCAGCCGTGACTTCGTGGCCGGCGATCTTGAGCTGACGAGTGAGGACGCGAGAGTTGATGAGGTTGTCCTGCGCCGATATAGTGAGAGTCAGTTATGACACGAGTGAGCGGAAGGCGCCGGCACCTACCTCGACGACGAGAACATGGCAAGGAATCGTTGGCTTTGGCGCCTCGACCGGTGCGGGTTCCTCGGTCTGCAGTGGTGTACCGATAGCAGGCGAAGCTGAGGGTGGCCGAAGCGAGCTGGAGGACGAAGGCGGTCGGACTGGTCCACTGGCGCTGTTTGGCCGCGACTTGGCCCGACGACTGCTGGTCGAGGAGGGTGGCGCCGGCGCGGGAAGGGCGAGCTTGGCTCCAGCGCTCAGACGCCTCGTGGGGATGGCGAAGCGGAACGTTGAGCCCTGTAGTGGAAGGAGGTATGAGCGAGTGCTCGCAAATGAAGGGGAGCAGTAGACTCACCTGGCCAGGTGTTGACTCGACCTCGATGAAGCCGTTGTGCAGCTCGACGAGCTTCTTGGACACGTAGAGGCCGAGACCCGATCCTCCATACTGGTCCGACTTGGGGTTGGCCTGGGAGAAGCGAGCGAAGAGCTTCTTGAGCTCCTCCTGAGTGAGGCCCTTGCCCGAGTCCTCAACGCCGCACATGATCCACACCGTCTCGGGATCGGCGGGAGCGTCGATGTTGATGCTCTTGTTGATGACTCGCATGGCATGCTCGGGTTGAGGAGGAGCAGTCGCGAAAGCTTCGAGGTGGATTGTGATGGCTCGGCGACTCGACTCGGTGGTGTACCTTCGGGGGAAGCTGAGGGTCAGTGGTGCTCGAGAGAGAGCAGAGCGGAGTGAAGAGCACTCACTTGACTCCATTGGTGACAAAGTTGATGAGGCACTGGTTGAGACGACCGGGGTCGGCGATGACCTTCTCAGCGTCGAGCTTCTTGAGCGAGTCGGCCTTGCGGAGGGTGAGCTTGATGGCCTTCTGTTGGCATTCGCTGTTTGATGAGAGCCATCAGTGAGGTGCAATGAACGAGACAGCGAGATAACGTACACCATGAACATGTGCACGACCTCTTGCACCTTGGCGGCGAGGTCGAAGGGAACGGGGTTGATGGAGAGCAGTCCCATGTTCTGCGAGAGAAGAGTCAGCGTTCGTTTCGATATGCGATCATACATCCGACTCACGAGCTTGCTGACGTTCAGAATGTCTGTAGGATGATCCGCGAACCGAGGTCAGCGAGAGAGTCGGCGAGTCAGAAGCGAGGCAGGACCCACCGTCGGCGATACGCTGCTGGTGAGAAGCACAAAGAATGATGGATTCGATGGCCTCGACATTCTCCTCCATCTCGGCGACGAGCGAGTCGAGCGTTTGCTCGTCGGGCACCGTGCCCTCTTGCAAATCCTCGATCAGCTCGATGAACTTCTCGAGCGAGTCGCCGACGACTTGAGCGTTCTGCCACACTCCGCTGAGGGCTGTTGGAGGAGGACGGGAGAGTAGCGTAACGAGCGAGTGGGCGAAAGGTCGGCGAAGGGGAAGGAGGAGGGGCGGGAGAAAGCGAGCTTGCGCGTCAGCAAACGGGCGTAACCGGAGCTCAGTCAAGAGGGTAGTCACGTACGATTGCGAAGCTCGTGCGAGCTCATGTCGAGGAACTGATCCGTTTGGCGGCGATTCTCCTCTGCATCTGCAGCTCGGCGCTCGACCTCCTGGATGTGAAGCTGCTCGACGCGCTTCTGGGACGAGATGTCGGTGATGGAGCCGACGAAGCCTCGGTGGATGCCGCCCTCGGAGAAAGGACGGATCCTGATGCGAAGAAGAACAAGAAGGAGAAGCGAGAGAAGCAAGGTCAGCTCGGTCGAGCTTCGACGCAAGAAAGCACCACTCACTCGAACAAAACCCAGTTCTGATCCTTCTTCCACCTGAACTCCATCGTCGTCGCCACCGCGGCCGGCTTGTGGTGATGCTTGGGCTTGAGCGCCGTCGCCTCCCTCCAAACCTTCTCGACGTTCGCCTGATACTCCTCCATGATGCATGAGCGCCAGTCGGCCAAGCTGCCATTTGGGTCGACGCCGCTGATGTCGTAGAAACGAGGGTTGGCGTCTGTTGGGCAGAAAGGAAGGTCAGCTTTCGGCGCTCGGGAGAGAATGAGCGACAGCGACTCACAGTTGACTCGACCGAAAGGATCGGCCATGAAGATGCCGACGGGGGAGAGCAGACTGAGAGTTGAGTACCGGTCGGCCAAGCCACGATACTTGACCTCACTCTCGATGAGCGCCCTTGTCCTCTCCTCCACTCGGCGCTCGAGTTCCATGCGCATCTTGCCGAGTTGGAGATGGCTGTTGACCCTCGCGAGGAGCTCCTTACCTTGGAAGGGTTTGACGAGGTAGTCGTCTACGCCGGAGAGCAGCGCCTCGACTCGAGCTTCGGGTCCTGCTTGCGCGGAGAGGAAGATGACGGGGATGAGGGCGGTGGAGGGGTTGCTGCGAAGGGCGTTGAGGAGACCAGTACCGTCGAGACGGGGCATCATGACGTCGGACTGTGCGAGAGAGGGATCAGTTGCTGTTGACCCTCGAAGGCAAGGACAAGACTCACCACGACGAGCGAAGGAGGCTCGCGAAGACAGTACTCGAGCGCCGCTTGTCCATCTTCCATCTCGACGACACGGAACGCCCGACCGAGCAAACCGCTGATGTACTGCCTCAGATCGGCATTATCGTCCACGAGGAGGATGGTCGAATCGCGCAGGTCGAGCACCTCGGCGGAGAGGACGAAGGGATCCTCCGAGTTGGGGAGGGTGGGGTTGAAAGCCGTCCTAGTCGATAGTGACGGGCTAGCGGGGCCAGAAGTGGAGGGAGTGAGGCTGGCAGAGTACTGAGGGTGGATCTTCCAGCTCGCCGCGTCCTCGATGATGCTGAGCGAGTTCTGCGCCCGAGGGGGAAGCTCGATTGGCTCGAGAGGTTCGTCGACGACCTTGGCGCCCGATAGGTGCTCGTGGCCGCGGCGGAGGGTGACGGTGAAGGTCGAGCCGTTGCCGACGGCTGATTCGACGGCGAGGGAGCCGCCGAGGGTCTTGACGAGCTCGAGCGTGAGAGCGAGGCCAATGCCGGTTCCTCCTGCGGTCCTGCTGTTGCTCTCGACGCGGTGGAAGCTGTGCATCGTCGAAGGGAGGTCAGCTTCGTTCTCGGCTCTTTAACGAGACGGGGAACAGCCTCACCGGTCGAAAATATGAGCGAGCTCATGATCGGCGATTCCGCATCCCGTGTCGATGACCTGCACGAGCGCCTTGGCCGTGCCCTCGTAGAAGACCTTGACCGTGATCTTTCCCTTGAGCGTATACTTGAAGGCGTTGCCGAGGAGGTTGAACAAGACCTTCTCGAAGAGCTCGGATCTATCATCGGCGCGAGCGGAAGGGTCAGCTCGACGTCGAGGGAGCGGTGTGAGAGAGGGTACGCACGCGAGGTAGACGGCCTTGCCCTCTGTGGGTTCGGGCTGACAGTCGACGATGAGGTCGATCCCGCCGCGCTCGATGGCTGCTCGGAAGAGGGATGAGAGGTCGGCGACGACCGAGCCGAGCTTGACGGGGCGGAAGACGACGTCCATCCTTCCTCCTTCGAGGCGAGCTGTACATCACAGAGGGGTAAGCGATAGAAGCGAGAGATAGCGGCGAGACGATGCCTACAGAAGTCGAGAAGCGTGTTGACCATGTTGAGCAGGCGATTGCTGTGCCGTTGGACGACGAGCAGCTTCTCGCGCTCCTCGGTGCGGAGAGTCGTGCTGGCGAGGACGTCCTCCAGGGGACCGAGGATGAGAGTGAGGGGCGTGCGGATCTCGTGGGACGTGTTGGCGAAGAAGGACGTCTTGGCCTATTCGGTAACGAGGGCGGTCAGCTTGGCTCCTCGCGAAGATGCAGCGAGCTGCTCGTCGAGGCAGTCGACGTACCTTGTCCAGCTGCAGCAGCTCTTCGGTGCGTTGAGCCTCGGTCTCGGCCATCTGCGATCAGGAGAGGACGAGTCAGCTCGAGAGCTTTCCGGCGCCGCGCCGAGCACAAGTCGTAGCTTACCGTGACGTTGAGCAGCCCCGTGGAGAGCGACTTGGTAAGCAAGTTAAGGAACGTCGCAAACACCTCATTCCACGGCCTCCTCGGGTTCAACCCCAACACCAAACAAGCCTTAGGCAAGCTGCTCGTATCCCCCTCCACAACAATCGGAATAACCACTCCGTGCTTCACCTCACTCGGCCATCCTCGCTGATGGAACCCCTTTGCTCGTCCATAAAGGTCGGAAAGGAACACCGGTTTCCTTGAAGAACAAGCCTCATGGAACGGCCAGCTCGGTTCCCCCTCGGTCGATCCGGTCGGCTGGGAGGAATTGGTAGCGCTGTTGGTGCCGGTTCCAGTGCCCGAATGGGAGGCGTTGGAGGAGGTGTCGGAGGTGGAGTGAAGAGAGGGGTCCTGTTGCGAGGGAGGAGTCGTGTCGATCCGAGTGACGAACTCGGCGGGAGCGGAGGGGTGGTTGTCCGGCACGCCGACGGTGCCCTGTATCATTTGACAGCGCGACGCGATCAGCATTCGAGCTGGCGACAAGTAGGAAGCGAGAAAGATGCAACGAACCTGGAGCACGAGCCGAATCTGCGCCGAGTTGGCGTTGGTATCGGCCCTCGACTTGGATCCTCCCTGATCGCTACTGCCTGCTGTCCTCCTTCCAAACGTAGGGCTCGCCGTCTCGCACGAGTAGAGGAGCGCGAAGGGAAGGTCGAGAGGGTTGGTCGCGATGATTTGGAGGGCTTTTTGGAAGTAGTCTGCTCGGCGAAGGCGAGGAGGGGGGTCAGCTCGAGCTCGAGGGGAGAGGGGAAAGCGAGAGGAAGACATACCGACGCTCGTCCGAGCCAACTGAGTCATCTGCGCCAAATCCCTCATCGTCGCCAACCTTCGCTCAGCGACGACTCGAGCCGTCGTTTCGAACGAGGTGTTCTGCGAGCTCGAAGTCGGTCAGCAAGTGGTCCGCGCGTCAAAGGAGAGCAATGAGAGGTCACCTCGTAGCCGATGACGGTGCCGTCGCGGTCGCGGAAGGGGACAAAGCTCCAGGTGTGGTAGGTCTCTTCGAGGAAGCCGTTGCGGCGCATCGGGAGGTGGCTGCGAGCGAGGGAGCGAGGGAGCGAGGGAGCGAGTGGTCAGCAACCGAGCTCTCGGCGAATCAAGGCTCTCGAGCTTGAACTCGAAGAAGGAAGGCAAGGAAGGAAGCAGAGAAGAAGAAGCGAGCGCGACTCACTGATCAAAGTAGCTAACCGTCTCCCCCTGCATGACCCTCGCGGCCAAGGGTCCGAGGGTATCCCACAACTCGCTCCACCCGACCGCACCAGCGACCCCGAGCATCTGGGGATGTTTCTGCCCGAGCATGCGAGCGTACTCGTCGTTGTAGATGAGGACCGAGTCTTCGCCCCACCAGAGGGAGGAGCGGAAGGGCGAGGCGAGCGAGACCATGACCTGCGAGTGCGAGACGAGGCGAAGATTGAGTTAGCGTGAGGTCGAGAGGAGAGGAAGGGGAAGCGCGCGCGCCGAGGAGGAGAACGAGAGGAAGAAAGCGAGAAGAGAAGAGCGAGCGAAAACGCACCATACTCCTCAACTCGGGACTCCACCCTCGAATCCCTCCCAAACTCGTATGCTCCCAGCGATGGCCCGCAATCAGCCTGCCCGTCGGGGTCCTCCTAATGACCTCAAAGAAATTCTCCAACGCCTCGGGAGTGGTGAACGGGTCGGCGGGACCTCGTTGTTGGACATGAAGGTTGGCCGTCGAGAGTGGGGAGGGAGGGACGTCGACCTCGGCGTCGGAAGCGGAGTCCTCAGCGCCCGTAGTGGTGAGGGGGTCGAAATCCGAGTCCCCTTCTTCCTCGCCCTCCTCTCCCCTCCCAACGCCAGCTCCGTACCGCCGACGAAGGCCGCCCTCCTCAGTGCTAGACTCGAGGTCACTGCCCGCCCTCAACGCGTCGAGCTCCCTATCCATCCGCTCATCGAGGTCCTCTCTCTCCCTCTCGCTCTCCCCCTCCCCTTCTCCCTCCCCACCCTCTCCCTCTCCCTCACCCTCCTCGCGCTCCTCCCTCGCCTCCATTTCCTCCCTCCACCTCCTCGCCTCCCTCTCCCTCTTTCCCTCATTCTTCTCCTCCTCCAACGTCAACTCTCTCTCCACCCCCGCCCGCCCCTCGCTCCCACTCTCAACCACACCAGCAAGTCCCCGCCCTCCCGCTCCTCCTCCACCAGCGCCGAGCTTGTCCTTCTCGACGCGATCCTTCTTCTCCCTGTCCCTCCTCGCCCTCCTCCTCTTCTTCCTCTCCACCAAAAACGCCTTCCTAACATCCACCGCCTCCGCATCCCTCCCTAACAGCAACGCGGCGGCTCGAGCAGCTTCCGCGTCGGCCTCGGCGTAGGTCGGGCGACCGGTATAATCGGGGAGAGGGGTGGGCGTTAGGTCGGTGGGAAGGGAGGGGGAGAGAGCGGGTGCAGGAGCGGGGGGAGGAGGGCGGAGAGTCGAGGTGGAGGAGAGGCCGGTGATGCTCGGCGAAGGGAGGGGCGGGGAATTGTTTGAGGAAGTGGAGGTGGAGTTGATGTAGGGGAGAGAAGAGGGCGCTCGAGTGCCAGGGTGGGAAGGCGTCGGCGTGGGAGCTGAAGAACCGGTGGAGTCGAGAGGTTGGACCGTGGTAGCTGAGGAGGCGGAATCCCTCGAAGCCTGTCGAGCAAGCGGGGGGCGAGAGCCCTGCTCGGAGGAGGAGGGAGAGGTGTGGGAGGAGGTAGAGACGGAGGCGTGTTCGGAGATTGGGGCTAGAGCCGAGGGAGCAGAGGAGGACGAGGTGGGATGTCGTGGAGAGGGCGCGGTGGGTGGTTTACCGCTCGAGGAGGAGGAGGGGGTCTCGGCGGTAGGCGAGGAGAGAGGCCTCGCGCTGCTCCCCTTGGCCGAAGGCTGGTGGACCGTAAGTTTCGGTCTCGAGGGCGGAGGAGGATGAGGCGCCGAGGAAGCCGTCGTAGTGGAAGCCTTGGTACTCGCCCTCCTCCTACTCGAAGCGGAGCTCGGGAAAATATTAGTCGCCACAGTAGTGATGACGACCAAATCCTGCTCCTCCATCCACGTAGCGACCATCTGGAGGTTATACTCTGGGTCGACCTGCATGGAGCTATCGGCGCTGCTCGCGCCCGTCGATCCCGACGAGACGGATTTGGAGGTAGCAGTCGAGTTGTAGGCGTTGGCTCGAGTGTCGGGGTTGATGGTCGTCGAGTTGGCTCGCATGGGCACGGGGATGCGATTCCTTCGGCGCGAGGAACGGTAGTTGGCCGAGTAGTGGGGGAATTTGAGCGTGAGGGAGATGGTGTTATCGGAGCGAGCGGTGGACGAGGCGTCGACTTGTTCTGATGGGTCGATGATTTGGACGAGGAGGGCCAGGAGCTTTTGGACGTCGTCCCTACCGCAGAGGGTCACGAGGTTGATCTCTGGCCCTCGATCCTGGCCCTCCTTGATCTTCTTATGCTCGACCAATTGCTCCCACCGCTCATTCGCCCACACGGGCTTCAACAGCCCCTCCAAATTCATCCCCATGCCATCGCGCCCTCGATCCCCTCCTTGGCCATCCGCCATATTCCTGGCAGTCCCTCCCCATTTATCGCCCCCCTTCCTCTCAACTTCCTCCT
This sequence comes from Leucosporidium creatinivorum, assembly GCA_001600635.1. Classification (NCBI taxonomy): domain Eukaryota; kingdom Fungi; phylum Basidiomycota; class Microbotryomycetes; order Leucosporidiales; family Leucosporidiaceae; genus Leucosporidium; species Leucosporidium creatinivorum. The sequence continues at coordinate 161,096 of BCKL01000031.1, read as the reverse complement.
TCTTCTCCCTCGTCACCCGCTTATCCGCATCCAAAGTAGCCTCGGTCGCTTGCTCCTGGTTGTTGGCGGCCTTGCGAATGGCGCGCTGCTCGTACATAGCCGCGACGGCTCCTTCGGCGGTGCGAGATGGATGATGAGCTTGTTGCGAGCCTCCTTCGAGGAGGGAGGAATGAGTGGGAGAGTGGGTGGGTTCGTTGCCTCCTCCTAGTTGACCTGCTGAGCCTCCTTGGCCCTGTTGACCGAAAGCGGTCGAGAGGATCTCGTCGGGGTTGGAGTGTTTGGAGCGAGTGGAAGGGGTATTATTGAGTGAAGCAGTGTTGAGACTGCCAGTCGATTGTGAGCCTGATCCAGCATCTCTGCCGGGAGGGATTGTCGGAGCCTTGTTGCGTCGACGTTGATCTCTTGAAGCGGTAGAGTAGCCTAGAGTCTGACGAGTGGTGAGAGCGGCGTGTAGAGGGGAGGCTGGTAAGGCGAAACAAGGGKGAGGGTAATTGGATAAAAAGTCGATTAATCCTCGAGGTAAAGGTGGAGGAGGTTCCATCCCTGCCATGTTGGCGTCGAGAGAGAGCGGGAGAGGGCGAGGGGGAGCGAGTGGGCCCTGTTGCCGCTCCTACGCTGGCTGTAGTCGATTCCGAGGGGGCAAGGAAGGGAGTAGATGTAGCTCTTCAAACGATCCCCTGCTGCGATGGTACAAAAGCGAGTAAAATCAAGTAAGAGGCTAAGAGGCAACCAGCGACTAAGCCCAGGCTTCAATTCGCCCCCAAGTCGACACCAAGTCGAATCGAACGAGGCTTTCGCTTCTACCACCTGCCTCTACCGTCCTACAACTCAGCAACCATGGCCCCAGCGCCTTCGTTAACCCCCTTCTTCCCCTCTCATTCCCTCCTCCCTTCCCTCTCCTCCTTCACCTCTTCCCTCCCCGCTTTCAACGACCCCACCGCTTTCAAACTCTGGTGGCTCAACCACACTACAGACCCTCTTCATCCCGCTCTCGTGGCCTGTGCTGTTCTCTCGGCGTTGGTGTGGGTCGTCGGCGAAGTCTCTGGTGAGCTACATTCCTTTCAGCGAGCGAAGGGCCGGCCCAGGTGTCGAGGCGTCAGGCGATCGACGAGCGCCATCTGGAGCTGTTTGGAGGGATGTAAGAGGATAGCAGAGTCCTTAAGAGAGTAGTTACAGATGTCGAGAAGCTGCCTGCTGCTGTAGGGAAGCAGTAGCCCTCCTTCTCGAGGCTGGAAAGCGACAAGGCGGGCCGGTGACATCAGAGCGCGTTCAGCCTGCTGGGGACGTGTCGTGTCGAAATCGAACGCTGCAGGGCTACAGTGCACAAGCTACAGGATCACTCGCTAACCCTCTTCTTTCTCCACAGGCAATGGTGCGCTTCTTCCCACCCTTCCCCTCCCCCTTCTCGGCGCTAACCCTCCTCTCTCTCCCTCTCCCTCCCAACAGTCTCCCAAGTCGACCGCCTCTGGGCGATCCTCCCCCTCCTCTACTCTGCCCACTTCACCTTCTGGCCCTCCCTCACCGGCGCAGCGTCGGGTATCATCGACAAGAGGATGCTCCTCATCTTCGGTCTCCAAATCCTCTGGTCTTTGAGGTTAAACACCAACACCTACAGGCGCGGCTTCTTCAACCCGTTCGTCCTCCTTCTTCCTCCCCTGCTACTTCCTTTTTCCTAACCCAATGTCCAACGCAACGCACACAGCAAATCAGAGGACTACCGCTGGCTCATTGTCCGCGATCTGATCCCCACCTGGGCCTTCAAGATCCTCAACCTCACCTTCATCGCCATCATTCAAAACCTGCTCCTCCTCGCCGTCGAACTGCCGCAATACCTCCTCCTCACCCTCCACCTCTCCACCTCTCCCGCCGCGCCCTCCTCAACAGCCTCTAAAATCGCCTCAGCGCTCGGCGCTCACTCTACGCCCTCCTTCTCCAACCCCCCTCTCAACGCCGCCGATTGGGCGTTGGCGGCCGTGTTTGTAGCGATCCTAGCGATCGAAATGCAGTCGGATAACGAGCAGCAGCGCTATCAGGCGCTCAAGGCTAGGGCTGTGGAGAAGGGAGTCAAAGGGGAGAAGTTGAGTGAGAAGGAAATGGCGGCTGTTGGGAGGGGATTCGTGACGGGGGGCTTGTGGAGTTACAGTCGGCACCCGGTACGTTTGTCTTTCTCGAGACGCCGCCGAGCCGAGGTGATGGCTAACGCTCGCTCCCCCTTCGCTCCCGCTCCCGCTGCCCGCTCGCCCCTCCCCTCGCTCGCTCCGACAGAACTTTGCCTGCGAACAATCGACCTGGTACATCCTCTACTTGTTCACCCTCCTTCCTTTCGCCTACGCCTCGTACTCGTCGCACTCTGGCTCTCCATCTCCCTTCTTCGGCACCTCCTCCTCCACCCTCTCCCAACACCTCCCCTCGCTGAAGGCCCTCACCTTGCACCTCACCACCCTGCCCCAGCACGCCCTCCCCACCCGCTCCACCATGACCCTCGCGGCCCAAGAAGCGTACGCCGTCCTGCGCGAAGATGAGGGAGTCTACTGGAACTACTCCCTCTGGGGCGCTATTGCCATGAGTCTGTTGTTCTATAGTAGTACGATGTTGACCGAGTGGATCTCGGGGAGGAAATACCCGTGCGTTTTGAGCTTCTTTCTTCTTCTTCTTCTTCTCTCTCTCTCTCTCTCTCTCTCTCTCTCTCTCTCTCTCTCTCTCTCTCTCTCTCTCTCTCTCTCTCTCTCTCCCTCCCCTTTCCTTTCCTTCTCCCCTCCTCCTCCCCTCCTCTTCGACCACGTCCTGCCTCCTCTCCTCGCCTCGCCTCCTCCCTCCCGCGCGCCTCGCTAACCCCCCTCCCTCTCCCTCTCCCACCACAGCATGTACGCCCAGTACCAATCCCGCGTCTCGATGTTTTGGCCCCCTCTCACCACCGTCAAAGGCCTGTGGCTCGCGGTCAACCCCTTCGCTAATAAGGCGAGGGTGGAGCGCGCCGTTTGGGGTGTCGGCGGGGGGAAGAAGGGAGGGAAGAAGGTGAAGAAGCTCTGAGTCGGGTTGGAAGAGTAGATGGGGAGATGTGATGAGGGAGCGGGAGGGAGAAGAGAAGGGGAGGGGAAGGGCGAGGAGGGAGGAGATGGGGAGGGGGAGAGGAAGCAAGCAAACACGAGTTCGAGTTCAAAAAAATGATGTAACAGAACTGTAGTTGATGTCGTCTACTTGGCGTCGAGGCGAGAGCAGCGCACAGGAGAGCAGAGCAGAGCAGCGAGATCGGCGCCGCTTGAGCAGCTCGGCGTTGTCGTTCGCTCGCTCGTGCGCTCGATCTCGCGCGCTCAGAGGTCGATGAAACTAAGCTCTTAGCAAATCTATTCAATTCCCTACTATCCCTACCCTCACCTCACTCGCCTCGTCTGAGCTTGATCCCCCTAACCACCTCCACCGCCTCCGCCGCGGTCATCCTCTTCTCCGGCTCGCGGTGCGTTAAGGTGGTGACGAGGTCGTCCAGCTCGGTCGAGGGTGTGTGGGAGATCTGGGAGCGCCGAGAAGCGAGGGGACTCGAGCCTGGTCAGCCGTCGCTCGTCGAGAGGTGTGCAGGAGGAGAGGAGAGGAAGAAGGGATGAGCGGGCGCGGCTCACCTTTGCTAGATGATCGATCAGCTTCCCTAAGCACCACGAGTCCACCTTGATCGGATCGACCCTCCCTCCCCTCTCCAGCTCGGGCGCTCTCCGCCCCTCCGCCGCCTGGATCTCCTGGGCCTCAACCCAGTCCTTCTTTCCCTTGGCGGCGAGAAGCAGGTCGCCCTGATGCGATTGATGGAAGGAGTAGAGCGAGTAGCGGTACCTTGGCGTTGCCGGGGAGTGAGAGGAGAAGGAAGAGGGAGAGGGAGATGGAGCGCGCACGAGCGAGGAAGGGGAGAGCGAAAGGTGCGAGATTTGCTGAGAGTGGAGGAAAGCTACCGCCTGTTTCAGTGTCGGAAGCCGAGTGAGTGCGCAGCTCGAATGAAAGAGGGGAGGGAGGGAAGCAGCGCCCGCCGCCCGCCGAGCAGGACTCACGCCGACGAGATCTTCCACCGCCCCCCTCAGCTCGGCCGCCCCTAGAGCAGCAACATCAACGACACACCACCTCTCGCACAGCACGGCCGTCCAATTTTCATCAATCGGTACGATCCCCACCAGCGGCACGCAAGCGACCACCCCCTTGGCCCGAGCTTTGGACCTCAGACCCGCAGAAGAGAGGTGCTCGAGGATGTCGAGTTCGTAGGACGTTTCCGAGTCGGTGGGGAGGAGGAGGAGAGACAGGGGGAGGGAGTCGGAGGTGCGGTGGGCTGTTAGATTGGGCTGTAGATGCGAGGGAGGGCGGCGAGGTGAGCGCCGCCGCCGAGCAGGTTGAGGGGAGAGGAAAGTGGGGACGAACCCAGCTACTCCCATCGTCCACGGCGTACCCCCTCTCCCCTACAAACGCTCGCAGCTGCTCCCACTCCCTCGCGCCCCATAAATTAGGCTCAACACCATCGCCGAGCTGGCACATCTCCTCCTCACTCGGGAACACGCCGACCCAGACCTCCTCCTCCCTTCCCTCCCTTCGCCTTCTCTCATCCTTCAGCGTACGGGGCGCGCTGAAATTGAGAGTCGGTTCCCTGGCGTGCCCAGAGGAGGAGGAGAGGGCATACACCGAGCTGCGCATCGAGCTGAGGGTGGAAGCGGTGCGCTGGCGGGGTGGACGGGGGCCGGGGATTAGACCTGTGCTGGCTGGTGTAGTGGTGGAAGGGGAGGAGGAGGAGGAGCTGAAGTCGAGCAAATCGACCAACGACCTCCCGAAGACGGGCGAGGGGAGCTCGAGGGCGCCGAGTTGCGGTGGGAGGGCGTTGGTCCTCCTCGCTGCGGCTCTTTCATCTTCATCCTCGCTGCTTCCATCGTCCGAATCGCTGTCCTGGGCGAAGGCGAGCGACGACAAGCTCAGAGGATCGTGCGTCGTCGGTTCGACTCCGAAAGCAGCGACGGGATCTGTAGGCTCTGAGATACAGAGCGAAGGGAAGGAGTGTAGCTGTGTTGGTGTCGTTGGCGATTCGGGAGGTGTTGGAGAAGCCATCGTCGTGGCGGGAGGGAAAGCGAGCGGCGCGTCCTTTTGAGACGGGGGAAGGGGGGCTCGAGCGGGTGTTTAAGGGGTGTTGAGTGGTGTACAGCAGGCTGGTGAAGCTTTTAGTGAGTATTGAAGCCTTATCTTGCTTTGCACCCTCGCTGAGAGCCAGTCGAGATGAGCTCGGCGCTCGCTTCTGCTTCGCGTCAGCTCTCGCTGTCCTTGTACAGCGTTCAGCAGCTACTGCAGGTATTTGGTTGTCTGAAGGCTATCTTTCAGAGCCTCTGGGTTCATCTGCTGCTTCCTCGACCCTCCAGCGACCACACACAACCGCTCTTAATCATCGCCGAGCCCCTCTCTGCTCGGTCGGCGCTGCTGCAAGCCTTGAACGGCTGTCATGTCTTGCCAGCTCTCTCAGAGCTACGCCAAGTCCTCGCCTGTAGCTTGCAGCCTTCCCTGCCTTGTTGACCGTCCTGCAGCGCGCTTGAGCCTCCCGCCTCGAAGCCGACGTGTTTGAGCGTCCGTGCGTCGAGGTGTTGAGGGTGTATAAGAGGTTGGCCTGCTCTTGAAGAGATGGAGATGTATATAGAGCTGTACAGAGTGCTCAGCGAGGTCGAGAAGAGTCGAGCGGAGGAAGCGAAGCGAGAGAAGCGACGAGCTGAGTCGGATCGCCTCTTGTGCTCCTGCCATCACCTCGTCTCGAAAGCTCGCTCGACCTCGTCGCTACAGGAAAGCAGGATGCCCATCAACGTCGTACGCACCATCCTCGACCCACCGGCCAATCCTCCCACTCCTCTGCCACCTTACATCCAACTCTTTCATCCTTCGACCCTCACGATGAGCTCTGGGACTTACGCGCTCCTGCAGCCCGACTCATCAATCCATGGAGTGGTAGGAGCAGCTGAGAACGGCCTCATACTAGCTCACTGCGAGGAGACAGGCCGCAGCGCCATCACGGTTTGGGCCGACGAGCTAGGGTTCAGATCATTCGCTGAGCAGCTGGACTACCTCCGGGCGGGAGCGACAGGACAGGCGATCAACGTCGTTCATATCGCTCAGGACGAGAACGACGTCCTGCTAGCGGCCCTCAAACCCGTTCTTCACGACCTCGGCGCTCCTCTCGACCTCAGCTTCGACTTCGCGACGGTTCAGTCCCACGACTCGCAGGCGTTCGCCGTAAGGAAAGGATCTCCGATGGGAGCTTCTATCTACAAGTCGCGCTCGCCGTCCTCTCCCCCGGTCCGATTCGAGAAGAACCGCTTCGAGGAGCTTTTCGGCCTACTCACCACTCTCGAGGGCGGCATGAAGATAGCTATGGGAGACACCGCCGAGCTTCAGTGCATCTACCGTGGGACTGGTGGGCCTCAACGACTCCCTGTCCTCTCAGCCAACCTCCGAGTGGTCCTCGAGGCGGCTCGCATGCCCGCCGAGACGATTCCCACCCTGCCCGCTCGTCAAGCCACAGTCTCGCTCACAGACATCATGAGAGTGTGGAGGCACACGCTGGCGTCCGATGAGATGAGCATCGGCCGGGATGAAGTTGCTGGAGTGCTTGCGCCGTACTGTTGCGTGTGCGGGCGAGAGGAGTCGCTGTTCAGGTGCGCCGGATGCAAGAAGGAGTTCTACTGCGGGGCTGAGCCTCAGCGTGAGGACTGGAAGCATCATAAGAGCTGGTGCGTGCACGGTTTTCTCTATCAGCTCGCTCCTGTCCTCACGACGCCAGCGATAAACGAAGCCGAGTCTCTTCGCCGAATTCGAGCTGACCGCTCGCTCTCGCCCACACAGGTGCCTCTTGCTCCAAAGGCAGGAAGAGCCGCTGTCGGATGAGCATATGTTGGACTTTTCTGGCTTTCAGGCGAGGACACGTAGGTGCAGCTCTCTCGAGCCGAAAAGACATAACAGCTGACCCTCGCCCTATCGCTCTACAGGTGGCGCTGGCGAGTGAGGAGGCGTTCTCTCTCCGCACCTGAGCTGGAATGTCTTCTTGTCAACTTTGGCCACAGGTTTGTTGACTTCTGAGCAGCTAACAGGTGAGCGCGTGCGCTCGTCCAAGGTAAACTTTCAGCGCTGACCACCTCGGCTTCGCAGGCTCGACGAAGGAAGTTGAACGACTTGCTTTCATGAGCTGCTGTAAATAACGCTACAGAGAGTGTTGAAGCTGCAACGACGCTGGGACTGCTTTCGGCCTCGCGACGTACCATGAGGAGCGAGCAAGAGAGCTTCGGCGGAAGGCAAGCGAGCTGGCTCGAGATTCAGCGCCGCTCTCGAAGGCTTGGTAGGCTATGCTAAGGCTCGGATGAGCGGTAATGAAGCTTTTTTCTGTACCTCGACCAAGCCCAACTCCGTGCAGACGGTATCGGAGAGAGCGAGAGCACTCCTCCTCTCGGAGCAGATGCCATTCTCTCGCCTCGCGCTTCCGACCGTTCCGCCCACGCCATCAAACGATCGAACGTGGTGTAAGGAATGGTATTGTGTGTCAGGGTGACGAAAAGTAGCTAGTGTATAACGATGAGACAGGGAGAAGGGAGAGGGCGCTAACGCCGAGACGAGACCACTTTAGGCAACACTCGCGAGCCCTTCCTGTCCGACCCCAGCGCCTCCCTCCAGCAAGCTCATCGCCTCGCCTCTAGTCGTTCCTCCTCAGCTCGGTCGACTACCTGCTCGGCGAGAACGGCGGGAGGTCAGCTTCTGTGTTACTCGGTCTGCTTCAGAGAGAGACCCACCTTCAACTAGCTAGAAATCACAAGAAGAACTGGTCGTCGACTTGAGGTTCTTCTTGCACCTGTATAGCAAGGAGGAGGCGGGAAGAAAGGTCAGCGTCGGCTCGGCGATGAGGAGGAAGGTTCGCGCGAAGCGAACCAGCTGCGGTGGTGGGGCCAGTCCTCCTTCTGATGCGCCGTCGAGCAATAGTAGTCGACCTTGCAGCCCGCGCACTGCAGTAATTGCTTCCTCTCACCACACACGGAGCAGTGAGCTCCCGTGCGGCAAAGAATGCCCGCTGCGAACAGCACCTTGTCCTCCAGCTTCCCACCCTCCTCCAAAGCGCGCCTCTGCGACTGAGATTCCTTGATCCTCTGATTCGAATTCGACGTCGTGTCCGCCAGCAGCGACTTGGAATGGGCGGGCTTGGCTTGCTGCACCAAGGCGGCTTTGATGCCGTCTCTCGCCATGTCGGAGAGAAWGGGGAGGCGCCCGATCRTTTGAGTACCRTCGTACTGGCACCAGGTCCTCGTGATCTTGCCGGTCTCCCTCGAAGCCGTGGCGACCGCTTCGACGTTGACGACCGCCCTCAGCGCCAGGGTGCGCGTGTCGCCGAGGGGRACGAAGGTCGGGACTTGGGTGGTGGGGTAGTAGAGAATGACTTTGCCGCCGGGCTGTACCGCGAAGAGCTTGGCTTTGCCCATTTTCTCGTAGCGGTAGGTGAAGGAGAGGCGACGAGAAGCGCCGAGGATGGGCAGGTCGGCTTCGAGGGCCGGGAAGGGAGCTCCGCTCTCGTCAAGCATCATCAACTCAATCTTGAGGTCCTTCTGACCGTCCACGAGGAATTCGAGCTGCTCCGCGTATTGCTGGTTCAACACTTGGTCCACGCCGAGAAGAGAGACGCTGGTGCGCCGAGTTGCCTCGCAGTAGGCAATGAGGGGGGCCGATTGGAAGAGAGAGATAAAGCTAGAGATGGGGGACGTCGGCAGGAGGAAGGCGTAGCAGTAGGAGGCGAGGACGAGGCTGTTGGGAGGGTCGAGGCTGAAGCGGGCTACTTCTGGCGGGACGAAGGTAGGCGCTGGTTGCAACATAGGGTCGCCTTCTTGTACGTAGTAGTGCTCGATCGTGATCGCCATCTGTAGGCGAGCGAGTTGAGTCCACCCTCTGAGACGAGCAAGATGAGGCAGGAAGACAAAAGAAATTGGACTCGGCTCGCCTCTTTCCCTCCCGCTTCATCGCGCTCTCTCATCTCGTCGCTCTCAGCTTTCGACTCTCGTAAAGGACTACAGAAGCACAGCTACAGCTCCTCCTCAACTCTACACCCTCTCAACACCCTCCCGAAGCTCGACGCTCGGGCGCTGAAACACGTCGAGGCGGACGAACGACTCGAAACGCTGCTGCTGCTGAGAAGTCAACAAGGCGAGGTCGAATCGAGCTACAGGTGATCCTCCAGCTCCAGAGAGCAGAGGGTGAGAGCTGTGGGGCAGTAGCTGACCCCCTCACACGCGCAGACCGAGCCCTCTTCGCGCCCTCTCCCCTCGCCGGTCGCTCGCTTTACACTTCCCTCGACCGCCTCCTACCACCAAAATGCCCATCCAGATCGACCGTCTCTCGCTCGACCTGTCTAGTGCAACTTCGGGAGCAACCACGAGCACCCTCGTCGTATCGCCGGGCTTGATCGAACTCGCGCCGTACAGCTACGGCCTCTTCAAGGCCGACTCCGCCGTCAAGGGAGTGTCAGGAAGCACATCGGAAGGCATCATTGTCGCCCACTGCGAGGCGACCAAGCGCCACTCGATCTTGCTGCTCGGCGAGGATCAAATCCGCTTCGACTCTTTCGCCGAGCATGTCGAGCACCTTCGCGGTGGTTCCGAGGGACACAGCATCGAGGTGTGCTACATCGCCTATCCTCAGAGACTCAACAGCTCCTTCCTCCCTACCCTCGGTCCCGTCCTCGTCAACCTCGGCGCTCCCTTCGGCCTGACCTTCACCTTTCAAACTGTCCTGCTCGAGGGAGCACAGCGCTTCGCCGTACTCAACCCGATCCACAACAACCTCTACAAAAGCACCTCGTCCTCCGTTCCTCCCTCCACAAACAGCGATGATCAGTTCGACCGAGCGTTTGGCATCTTCACGGCTCTCGAGGCTCTCTGCCTCTCCGGCAGAGGTCTCGCCATCAAGCCGTGGTGCAGTTACGACAGCACGAACGCCATTCGTCGACTCCCCTCTCTCTCCCCTCCTGTCCGCCTCCTCGTCGAGTCGGCTCGTCTCCCCACCGGCACCCGCTTCGGTCCCAGTCCGAGCGACAAGGAGCACACCTTCCCTTCCCTTGAAGCTCTCCTTCGCGTCAGTAGGGAGGCGTTGGACGAAGGCGATGTCTGGGGTCACGGGCTGCCGCAGAAATTGGCAGCCATGCGGCGTTACTGCAGCGTTTGCGGAGGGGAGGCGGCCTGCAAGTGCTCGGGTTGCAAGACGGAGTATTACTGCTCCTCGGCGCATCAGCAGGAGGATTGGAACCAGCACAAGACGTGGTAAGCTTCAGTTTCTGATGACTGGTCTCATCTTGGGGCGCAGTGTCTCGGTCGGCGCTCTCTCTATCGCCGAGCGACTGACTCCTTCTCGCTTTCGCGCTCAGGTGCAAGCTCGCTCGTGATCCCACGCGCGAGCTTACCAAAAAGGAAACGGTCACCCTTGTGCCTACCTGGGAACTGTGAGCATCTCGCCTAGTTCCGCGCGCGGCGAGATCAACCGAGCAGTTTACTGACTCGGCGCTCTTGCCCGCAGGGAGCTCTGAGTCCTACACTCGAAATTGATGTGGTCGCAAGGAATCGAAGCTGGTTCGGTGTGCTTGCTTTCCTCTGCACTGCGATACTCTAGTCTCGCGCTCAGTTTCTCCTCGGCGAGAGCGAGCGTCGAAAGGAGACCTTCGCTGAGCTTTCGTTCCACCCTGCGAGACTTCTCTTCACACTCGAGCTTCAGCCTCAGCTTTCGTCTGCTTTGCTACAACTTCATTTTGCTCCTCCGCTCGGCGTCTCCTTCCCGCGAAGGGGCCGAAATCGCGAGCCAATGAAGGGAGAGAGAGATGGTGGAATTGGCTGAGGGATGCTGTCGTCGAAGAAGACCTACAAGAAGCTAGATAGCCAACAGAACACTTGGGATGTATTGAGAAGCACGGGGTTGGCTGTGAAAGGGGAGCTCGGCTTTTGGCGCTCGCCGACTGGCAGAGCCCCACCTGCCACCGAGAGCTTTCCCAAGTTCGAGGGCTGCCTCCGACCACTCACTCGTCCGACAAGTCTCTGCTCGTCGACGTCCCACTACAAGTGAGTATCGCGCTGCAGCAGCACCCCTGCCCTACTCTCCTACATCTCTCTGCCCTGCTATTCGCTGGCCCCCCGCTTCCCCGCTCGAGGGAGGCTCGCTCCAGCTTGAAGGGCTCCAAGTTGACCGATTCTTGCTCCTCCTGCTTCGCTACAGCAGCCCCAACTTCTCCAGCACATCCATCACACTACAGCTACACACATGGCACCTCAGGTCATCGTCGTAGGAGGAGGTCTTTCAGGTGAGAAGTTGGCGCGTGCAGCCGCTAAGTGAGGGCTAGTGCTGACCATCGGCTCGTCTTCACTGTACAGGACTCTCTGCTGCACACACCCTCGTCGAGCGTGGAGCCAACGTGCTCGTGAGTAGAGCTCTGTAGTCGACTGCGGTAGCGCTGTTCGCTGACCGCCGCTCGCCCGCTCTCAGGTCCTCGACAAGAACCCCTTCTTCGGCGGCAACTCTACCAAGGCTACTTCGGGAATCAACGGAGCTGGTACCAAGGCTGTACGTACTTGGTGGTCGAGCCGGCGAGGTTCTCAGCTCACTCAGACCTTCGCGCTTCTCAGCAAGCCAACCTCGGGATCAAGGACAGCGTCAAGGCCTTCTTTGACGACACCAAGAAGTCGGTACGTGTTCTCGTGTATCCTTGAGGTTTGCCTCGAAGTCCCGCTCTGCTGCGGAGCGACACCAGCTCAAGGCGGAGCAGCCGGAGCGCGTCTGCCGCTTTCGTGAAGCTGATCTCTTCTGCGCTACAGGCTCGCGAACTCGCCCGCGACGACCTCATCGAGGTGCTCACTGGACGCTCGGGAGATGCCGTCAACTGGCTCACCGACAAGTTTGGGTACGCTCGCCTGTGCTCGGCGTGTCGCTGCTGGAGGCTGACCCTTCTTACTCTACAGCCTCGACCTCTCCAAGGTCTCCCGCCTCGGTGGCCACTCGTTCGAACGCACTCACCGTGGAGGTGCACAGTTCCCCGGAATGACCATCACCGTGAGCTTCCGTGCTTCTCGGCGTTGCCCCCACATCGCTGCTCGGCCGTCTCGAAGTCTTTGCTGACCGTCTACTCCCCTCCTCCACAGTACGCCCAAATGGAGGCCCTCGAGGAGATTGCCGAGAAGCAGCCCGAGCGGGTTCAGATCCTCAAGAAGGCTGCCGCGACCAAGCTCATCAAGGAGGGTGACACCGTCGTCGGTGTCGAGTACACGCACGACGGCTCCTCGCACAAGGCCTACGGTCCCGTCGTTCTTGCCACCGGAGGCTACGCCGCCGATTTTGACAAGAAGGGTCTTCTTCAGAAGTACCGCCCCGAGCTCGTTCATCTCCCTACGACCAACGGCGATCACTGCACGGGAGATGGTCAGAAGATGGTGATTGATATCGGAGGGAACGGGATTGATTTGGAGAAGGTTCAGGTGCACCCTACGGGACTGGTCGACCCCCAGGAGCCGGATGCCAAGGTCAAGTTCCTCGCCGCTGAGGCGCTTCGTGGTGTTGGAGGTCTCTTGCTCGACGCCGAGGGCAACCGTTTCGCCGATGAGCTCGGTCACCGTGACTACGTTACTGTGAGTAGTGGTCTCGCAGACTCTCTCCTCGTCGACTAGGAGCTGACCTCGGCTCTCCTCCCCGCCTCACTAGCAACGCATGTGGGACAACGACAAGTTCCCCGTCCGTCTCATCCTCAACGGCGAAGCTACCAAGGAGATCGAGTGGCACTGCAAGGTGCGTTGATATCCCGCTCTCGTCTTCGGGTTCGGCGCTGATCTCGACCTCGCCGAACAGCACTACGTCGGCCGTGGCCTCATGAAGCGCTTCGAGACGGGAGAGGAGCTCGCCAAGGAGATGGGACTCCCCGCCTCCAAGCTCGAGCAGGTCTTTGCCGACTACGTCAAGGTCGTCAAGGATCCCAAGACGGATCCTTTCGGCAAGAAGTTGTGCGTTTCGAAGCGCGTGTCTTGGCTCTCGCTCTGCAAGCTGACGACGTTGATACCCTATAGCTTCTCCAACACTGACTGGTCGCTCAAGTCGGGCCCCTTTAACGTCGCCCTCATGACCCCCGTCCTTCACTGTGGGTGGCTTTCGCTTCTCGCTTCGACTACCGAAGCTGACCTACTCCTCACAGACACCATGGGAGGAATCGAGACCAACCCTCACGCTCAAGTCCTCGACACCGCTCTCAAGCCCATCCCCGGACTCTTCGCCTCGGGAGAGATTGTCGGAGGGTGAGCTTTTTCCTTCTCGCTTTTCTTAGCCTCGCTAACCCTCCTCTCCAGTGTCCACGGCGCCAACCGTCTCGGCGGCTCCTCCCTCCTCGGCTGCGTCGTCTTCGGTCGCGTCGCCGGTGACTCGGCCGCCTCTTACCTCCTCCAGAACGTCTCCTCCCAAACCGCCGCTTCGCGTCTCGGACAAGTCGGAGGCCACCTCGGCATGGCGACCACCATTCGCATCGACCCTGGATCGCAGAAGGTTCACCTCGAGTTCTCGTGGGCTGATGGGTCGTCCTCTTCTGGTGGCGAGGGAGGTCAGGTCAGGACCGAGGAGACGAAGGCTGCTACGCCCGCTAAGCCTGCTAAGGAGGAGCCGAAGCAGCAGGAGCAGAAGGAGTACACCATGGAGGAGGTGGCTAAGCACAACACCGAGGATGACTGCTGGGTGAGTTTGGCGCTCTTCGGCGACGGCTCGGCTCGCGTTCGTAGAGCTGTACTGACTCGTGGTCTACTCCTGATAGGTCGTCATCAACGGCAAGGTCCTCAACACTACTCCTTTCCTTGCCGACCGTAGGTCGACGCTTCTCTCGACAGACTTCGGATCTCTTCGCCTTTTGCCTCGCTGACCTCAGTAGCATCGCAATAGACCCCGGAGGCAAAAGGGCTATCGTCCTCTACGCGGGCAAGGACGCTACAGACGAGTTCGAGATGGTTCACTCTCCAGGAGTATGTACATTTCGCTTCCTTCGGCCGAGCATCGCTGACCTTGCTTCTCCCCTTTCCTGCGCTTGCAGACCCTCGAGAAGTACGCTTCGCACATCATCATCGGTACCGTCAAGAAGTGAGGTGGTGTCGGTTCGCTGCAGGTCGGTGCAGAGAGAGGAGGAGACATGCTCGGAGGCGCAGCCCCCACTGAAGGGGCGAGGTTGGCGCAGGTTCTCAAGGTTTGCAGTAGTGCTCTAGTTTTCTCGCTATAAGTTTCACGCTTGACGTCTCAGACGAGAGATGCGAGAGACTGCGAAGTCGGAATCGAAACTCTGCCTCGAGCGAGATGAGAGGACGAGAACGGCTTTTCGCTTCTCTCCCTCCTACGCTCACCTCGTCTTCACTTCGACATGGCGCCGGCCAAGAAGAAGCCTACGAAATCCTTCAAGCTGCAGCCTACGCCCCCACCACCCTACATTCCCTCCACCAAGCCCAAATCGCTCTGGCCACAGGACGGTCAAGCTCTCCCCAAGCGAATCAGCTTCGGCGACGCTCGTCACGCCTCCGCCATGGACGAGACGGCACGTCTTACCAGTCGCGTCGTCAAAGGGAAGAAGATTAATATTGCCCCTCCCTCTACCACCACCCCCCGCTGCTCCGCGATGCTCTGCAAGCGAAGGAGTGGGTCCCGCTTCCCCCTTGACCGCAGAGGATGAGACAGCTGATGCTTTGCAACATTCCCACCTACCCCCGAAGGTCGTACACTCAGTCTTTGCAGTAGCTGCGAGGCTCTCGGTCGTTGCGTACCCTACTGCTCCCGGTGCGCCCATCCGATTTCTTTCGATCCCGCTCGGCGCTGACCTAACGCCGTTCTCAGCGAGTGCCAGAAGCTAGATTACAAGTTCCGCCACAAAGCTGTCTGCGGCAAGCCTCTCGAAGACGTGCAGGGCATCCCCCTCCTCACTTCCTCCTACCTCGAGACGGCGACGGGCTCGAATCGCTTCCTCATCCGCCAACTCAGCATCCTTCAACGTCACCCCGAAACCTTGTGGGTCATCTTCGACAATGAGAGGGTGCTCGACATCCATCGCAAGTTCGACAAGAAGAAGTCGTCGTCGGAAGAGGCCAAGAAGATTTTGAAGGGAGAAGCCGAGCTTGGATATCTCGCTCTCAAGCGCCGAGACAAGGTCGCCATCGGCACCATTGCTCTCATCGTGCTGGACGGGATCGGTATCGAGCGCGAACCGAGAGTGAGGACCGAGGAGGGAGCGGAGGAGGACAGGCGTGAGATCGAGAGGGAGAGGGCATGGCAAGGAAGCAGTTGGAGCGCGAGTTCGAGCTTTCGGAAGAGGAACTGGAGGAGACGATGCAGGTCGCTGCTGTTGAGATGCCCGAGTGGGCTAAAGAGCTTCATTCTGCTACCGTGGAGCAGATGTGAGCCGTTGCATCCCGCTCTCGGCGTTGTCCAGCTGGAGCGCTGACTTCGTCTCGCTCTCCACAGCCAAGCCAAGGCTCGCGAGCAGGATGCGCTCAACCGTCGAGCGTGAGTAGCGTTCCTGCTCATACTTCTACTAGCTGACCGCCTCCCCTTCGCAGCCCTTTCGAGGTCTACCGCATGTTCAACGAAGATGAAGCGGCGACCAAGACCGAGAACGACTTCCTCAAGCTCTTCTGCAGCATGGTCATGTCTCCCGAGCTCGGCAGGTGCGTGCACAATTTCCTCCCTCCTCCGCCTGCCGGGCCATTCTGACCCTTGCTCGCGGTCGTAGCCCCAACTCGGACGAGGCGACCAAGAGCCGAGCTTTCGACAAGTGCTTTCGCGCGGCGGGTATGATGCCAATGAGGGATGCAGAGCTCGAGGAGCAGGATTGAGGAGGCTTTGAATAGTGTAATGTTGTTTGCTTGGAACCTCGGCGGCGACCTTGGGCTTGACAAGCTCGGCGAGACTGGCGAGCTGGTTCGCTGCGCCTTCGAGCCTGCTCAATCGTCTCATCGATGATCCCTCGCTGCTCACCGACTTTCTCTCTCTCGCCCTGCCGCAACGTGATCCAGAGAAGCAGCTGCTTGCAGCGCAATAGGTTGAACTAATAAAGGGGGGGCAAAGGCGAGGGGCACAGCTACGAAGGTTGTTGAAAAGCGAGGGGGAAGTAACGAGTTTGAGAAAGGTATACACAACATACTGATGGGTGGGGGTGACGGGTTGAACGAAGGAAGGAAGGAAGGGGAAGGGGAAGCGTGTTTTGAAGTGTAGGCGCTCAAGCGCGAACCTGCTGCTGCATGAAGGCCTTGCGACTGAGGCCATTCTGGTCGTAGTAGGGTTGCTCGCCGCAGCAGACGGCGCGGTCGCCCTTGCGGAGGGCCGAGTAGTCGAAGGTGGCGGCTGTTGGAACGAGCGGAGTCAGCCAGAGCCGAAGAACAGCGAGACGAGGGAGAAGACGTACTGTGGTTCGTCGAGCGGTTGTCCCAGATGGCGAGATCGTTGACGCCCCATCGGTATCGGACTTGGGCGTCTGCCAGAGGAAGGAGGGTCAGCCCGAGCTCGGCGTTCGAAAGGCGGCTCCGAACACGACTCACCATGCGACTGAGCCTGAAGAGTGAACAGATACTTCAACAGAGCATCGCTCTCGTCAAAATTGAGCTGATCAATCCTCGACGTGAAGCACTGGTTGACGAAGAGGCCTTGAAGTCCGGTGGTCGGGTTCGTGCGAATGACGGGGTGGGAAGTGCGGAACTCGTCGCCGACATTGTGAGGCGATCCACGAGGTTCGGTGCGCAGCTTGAAGCCGTGGCGGCGGGATTGCTCGCGGAACATCTCGGCGTGGTGGGTCGCGGTGAGGGTCGAGAGGAAGGAGCGCATGGCGGGGGAGAGGGCGTCGTAGTGAGCGTAGGCGGAGGAGAAGAGGGTGTCGCCGCCGGTGGGAGGGAGCGTGGTCTGTTGTGCGCGAGAGAGGTCAGCGTTCCAGCTTCGACCGAGCGGAGGTCCCGAGCCGAACTCACCATGCGGAGGAGCGAGTAGTTGGCGGGACGGGGCTCAAAGGTGATGTCTGTGGTGAGAAAGAGTCAGCACAGAGCATGCCCGAGAGTGAGGCTCGAACTCACCGCTGTGCCATCCGGACGAAGCGAGGGTCGAACGCTCGTCGGCGAACGAAATCTGCCTGCCATCCTTGTCGGCGACGTTGGTGATCTGTCCCACGGGCAATCCGTTCTCGCCCAACTCCTGGGTGGGGTGGATGTGGTTGGTCGAGTCCTCGGGCTTCCCAGCAGCCTCGCCGAGCAGAAGCGCGATTCGGGCCAAGTCCTGAGCGTCGAGGTCCTGTGCCGGGAAGAATCCAACTCCGTGCAGCGAGACTGTTGGTACAGCACAGCGAGAGAGGAGCACACAAGAAAAAGTCAGCGTCCAAGCCTTTCTCGTCGGCATCTCGAACCCGGCCGTTTTGAAACAGCCCAAGTCGCGTGAAGGGCGAACTCACTCTCGTACGCCAGATCCTTGAACAGCAGGGCCTGCTGCTCCTTGTCCTCCATGTTGAGCAGCTCCTTGAACTGCAAGCCCTTGTCGAACTGGACCCCGATAGCGGGGGTGAGGTGCTCCCGGGGCGTCTTGAGGGCACCGCTGGGCTGCAGTGGTTGTTGAGCGAGTTGGGCGAGCTTGGGAGGGGTCATCGCTCCCGTCAAGGGGAGCGAGTAGGTGGTGCTAGTCGTAGTGACGGTCTGCATCGTGCTGCGACGAGAGCGAGAGGCGAGCGGGCGGAGTCGTGTGCGATGTGGGCGTTGAAGGAAAGAAAGACCAAGGGCTTGAGCACGTCCGAGTTGTGCGTGCGTGTGCAAGTCCTAAAATGTGATACAGGTGTGGGGAAGAGCTGGCTCGGCGCGAGGCGAAAGATGTGGAAGGAAGAGAAAGGAAGCCCGAGAAATGGCGAGCGTGGAAGGTCGAACTCCGCTGATGCAGCAAGGCGAGTCCGGGGCCAGGATGGCGAATGCGAACCTCGATATCTCGATCACCTTAGAAGCCGACTCGTCGAGATGTGCAGAGAGGTAGGATTCGGCGTTCGCACTCGATGCCTTGATAAGCTAGATCTTCCTTGAGTTCAAGAGTTGTAGCTGCCCCTGTAGTCCTTGCTCCTCCCGCACACAGCCGCATCTGTAGTGGAGGGTGACAACAAGGCCGCGGCCTTGCCTCGGCCAAAATCTCTTCAGCTCGGCTGAGCTGAGCAGAGTGGGCAGAGCTGCCAGATTGGCCGGTGAGGCTGTACGTCTACATTCATGCTTTGCCTCCTCCCCTCCCAAGTCCTCGTTGTTGTTCTGAGCACGTCTTCACCACGATCACAGGCCAGCGCCGAGGGGCCGGCGGGCGAGGTGGGTTCGAGTTCGGAGGGCTGCTGTAGTGCACTGTGCATCTCTGTAGTACTGTGAAGTGTAGCACCGGATATTATGTACTCTGCCAAGCTGATCTGGTAGCATCTTGGCCCTTTCAATACCTCTCGTCAACCGCCAACACCGAGCTTGCTTTTAGACCGAGCGCTGCGAAGCAAAGCTGCGAGCCGGATCTGGTGGCTTGTGCACCAGCGAAGATACCTACAGTGTGTTACTAATGCATAGGCTACCGCTCACAAAGCAGAGGCGCCTCTATCGGAATCAGAGCGGGCAGAAGCGAGTTCGACGAAAGCTCGGCGCTCTGTCCCGACCGCTCGAGAAGCTTAGGGCAGTCAAGTTGGCCTGCAGAGACCTACAACTGAAACTTGAAAGGCTATAGAGCGGTATTGCTTGCTCCCCTGGTCCTGTACATCTCCCCTCTTCTCCTTCTCCGCTCGTTCGCAGCTCGGCGCTCGCTCGCTCGCTCTCTCCTCCATTTTCGAGCAGTCTTGATCCCTTCTCATCAGGCTGCTGAGGTCCACATACCTACTTCACTACAGGTCTCTTCCGACCCTTTCAAAACCACCTTATGACCACCTTGTGACCACCTTGCGAGAGCCTTGCGGGAGCATGGCGGGAGCATTGCGGGAGCATTGCGAGAGCGTTGCGAGGCCATTGCAGCCCGTTGTCGATGTCAGGAAAGAAATTGAGGTGCGCTAAGAAGTGGTGCAGCCAGGTCGCGCTTCAGTGAAGTAGTAAAGCAGAAGATGGAAAGCAGCTGGGTAAGAGCTGAAGGTCGCAAGATGACCTTGGAGGAGCTGAGGAGCCGAGCCGAGCAGGAACCGAGCCGAGCAGCCGAGAAGGAGCTGCTTTAGGTACTTCCCCCGTCTCTCAACTTCAAGAAGTGAACGCTGAACATGTGATTTGCATGCAAGTGAGTCAAAGGTGGTAGTAGGTACAGGTAGCGCTCAAGCGCCGAAACGAAGCGCATTCGGCGATGGTGGGCGAGCGGCTTAGGGCTGGACGTTGAGGCCTGTATAGAAGGGGGTCAGCAAAAGCTCAAGAAGCGTGTTCAAAAGTAGTGAGGGACGAACGGTAGTTCTAGAATTGAGTCGCGAGGAGAAAAGCAAGGCGAAGGTCAGCTCGGCGCTCATAGTTCGGCCTCTCCGCCTTTCTCCCGGTACCCCCAAGCATGATTCATCTCAGCAGACAGCGAAAACTCACATCAGCGTTACCAGAATTACCCGGCACGTAGTACTCGCAGACAAGATACATCGCAGGGCCGTATTTGGCGTCGAAAATGGTACCAGCCGGGCACACAACATCAGCGCAGCCGATAGTAGTTGTTGCTCTGTAGGTTAGAAGGTCAGCAAAGCTCAAAAGCAGATGCGGAGATGCTCATAAAGGGCGGGAGCTCGGCTCGGCGCTCGGCGGACAAGATCAAACTCACTTCCAAACCATCTGAGTGAAGTGGCTGTAGTTGGGCGTAGCGGGAGTGTCTGAAGAGGTAAAGAGGAGAGGAGGAGAATGCAGAGTCAGTCTTTGAGGTGGTGAGACCG
Organism: Leucosporidium creatinivorum; assembly: GCA_001600635.1. Classification (NCBI taxonomy): domain Eukaryota; kingdom Fungi; phylum Basidiomycota; class Microbotryomycetes; order Leucosporidiales; family Leucosporidiaceae; genus Leucosporidium; species Leucosporidium creatinivorum. Next base: position 141,208 of record BCKL01000031.1, on the reverse strand, counting down.
TCGCCGAAGCCGAGCCGAACACTCACAATCGGGCGCCTCATCCTCCCAGAACTTGATGCGGTTCAAGATGGTTGCCCCTCCACCAGCGGTAGCCTATCAACGAGAAGCAAGAGCATCAGCGTCCAACTCGTGTGGAATGCCCAACGAGTCGGCTCTTCGGCGCAAAGCTCGGCGAAGAACAAGCTCAAAACTCACCGACAAGTTCTCGCCGTACGGTCCTACAGCACCACGCGAGTGCTCGAACACACACCTATCTCCCCACGTCTTAGCAGCAGCAGCAAGCTTGGGATCCCACTTGAGCGCGACGGCGCCATGAAGCGCTCGGAATCGATTATGCTCGTTGAGGGCTTGCTGCTCCGAAGTGGTGAGAGGGGTGGACGTCGCGGCCGGGGTGGTTGTTGTTGTTACTGCAGCGCGAGTGGTGGTCGTGACGGGAGCAGGAGCGGCGGTGGTGACGGGCGCCTTGGAGGTCGTCGCCGACGAAGCCGAAGCCGAGGCGGCGGCTTGACGGGGTGTAGAAGTGTTGACTTGGCACTTTTGGGTGTAGGTACTGTAGGTATAGCCGGTGTTGCATGCTGCGACGAGACAGAAGATCAGCTTTCGTCCATCGAGCTCTCGGCGCAGGAGTAACTCACCGTAAGCGCAGACTCCGCTCCGGCAAATGGATCGACCGAAGGCCATGGAAGGCATGTAGCGACAGTCGACGTTGGCCTTGCATGTCTGCCGCTTGTCGAAGGTGTGGGTCTCCTGGTCGAGCGAACGAGCGACGTTTTCGGAAGCTTCAATCGCCGAGCCGACGCGCGAGACGGAGGTGTCGGGCTTAGGGACAGCGACAACCGTACTGGCCAGCAGAGAGAGAAGGAAAGCGGCGGTAGAGGGAAGCATGATAGGCTCGAGAGTGGTAGGAGGAAGAGAGGCGAGCAGACCCTTCAAGTCGGGTTTTGGCCATCGCAATGAGGACAGTGGCGCGGCAGGGGAATAGCGAGGCGTGGTGATGGAATAGAACCTTTTATGATGAGGACAAGGAAAGCATGGCGCTGGCTCGGCGCAAGAGGAAGGCAACTCCAAGAGCGGCCGAGGAGAGGCTGGCCGATGTCGATTCGGCGCAGGTGCCTGGGGAGTGGAAGGGGTCGACCGCGAACTGAGGACGTTCGAAAGGGTGGTAAGAGCACTTACAGTCTGTGTCGTAGGTTACTGATAGAGCAGAAGGTGCAGGAAGCTCGCCTCAGCCAGCGCAGAGCATTCGACCTCTCTTCAACCATCGCCGAGATGGCTTGCCACTCTGCTGCAGACGACCGAACAGCGTCCGAAGCTCGGACGCGATAGAAGCCTGCATTTGTTACTGATCGAGTGTGCTTGCGTAGCCGAAAGCCGAGCGTTACTGATGATTCGTCGCTTTAGGGATAGCTCGGTCGAGGCAGCCTGACCGCGCGGAACGAGTTGCTGGGTAATAGAGGCGACTTGCAGTCATTTGCCGGTACTTAAACATCGCAGTCAAATGTCAAGTCGAGCTCGAGAACGTAGCTTAGCTACTTGGAAGCCCAGCGAGAGCCAGCGAGATGAGAGAAGAAACCCGAGCGCCGAGTGGCGAGAAACACGTGACAAGGAGGGGAGGTCAGAACGAGCAGAAGGCGGCATAGAGATGTGCGCATCGACAGATGCCCTCTGTGGAGCAGCAGAAGATGAACAGCCGAAGCGAACGTCGAGAGAGCCAAGAGGGCAAGTCGAAGCTGGCTACAGGCTCTTCATCCTCTCGAACCGCTCGAACAGGCTCGACTCGGCTTACGGCGCTGTGCAGCAGCAGCAGCGGACTCAGCAGAGCTTTGCACCCCCACACTACACCTTCTACACCCTGCCAAGCCCCCGCGAGCTCTCTACACAGCAGCAAGTCGCGTCGAGCAGCAATGAAGGACGCCTCGACCTCGCCCCGGCACCCAAACCGCCCAGCGAAGCAGCAGCGCAGCTCTTCACCCTGTCCTGTACCAGCTCCCGCCAAGCCAGCTCCCAAGTCCCCGCTGCTCGCTCTCCCGCTCGAGCTCTTGCATCGCATTCTCGACGACGCGACGGATCATCACCCCGAGAATGTAGTCAACGACAAGGCGGTGATGTACGATCCTAGAGATGTAGGGTGGTGGGACGTGGTAACAATGGAGACGCTGAGCGAGTGAGCTTCCTCCGGCGCAAAGGTAAGCCGACCGCGGAGAGGAAGCTGACAGCAGAAGCTACAGCTACACCAAGGCCTACCACAAGGACATGCTCTCGCTGCTCCTGGTTTGCCGACTGTTCAACATTTACCTCCTCCCTCGCCTGTACGCGCAACCCGTCTTCGTCAACGTCCAAGCCCTCGCTCTCTTCGCCGAGCAGTGCTCGACTCAGCCCATCCTTCACGCCCCGACCCTCGGCGCCCTCGTCAAGACGCTCGTTCTCCACCCCGGATCAGCGCACCCCACCGACGAATGGGTCAAAGCCTGGAAGCGCTACCTCCCGACCATCCTCCCTCGACTCACCTCGCTCGACTCGTTCGTCCCAGGCATCCTCACCCTCCACCTTTCCATGGACCGAATCGCCTCTTACATCCCCCTCGACAACCGTATCACCTCGCTCGACCAACTCGACCACTACGGGTCTCTCTACATCGACTCGTCCGGTCCCCTCGCCGAGCAGCAGGCCCCTTCCCTCTCACTCATGGCGCGCTGCCCTGCTCTCAAGAGGCTCTCGCTCAGTGGGATCAACCTGCTGGAGGAAAACTATGGGCTGCAGCAGTCGAGTAGGACGTTATTGACGGAGGACGAGACGGGCGAGTGGAGGCCGGCCGACAGCGTCGCCGAGAGATGGCTTCGAATGCTCAAGCTGGGAGTCGCGTTCGGGCCGGACGGCGAAGAAGGAGGAGGGTTGGAGAGCTTGTTGATTTGGGAGAACTCGGTGGTGGGCGTGGGGGTATTGAGGGAGGTGCTGGAGTGTTTGCCGAAGCTGAGGTGGTGAGTTGTTTCAATCTCGCTCGAGCGGCTCTGGCTGATCTTCTGCGCACGACCAGCCTTCACCTCGACATCTTCACCTATCTCACTCCTTCACCCGCCGAGTCGCCCTTCTATCAGCCCAACACAAAGCTCTTCTCCCTGCCAGACTTCACGCCCTTCCTTGCCAACCTCGTCGAGCTCACTTTCGCGCCTCTCTTCGGCGACACGATCCGCTTCACGGGAAACCTCGACACCATCCTCTTAGTGAGTTGCATCCTCTCTTCGCGCTCAGAGCCGACAGCTGACCCGCGCCTCTCCCTCAGAACCTCCCGAACCTCCTCCGCCTCGAGCTCCGCTCCGACTTCATCACCCCTTCCTTCCTCCCGCACTCCCTCTCCCCTTCCGCCTCACCCATCGTCTACCTTGCCCTGCACATCCTCCCTCCTCACAATCCCGCCTACCGCACCACCGACGGCCTCAAAGGCCTCGCCGTGACCGTCTGTCTCTGGAAGAGCAGGCAGGAGGTGCTCGATCTTTGTGAGAGGGGATGCGAGGTGTTTGGACTGAGTGTGGATGGTGGTGAGGAGGGAAGTGGGGAGAGTATGGTCGAGTGGCCGACGGGAGCGATGGAGGAGGGGAGGGATGCGAGTGAGGAGACGGGGTGGTATGAGTTGTTGGTCAGGTTGTCGGCGATTGCGATCAGTTGTAGGACGAAGGCTGAGCAGGAGGATTGGTGAGAGGTGAGTTCTGCCTCGTTTTATGACGGGAGACGAGCGAACTGACGACTCGCCCGAACTCGACGGCGCAGGCTTGGACGAGGCGAAAAGGTCGCTGCCCCCCGAACGACGTACTTTGATGTGCTTGACAAAAGCTTCTACCCAACCCTACGCCGTTTCCCGCCGTCGCAAGCTGTATCCTCCCCCTCTCGGCCACTCAGCTTCCCCTGCTCGCTTCGGCTCTGGAACTCGATCGGCGCCTTCTCCCGCAGCCACCTCTCGCTCAAGCAATCTCTGCACTGTTTGAAATCTCTCCGACGCTTCTCGAGCGCCCTGCACCACTTTCTGGCGCACCTCCAACTTGTTTCCTGACATCGACAATGGCCTCCACGCCTCCGCAACCCCTCCGCAATGCCTGCAAGGCTTGCACAATGCTTGAGCAAGGCCTGTGCAAGGCCAGCCAAGAGAGAGCTTGAGGGGCGTCAAGAGACCAATTCGCGAGGGTCTGTGAAGTACATTAGGAGGAGAAGACTGAGAGCGGTTGGAGAGGCAGAAAGTTGGCGAGGACTTCGGCGAGCGAAGGCCTACGAGAAGGGATCCGGAGCGAGCGAGAACTTTCCGAGTGAGCTCTGTCTTTTCGTAGGCAGCTCGAGGACGGATAGGGCACTTCAAAGACTAGTATTGATCACATTCAGACTTCAGACGTATTCTTTCCCTCTTTCCCAACTCACGCGAGCGTAGCAGCAGCCGCGCCAAGCACGGTCGTTCCCCTCTCCTTGCACTTGGTGACTGTGGGCGCAAGTACAGTCGTTAGCACTTCATCTCCCAAAACATTCGGAGCTCAAAGCAATTCACCAAAGATGACCTTGTTGCCCTCCTTCCACATTTCCGTGACGACCGTCTCGCCCGGGTAGACGGAGCCGACGAAACGAACCTTGATGTCCTTGAAGGCGCCGTACTTGCGGAAGATGTGCTTGCCCGAGATGCCGAAGAAGCAGAGGCCGTGGAGGATCGGCTGGTCGAACCCACCGACTTTGGCAAAGTTGGGGTCGACCTGATGAGCGCCGAGCGAGAGAGAGGAGAGGACGAGGGTCAGAGATGGAGGGAGAGATGAGGGGAGAGAAGGGAAGCTCACGTGAAGAGGGTTGTAGTCTCCCGAGAGGCGGTAGATGGCAGCCTGAGTGGGAACCGTCTTCTCCTCAACGACGTGGTCGGGCTTGCGCGAAGGAGGCTTGTTGACGGCAGTAGCGGCGCCGCGGTCTGTATTCGAGATCAAAGCAAGGTCAGAACACGCCCCACTCGTCTAATCAGCCTCGCAGACTCACCTCCTCCCGTCTTCTTGCCTCCAAATCCACCAGCCCCACGGATGAACACCGTGCTCTGGTTCTCAAAGACGACCTCTCCGGTCTCCTTGTTCCTAGTCGTAGTGACCGAGGTAACAGCAGCGGCCTTGCCCTTGTCGAGAACCTCGGAAAAGCGAGCGTCCGAGACGAGGGTACCGGAGACGGGGATGGGCGCCTTAATGGAGAGGAACTGCTCGCCGTGGAGGAGCATCATGGGCGAGAAGTTGGGGAGCCAGTCGACTGTAGAAGATCGTTGCAAAGTCAGCTCGGCGCCGAGAGCCAGGGAAGAGCAGGAGAACTCACGAGGCAATCCACTGCTGACAGCAAACTGAGGGATCACACCAAAAGTAGGGACCGCCTGGAAGTCGTTGTCGCCCTCAAAGATGAGGTCCATGTCCTTCTCGGTCGCTCCGATGCCGAGGTTGTAGAGAGCGACGTCGCGCTCCGAGTAGGTGTACTCGCCCGTCTCGACGGCTTCGGCCTTGGCCTTGGCGACGATCTCGGGGTCGGACGAGTCGGCGTAGGGGTTGGAAGAGCCCGATGAAGAGGCGGAGGAAGAGTCGGCCTCGTTGGAGAAGTTCTCCATGATCTGCGGCGAGATTGAGAGGAGCGCGGTCAGCTGTCGCTCGGCAGTGGCGAAAAGGAAGGAAGCCGGACTCACCGACTGCAGACTGTCGGAAGTCGAGCTAGGGTTCGTAGCCTTCTCATCGAACCTGGTAATCTCCTCCCACTTGCCCTTGATCTGCTCGGGCGAGACCTTGGAGTTGACAGGGAAGGCGACTCCATAGCTCCTCTGCCAGCGGTACGAGGCGCACCATCCCGCCGAGACTTCGTACAGTCCTTGCGTCGTCTCGTTGGCCTCGGAGGTGAGGTAGCCGACGATGGGAGCGACAAAGGAGGGCGAGAAGGCTTGGACCATCTCCTCGGGCCACTGTGCGAATTGAAGAGCGTCAGTGGGGTCAGGAAGAGTGTATTGAAGGAGAGAACGTACAACGGTGCGAGTCATGTTGGTTCCAGCGTTGGGGACGAGGCAGTTGGCGAGAATGCCGTACCTAGACGAGCGCCGAGAAGAGTCAGCCTCAGCTCCTTCACCCACTCTCCTCCAGCCAGCACATGCAACTCACTTCTTTCCCTCAATAGCCAACGTCTTGGTCAACCCAATAATCGCACTCTTGGCCGTCGAGTAATTGGCCTGCCCAAAGTTGCCGTGCACTCCAACGGAGGAAGCGGTGTTGACGATCCTTCCATACTTCTGCTTGCGGAAGATGGGCCACGCAGCCTTGCAGACGGCGTAAGTACCCTTGACGTGAATGTTGTAGCAATCGTCCCACTCCTTGTCCGTCATGGCGGCGAAGGACTTGTCGCGGAGGATGCCGGCGTTGCAGACGACGGCTGTGGGTGAGAGTGCGGGAGGTCAGCGATGGGAAGGAGATGAGAGGAGAGATGAGAGGGGGGACGAACCGTGAACGCTGCCGAACATGTCGACGGCAATCTTGATAATCTTCTCTCCCTCCTCGGCCGAGCAGACCGCCGCAATCGCCCTCGCTCCCAAATCCTTAACCTCCTTGACAACCTTCTCCGCCGCCTCACCACTGAAGTCATTGACAACGACATTAGCGCCAAGCTTAGCGTACATGAGCGCGTAAGCGCGTCCGAGTCCTCCTCCGGCGCCAGTGACGACGACCGTCTTGTTGTCGAACCGGACGGGCTCGGGCTGCTTGTTGGTCGAGAGCGTCTTGGCTTGCTCGAGGTAGGAGAGGTAGTCCGCGTCGGTGATGTTGGCGGGGTGGGTCGGGTCGGTGAAGTCGTTGATCTCCTCCCAGCGGGCCTTGACCTGTTTCGACGACGAAGCGAAGGGGAGGTCAGCTGTAGCTCTTGATATCTCGGAATCGAGTAGCGAGTAGCGAAAGCGAGAGAACGTACAGCAGCAGGCGTGAACGAGTCATCCGTCTTGAACACGACTCCCTTACTCCTCTCCCACCTAAGCTTGCCGTACCATCCCGCTCCTCCCTCGAACAGCTGCCCATTCTCCTCGGTCGAGTCGTGGCAGAGGTAGGCGACGATGGGGACAATCATGTCGGGCGACAGCGACTTGAGCATCTCGGGAGGCATGATCGTCTCGGTCATGGGAGAGGCGGCCACGGGCGCGATGGCGTTGGCGTGGATGTTGTACTGTGGGTTCAGGCGAGGGTTAGCGGGGAGAAGAGAGAAACGGGGGAGGGTAGGTACCTTGGCTCCCTCGCGAGCAAGAGTCTTGGCGAAAGAGACGAGTCCCATCTTCGCCGAAGAGTAGTTGGCCTGGCCAAAGTTGCCGTAGATGCCAGCGGCGGAAGCGGTCTGTCGTGTATACGATTCCATCAGCTCTGCTCTCGCGCCGAAGGCAACAAGACAGGCGAGACCTCACCATGATGATCCGGCCGTACTTCTGCTTGCGCATGATGGGCCAAGCCGCCTTGGAGCAAGCGTACGATCCCTTGACATGAACCGCATGGATCTGATCCCACTCCTTCTCACTCATAGCAGCAAACGACTTGTCACGCAGGATGCCGGCGCTGCTCAGTCACAAGTGGGGCTCGTCAGCTCTCATCCCTCCCGCTCTGAGCGAGTAACTCACTTGTTGATGAGCACGTCGACCCTCCCCCACTTCTGCATCACCTGCTCAATAATCTCCCCACCCTTGGTAACATCCGAGTAGTTGGCCACCGCCTCTCCAACGCCTTGGTCGTTGATCTCTTTGACGACCTTGTCGGCCGCCTCTTTGCTGAAGTCGTTGACAAGGACTTTGGCGCCGCGCGAGCCGAAGAAGGTGGAATAGGCTTTGCCGAGACCACCGCCAGCGCCGGTGACGACGACGATCTTGTTCTTGAAGGAGAGCTGTTCGAGTTGGAGGAGCGAGGACAGAGCGGAAGGGTCAGCGACCGTTCTGAGCAAGCCGGATACACCGGTATAGCGCTGAGTCGTCTAGAAGGGTGCAGAGATCCTCCTGTAGCTTGTTGTAGCCAACAGGACTGCTGAGGGACCCAGCAGAGACGCCGAACTCCGCCGCTCAATGACGGGTTTCAGCGCCAACCGCTTGAGTCGGGTGCTCAGCTACCCCGTCGGGCCTACAGCGGTACAGCTTTACTGTCTGTAGCTCGGTAGTCTACCGCTCCTGGGAAGCCCGCCTGCAGAGCAGCGACATGTTCCTCCCTGCCTACCCCACAGCGTCCTGCCTCGTTAAATCGCTGGGCTGGAGAGGTGCAGAAGGATGCCAGGATGGTCGAGAAGCAGCAGCCGAGTGTGTGAACCAGCAAAGTGAGCTCGAAACTCACTTCGTTTGACATGCCGATGATGTTGAGCAGCGAAAGGCGGGAGTGAAAGCGACTTGGCCGTGTGCGCTTTCGACTTCCCGAGTCGGCGAGGGAGTGAAGAAGCCGGTGCATATACTCACCTACAGCAACGCTGTTACGAGCGCTTCGGTGTGTTTCTAAGTCGAACAGCGAGACCGAAGAGTGACGAGCTACAGACCTCGACCGAGCTTCGCAAGGGGTACTTCTCGCTCGCCGAAAGGCTAAAGGGAAGCTTTGGTTGGAGCTGTAGTCCCGTATCTCAGGCCCAATTCATATTCGTACATCTTGTACAACTCTGCGATCCCTCAGGCCTGCACAGCGAGCGACAGATCAGCCCAGGTGGTCCTTCCATCATCGCCGAGCCTCCCTCCTCCGCTCCGAACTCACCGGCACCCCCTCCCACTCTCCTCTCTCCCACACGCTCCTCCCCTTCCCACCTTCCTCCCTCCTCACCGCACTCTCCTTAGCCCCGGGATGCAACTCCCTGACCCTCCTCAGCGCCTCTTGCTTTCTCCTCCTCTCTCGGCGATGCTTCAGATAGCGTAGGAGGGTGATACTGAGGGTGAGGGCGGAGAGAGCAAAGAGGAGGAGAGTGAGGATGATGGAGGCCGAGATTAGGTAAGAGGTGTCGGCGTGGATGCCGGTGCTGGAGAGGGACAAAGAGGAGAGGGGGCTCAGCTCGGCGATGGGATGTAGCGGGTTTGCAAGGCGATAGAAGACCGCTTAGAGCTGCGTTGGACGGTTTGACAGTCCTGAAAGCGCATGAGACTCTGGCGCACTCTCCTGCAGGTCCATAACGCCCTCCCCAAGCGCCTCAACGCCGAGCACCGTCCCCTCACACCCAACTTACATGGCTTCCTCGCTCTCCTCCGGGCTCAAAGGCTTCCAACTATCAGTCTCATCCGCTTCCTTCCCATCGCCGAACATATTGCTGTGCTGTAGCTGTCCGATCGCCGAGTTTCGGCTCAAGAGAGTGGTCGAAAGCCAAGCAGCTGCTCGTCTCTCTTTCTCCTCCCTTCCGCTCATCTCGAATCGAATGGCAGGTCCTCTCCCGCCGTTGCTCATCAACACTCGACTATCGCCAACAGCCCTTCTCACTGTCTCAGACTTGTACCTCATCACCCTCTACTGCTCCCTCGTGCTCATCCTCTGGGATTGGGTCTGCCATCTCGCCCTCGAGAGGCGGATCTTATGGCGCAGTTGGGCTGGGGGGAGGGGGAGCAGAGGTAGACTGCAAGGGAGAGCAAGGTGGATACCCGGTAGTAGGGCTATGAGGGTCGTCTTCCTCGCTAGTCGGTGAGTTTGGGCTCAGCTTCAAAGCGCGGCGGGTGGGAGGGCAGCAGCAGCTGGGGAGTGGGCGAGCTGACGAGATGCAGAGCAGATATACGGCAATCCTTCAAGCGATCCTCACCGTCCTCCTTTTCACCATCTCCCGCCGTTCGCGCTCCGCCTGCAACGCCGCTCGTTTCCTTCCTTACGGGTTCGCTCTCTCTCCCTCCTCTGCCGCTCACAGGCTGACAGGATGTAAACAACAGGTTTACTGCCGTCTCATTCATCGTACACTTCGTCATGGCCCTCCGGATCTACCGCCTGTTCAACCGGTCAACTCGGCTGCTCGGGGTGCTCGGCCTTTGGAGTGTGGTCGATGCAGGGGTGCAGTGCTTCGGTAACTTATTCGTACAGCGTGCGTTTCTCTCTCTCTATCCTATTCCTCTACTCTCAGTCTCAGCTAACACCGAAAGCGCGAACAGCCGCCTTCCTCCCCCTCACCTCCCCCTCCGCCGAGCAGCACCTCTGCCTCCTCACTCCCTCCTCGCCACTCTTCACTCTCACCTTCCTCTCCCCAACGCTCTACCACCACTTCATCCTCGCTCTCACCCTCTTCGCATCGTGGAAGCACGCCCCATCGGAGCGACTGCTCGGCGCAAGCGTGATGCGCGTGCTGAGGAGAGAGCAGGGGGGCTGGACTTTGGTGAGTGTCGCTCGTGCTTTGGACGAGAGATAGTGTGTGGGAGAGGCAAGAGCTGATCAGAGGAGAGAGGAGCAGGGTATCTGCCTCGTCACTTTCCTCAATCTCGTGCTCGTGCTGCAGCGCGCCGAGGAGGGCTATCGGTCCGTCTTTTTCTCTCCCATCTTCTCTCTCACGCTCTCCCTCTTACCGACTTTTCTTCACTCCACCATTAACTCGGTTCACTGCAAACGAACAGTCTGATCAACCTCCTCCCCTCCCTCACCCTCACTCAAATCTTTCTCGGCCGCATCTACTTCGCTTTGCACTCTTTCCTCGAGGCTCCGCGGCCGGAGGAGTTTGCGTTGGATGGTCAGCTACGAGATCTAGACAAGAGGAGGGGTAGCAAGCGACTTGGATTGGGGGCAGGAGGTAGGAGAGGGTCGGGTTTGTCGCTCTCGGTGCTTGGCGGGGGAGCAGGAGGTGGAAGGGGGGAGAACGGGGAGTTTGAGATGAGCGGGAGGAGGAGTAAGATGCGGAATGAGCTGATCGAGCTCGGGGGTGGGGCAGGGCGAGACGAGATGGGCGAGGAGGAAGAAGGAGGGTACGCCGAACTGCCGTTGGACTCGCCCGGGCCACTCTCTCTCGCATTAGGGGAGGAGCAGAGCAGGATGATGGGCAGAAGACGAACCTTTCCGATCGACCCGACCTCGCCACCACCCCAGCAACAGCAGCAGCAGTCCTTCCTCTCCCTCTCCCCCTCCGCTCGCTCCTCGCTCGTATCGCACGCTTCAAGTTCGGCCTCGGCGACAATGAGGAGGCAGGCTCCTCCCCCTCCTCCGCTCCAACTTTCGTTATCACACTCCTACCCCGCGCCACCGCCGCCGCCGCCAGCGATCCAAATCCTCCCCTCATCTTCCTCGCCCGCCGAGCACGAGCACGAGCCGATATCGCCAAAGCACCTCGCTCCTCCTCCCCTCCCCCTCGCGCCTGCTCTACCTCTCGCCAGCAGCGCCAGCACCAGCGCTCCCGCCACCGCCAACACCGAGCCTCCCCAGCGCCGACCCTTCTCCATCACCACCTCCCCCTCGCCTTCTTCCCTCACTCTCCCTTTCCCTTTCCCTCCTCGTCCTCACCCGCAGTCACCACTACCACCGCCGAAGAGGAGGACGACTACTCCGCCACCACCTCCAGTGCAGCAGTGGGACCCTTTCGTCGAGCTCAAGCTGGGGCAGGAGGAGTTACGACCTTCCCCTCGCGAGGAGCCGCTGTCGCCTAAGCTTCACCAGGCTCCTCTCCCTCCTCCTCCTCCTCCTCCTCCTCCCTTCTCGCCGCAGCCGAGTCGCGACCCTTCTTTCCTTGCCTTCCCCTCTTCGTCTTGCTCGGGAGCAGCAGCATCCCTCCCAGCCGGACCCTCCACCACCTCAGCCCCAGCAGCAGACGGAACCTCAGCAGCAGCGGCAGCGCCGTCAGAGACACCGGAGGACGTCCCAAGAGCATTGGAGCTGGCGGCCTCCGGGGGATTGTGAGAGCCGTTGAGATGGAGGCGAGGCGCCGAGCCGAGCCGAGCCGAGTCGAGTCGAGCGGAGAAGGAGGAGGGCCCAGTATGTAGTAGCTAGACGAGAAAGTTTGCGCATGTGGGGAGGTGAGTTCAGAGAAGCTGGGTGGGGTTGATTTTGCCAAGCGGGTTTGTTTTTGTTATGCTCCACTCCACTGGATTGGAGGCGAGAGTCGAGGGCCGAGAGCCGAGAAGGGGAGTGAGTAGGCGGACCGGTAGACAAGGGTCGTGGGATTGGGGTTAGGGATGGGGTAATGCTGGATGCAATGGCAGCTGGCAGCTCTGCTCTACGACAGAGGAAGGGAGATCTGCGCGAAAGGATGGTCAGCTTTTGTGCTCGTGCTCGGCCGACTTGGATCCGATCGATCGAGTGAGGGAGAGAAGGCGGAGAAGGAGAAATAGAAGAAGAAGAGGCGGGTGACGTACAGGTATACAACAACCTCTTCTGAATGACAGTAAGGGAACAACAACGCCTCGTCTACAGCTCTCGTACAATCAGTTGGGCGATCTGCTCAACGCCGAGGGGTCAGCTTTCCCCCTCTCGAAAGGCCTTGCAAGCCCGCTCGAAAGGACCGGAGACTCACATAGTACATGGCCCAGCATGGACACTCTTCCCGACCCCCCATAGAGCGCACCTCGGCCCTAGTTTTCAGCGCTCCAAGACCCTCAAGCGGGCACTCCCTCCCATTCCTGCCTCTCGAAAGCGTTCATGCCCCTCTTGCCTCGCCTCTTTTCGTTCCTGTAGCAGTGTATACAACGCATCAGCACTCTCCCTCCCTCTCCCCCGCAGGCCTTCATTCATTCCCGGTTCGTTCGCAGGCTCATCACTCACCGGACCACCCCCTCCCTCATCAACACCTCCCTCCCCCTCTTCCTCTCCCTCCTCTCTCTCGTCCATCTTGCCACTTTGACCGCCAGGACCAACCCACTGAGCGCGAGGACGAGGAAGCCGACGACGGTCGAGGCGCCGATGATGAGCGAGGAGCCGTGTCGATCTTCGGAGAGGTCGACGCTGCGGTACAGAGGCCGTATTAGCAGGGTGTAATTGGTTGAGGGAAGGGGAACAGGACGGACGCGGCGGCTTTGCTGTATTCTGGTGAGGGCGAGTCTGTCGGGGAGGGGGCGGAGGAGGCGGCGGTCGACATGCTTGCTTTGGGGCTGTAGGGCTGTAGAAGTAGCACCACTATAAGGTTCTGTTACCCTGCTGCCTGCTCGGCGCCGATATAAAGCGCTACAGAGCCGTCTCGAGAATCGCTCAGCTCGCCGGAACGACGTACGAGTCCAACCCTCGTCGTTGCCTCTCTCCCTCCTCCTCATCGCTCGCTCTCAGAAGATGCCTCATTCACTACAAATTCACCCGCCAAATTCTTCTGCACCAGACCTCGCTCCTACAGCTGTACCTTATCAATCCCTCTTAGGCTCATGGCAAGTGTGCGTCTCCCCTCTCTCATCTCCCATCTCTTCTCCTCGCTAACACCATCTCTCGGTGAACAATACAGAGTCGCGAGCACCCTCCCATTATGGAAGGACAAGAAGAACGTCGTCATCACCTACTCGACCATCCCGGGCCAGCCGAACACGACCTTCGATGATGTCGTTTTCTACAACAAGCGCTCCGACCCTGTAGGGAAGGCGCCGAGTACGGTCAAAGGGGTGGACAGATTGGAGACGAGCGAGGGGAATGGAGCGAGGTGGAAGTGGTGAGTTCTTGCTGTTGAGGTGGAGAAGGATCGCCGAGCTGACCTCCGAAACCGCGCAGGCGAGGCCGAGGTCTCCTCATGATTGCCACCTCGCACTGGGAGATTCTCGGGTACAGGTTGTTGCCACCATCCTCACTAGCAGCCTCCGCCTCCGCGCCTCCTACAGCCCCCGAATACGTAATCACCTTCTTCTCCGCGACCCTCTTCACTCCCGCCGGCTTGGACATTTACCAGCGCAAGTCGGGCACCGTGCTGACGGACGACTTTATCGCAAATCTCGTCACCGAGCTCGGAACGGTACAGGAGTTGAAGGAGTGTTTGGGGAAGGGAGAGGGCATGTTCCGTATCCCCCACGACGAGGACCCGGCGAGGAGCGAGTTGGAGAGGAAGAAGAGTAGGGTCGCTTGAGCGCTCCGGTGGGAGGAGGGGAGAGGGGAGAGGGCGAGAGGGATGAAGTGTAGTTTTACTTTGATATCGCAGTGCTGTGAGTACGTTGTGTCGCGCAGATGAGCGTGAGAGCGGAGAGAGAGGGTTCGGCGCTCGCTCTCTACCCGTCCATTGGCTTCGAGGAGGTCGGGGGAGCACTTTGCGATCGATTCACAAAAATCTCGTTCCATCGTATCGTTCTCACTCTGCTACAAGCATCCCCGTCGTCTCTCCACCCGCTCAGCTCAGCTAAGAGCACAACCCAACCGAGAAGCCAGCGCAGCGCCGAACGCCGCTCCGCATCCCCTACCTCCGCCCGTTCAGCGCCCCTACCTAACCCCCCTCTTCTCTCCAATACTCCTAGACCCCCTTCCTATCAGCTCTCCGCTCACTATGACCCCTTTCCCGCCCTCGCGGCGAAAAATGCAAGGGGGAGCGGCGCCGACCGACGGGACGGCGAGGGCCGAGGAGAGCTGATTTTGGGATGGGGATGGGGATGGGGGAGGCCAGCTCGTTGGCGAACGAGTGAGTGGGGGAAAACGTCGAGGTGGCCGGACGGTGCTGCTGCCGTTTTTGCGGGCTCGGCGGGCTCGGCGCTCAGTTCGGCGCGCGAAGGGCGGCGGGCGGGTGGGCGACGCTGGGGCGGTGCGGTAGAGGCAAGTGGAGGGGGGTTTGATTGCGAGAGGAGCAAGTAGATGTGAGAGGAGATGGATGAGCCAAGCGAGTAGAGCTGCGAGCGGGAGATGAGCTTCGAGCGGACGATTCGAGTGGTGCTGGCGAGAAAAAGGGGTGGCTCGACGCAGCGACTTTGTGCCGTGCGGTGTGGAAGCTAGTTGTGCAGATGTTGTTGTGCTGTACGGCAGTTGAAGAGGTCCAGCGACAGCGGCGAGTGAGCGAGGGGGTTCGGCGAATGACCTGTTGCGACCATCTCCCCCAGAGCCGAGGGGTGCAGAAGGCGAGTAGCGGAGAGACGAGTGAAGGTATCGTGCTGCTCATGTTGGAAGTTCGTACGAGCTGATGCTGACCAGCCTGCTGCCTTCGATCCTTGGCTTGAGGCGAGCCGAGTCGGCGCCGGCGCTGGCGAGCTGTTGGCGAGCGTTGCGAGTCGACAGAAAGGCCAGAGGACCAGACAAGCTCATACGATGATGTCGGCGAGTGTATGCGGCCTGAAGGTGGCAGCTGAGGCGCTCGATGCTCGGCTTGAAGCTGCGACCCAGTTCGGCGGCGGTGTATTCGAGGACAGCGGGAGGTCCGAGAGCAAGGACGAAGGCGACGATATGGTATGATTCTGCTCCAGTGTAGCAGCCGTTCGTCGAGCAAGTGGAAGCTCGCGATCCTCGTCGGCGCCGACCTGAAATCGCTTCGGCTTGGAATGGCGAATGCTGGTGAAGTCGAAATTGCTACAGCTTGCTAGTAGTACAATGATACACTCTTTCTGTAGTGAGACCCGTCAGCTTCTTCCCTCCTTGCGCAAAGACTACAGCGAACTCACCTGCTCCTCCTCCTCCTCGCTGAACGCATCAGACCTTCTTGCCTTCAGTCGCCCAAACGGGCTTATCCTCCTCCGCCGCTTTCTGCACCATATCACCCTTGCATCAGCATTTACCCCTACAGCTCCAGCTCCCTCCCAACCGCTCCCAGCGAGCAGCGAAACCAAGAGAGACGCAACCCTCACTCACCTGAATCCTCTCGATCCCCTCCCTCTGCTGCAACCTCCTAGCCTGCATCGCCCTGTTCTCATCTACTTTCCGCTTCAAGTCGGGAGCGAGGGCGTCGTAGAATTGTTGGTCTGTTGGGGTGGTCACTGTGGGCTCATTCTCTGGTCAGCTCTCGAGGGCGGGTGTAAGACAGCAGGAAGGAGGGGGAAAGACGAACGGTACATGATTCCGTAACCTAGTCCTGTGATTGCGCCGGTGAAGAGAAGGGCTGAACCGATGGGGATGCGGCCGGCCATGGTGGAGTCGAGCGAAGGTGAGGGGCAGAGGCAGAGAGGCGAAGAGGGGGATCGGCCGAGGTCGACTCGGGGCAAGCTGAGCGAGGAGGAAGCTCGCTGGTGACGCAGATGAGAAGATTTGGGTACACAAACGACTTTGCACTGCACTACAGCTCGTCCACCTGTCCCCTGCGCCAAGCTGCCATCGCCGAACCCCCTCCCCCGGCCTTCCTCCAAGCTCCTCTTCTACCGCCTCCCATTCACCCGACTAACAAGCATAGCGCTCACATCCTCATCCCCCTCACTCCCACTCCCACTCCCACTCCCACTCTCCTCTTCCTCCAATCCAACATCACTCTCCTCGCTGCTCATCCCCTCCCCATCCGGATCGGCCATCATCCGCTGATACTTCCTCTCCGCCGCTGCTCTGGCCCTTACTTGCCCGGCGAGCGACGCGGCCGAGGTTAAAAGCGAGGGATGGTTATCCGAGGAGTAGCCATCGGAATCGGGGTCGTGTGCAGTTGCTGGCGAGGGGGCGGCTGCTTGCGAGCGAGAGCGCTCGTGGGCTTGCTGCTGCTGGGTTGAGGCCTTCTTGGACTGAGGCTTGGAGGCGGAGGAGGGTGGCGGACGTTGAGGAGCTGAGACGACGACTTCCTCGGCGTCTGATCCTGAGTCGGCTTGCTGCGCTGAGGTGGAGGCGAGGGCAGAGGCGGAGGTGTTGGTGGTGGAGGAGCGGAGGGAAGATCGACGATTGGGTGTTGGTGCTACTGCTGCTGAGGTGGAAGCCGACGTGGAAGGGCGCAGTTTCCGAGCCGAGGAAGGGACAATGATGAGATCCGAGCTCGGCCCAGCGTCGTCGTGAGGTCGGGCAAGGCGAGCGATCTTGCTCTTGCTCTTACTCGTCGAAGCGGTCGGGTTGGTGGTGAGAGTCGAGGGAAGGGGAAGTGGATCGCCCGCCATGGGAGCTCGTTTCGGCGGTGGTCTCTCCGTCGCCTTGGGTTTGGGAGGAAGAGCGGCAGGCAACCTCGCCGCGACGACCGAGGGGGGTAGGATGAAGCCCTCCTCGTCCTCGTCCTCCCTCTCATCCTCCTCCGACGATGACCCAAGCTCAATGACCTCAATCTTCCTCTTCTTCCCCTTACCCTCCTTGGCCTTCTCCTCCGCAGCAGCAGCCGTCGCTCGAGCAACCCTCTTCCTCTCCTTCTTTTGTTTGCTCGCGGCGAGTTGGTCTGCCGTCCGAACGCGAGGGAGCTTCTTCTCCTTCTCCTTCGACGAGGGTGCGGGTGCGGGTGCGGTGGAGGTGGATATGGAGGGTCCGGCGGCGGGAAGGTTTTGATGAGCCAGCCTAGCGGCGGTGGCGATGGCGTGGTCTGCGAAGGTGGGAGGAGGTCGAGGTGGAGGGAGAGCGGGACGGGAGGGACCGGCGATGGCGGGTTGGGCGTAGGTGTAGGGGACGTAGTGCGCTGGCTGTTGTTGGTGCGGTTGCTGCTGGTAGAACTGCGGGTTATAGTGCGGCTGTTGCTGTGGCTGCTGATTGGTCCTCAGTCGTTTTGCCGGAGCCCTGCGCGAGAGTTCGGCGATCAGCTCTCGGCTCCCTACTTCCTCTCCCTCTCCCTCGCCCACAACTCACGCGCCACCCGCACTCCTCATCGGCAAACCCAACACCTGCGTCCTCCAATAAACGACCTGATCACAGCTCTGCCTCAAGCTCTCGTTCACGCCGACCTCGGGGCAAACGAGGACGATCCGGTACTGCCTGTTGCGGAGGGTCGAGCAGGCGTAGGCAAAGTCTTTGTCGCCTGAGATAAGGACGAAGGTCGCGTGAGGATGATCCAGGGCGAAGGTGAAGAGGTCGACAATGAGCTGCTTGTCGGCGACTGTTCAGGTTCGGCGAAGGGTCAGCTCCGGCCTTCCTGCTCGTTTTCGGTCCGAAAGAGCTCACCTTCCTTCCCCCCGTTGTGAGGCGTATCTGCAACAGTCACTCCACTACTCTGCAGCGCACTCCTGTTCTGGGTCTTGCGATCCCCCCTCTCCAGCTCCGTTTCCATGTAGGCTCGGAATTGGCGGATGGGGCCGTAGGTGCTGGCTATTTGACGGAGGAGGGAACAGGCTGTGTAGGCTGAGGGCATGTCGGAGGGGATGCGGACGTTCTGCAGCGGAGCGAGAGGGGGAGGGTCAGCGACGAGCGAAGATGAGGTGCAGAGCTGCTCGTTGGAGGCGCGTAGGAGAGTTGATGAGGTGCAGAATGAGCTAGTGCTCCCCTGCCCTGCGGCTGTACGCCAGTCCCGTAGCCCATTCGCCTAGCTCCCCCTTGTTGCTTGTTGATCCATCCTCCAAGCTCCTGCCTTCTGCTCTTCTGTCTCCTGCCACGTCTCGTACAGCTCAGCAAACGCACCTCATAATCCCACATGATACACACGGGCGTCTGCTCCTGCTGCTGCTGCTGTATCTGCTTCTGCACCGGCTGAGGCTGCCAGAGCTCCACCTCCCGCGACGAGTTGGAAGGTCCAGGCGGCATCTGCTCGTGCTGGAGGAGAGCGGCGAGGAAGAGTAGATGCGCTTCCACGAGACTGTAGCGTGGTAGGTTCCCAGAGTATCAGGGTCGGCGATAGAGCTACAGGACGAGGTTCAACGGGCGGAGGGAGCGCCGAATCAGGCTGAGTCGTGCCTTTGGCCTGGGGAAGGCTGGACGAGGCTCGCCAACGAAGGTTGATCTACAACTTTAGCCGCTCGCTCGCTGTTGCTGCTTGTGCTCCTGCTACACGCCACATACGAGCAGCGATGAGCGATACAGCACCAGCTACAGACGCCGAGTCGATGGCCCTAGTGAGCTTGCTTGCCCCTTCATCGTCGAGCCGAGCCTGGCCTGCCCCCCGTCGAAGTGCGTATCGCTAATCACTCCCTGTCCCAAACAGCTCGGGCCAGTGCTCCTGGGCTGCTCAGCCTCCCTCCTCCTCACCGGCATCCTCCTCTGCTCCCTAACCCACCACCTCACCTCCCCCGGCCCCTCCTGGTCGTCCACCTCCCGTCGCCTCAAGCGGCTAATCCTCTTCGTCGTCCTTCTCACCACCTTGATCGCGGGGTTGCAAGTAAATGATATCCTCCATTTCGGCACACTGCAGAGCAGGGATGCAGGCAGTCTGTTGAGGGGTACAAAGGTTGAGACGGTCGAGCCGGTATTGATTGGGCTGGCGGGAGGTTTGGTGCAGAGTGTGTTGGTTTGGAGGGCTTCGAGGGTGAGTCCGTTTAACATGGGATAGCTGTGAAGCCTCGGCTGACCCCGGAAGGCTGCAGATCATGCGAAGAGAGTATCACCGATGGCTCCTCCTCTGCTCGGCCGGGCTGTTAATCGCGACGAGCTTTCTCGGGAGCCTTGGGACGACCATGTGAGTGGGCAGAGACTTGCTCCCTATGTTATGCCGACTGCGAGCTAACCCGTCCCTCGCAGCTGGGGCATGCTCTACTACCAAAACCCCTGGCTCGATTCGCCCTTCAAGCCGACGTTCAACAACTGCGTCGTTATTTGGTTGCTCTGTAGCGCATGTACAGATACAATCATCACCATCACTTGTATGTCGCTTGCATCTGCCTCCCGATACCTCGCAGCTGACCTCACTTCCCTACAGACATCGGCCAACTGCACTCTCGCCTCGCTGGCTTCAATCCCACCACCGACTCGGCGCTAAAGATGATCATCAACACCTCCATTCGATCAGCGGCGTATACTACCGTCATTGCCATCCCAGGGTGAGCTCTTCTCACTCAAGCTCAGAGCTCAAGCTCGGCGATACTGACCCTGCCCCGCCCCGCCGAGCAGAGCCATCCTCTCCCTCGTCTACAACGGGGACGATCTAATGACCTGTGACATTGCCTACGCTTTTTTCCGTCCGTCTTTCATTCCTCCTCTTTTGCTGAATGCGAGCAGCGGCTGACGCTACGCCCAATCAGTGCCCCTCCCCGCCTGCTACGCCCTCTCCCTCTTCACGACCCTCTCCGTGCCCGACAAGCTCCAATCGCACCGCAACTCCGGCGTCATTGGGTCTTTCCCTCAATCCACCCACGCACCGACCCGTATCTCCCTCCACGGCGGCGCAGAATCGACCCTCGGCGCAGACCTCGGCGCAGGAGGAGGAGGGGCATACGACGGCTCAGAGGATCGTCGACCGTCCATGGGCTCTGTAGCATTCGACGTACAGACCAAGGCATCCTACCCCTCCTCCAAACGAGCCTACCGCTCCCGCTCCATCACCTCCCTCCGTTCCCTGCCCTCTCTCCTCCCCTCACGCTCAACCGAGCCGCTCCCTCTCGGCTCGCTCTCCGCAATCGAGGGAATTCAGGTGCACGTCCAGCTGCATGTCGAGGAGGATAGGATAGAGGATGACGAGTTTGAGGAGTTTGAGAAAAGCGGGAGGAGGAGACTGGAGGGATTGAGAGTCGAGCCGGGGGGAGCTGGGCCGGGCGTGAGGGAGAGGGAGAGGGAGAGGGTCGCGAGGGGTGGAGCTAGGGGCATTAGACGATGATTTGTATGTGTGTATGTGAGTGCTGGTAGTGATGTTGTAACATCTCTTCGCTCGTGCGTGAGCTGCTCGGCGACGGCTCTCGGCTCTACCTGCTCCCGCTCCCTTGGGTCGCCGCTTTCTCCCATGCGTGGATGCGGGGTCCGAATGTACATCCTTGGAAATCGGTGTCCCCTGCGAGGCCTCGTCCTCATTGGGGGACGTTTGTCGGGACCCGAGCGCCGAGAGGGGTCGGCGGAGCGGGCTGAGCGAGCCTTGTGGGAAGAATCTGCTCTTGTCTTTCTGATTCTCACATCTCTCTCGCCTCGCATCATCAGCCATGAAGTTCTCTCTCGTCGCCCTCGCTGCTCTCACTCTTGCTGGTGAGTGTGGACTTGCCCCTCCGCTCGGCGATGATTCGAACTGACCCCTTCCTCCGCCGTCGGCAGCTGGAGCTCATGCGCAAGGCTTCAACGACACGGCCATTGAAGACGCTTGTAAACCTGCGTGCGCTCCCATCATCAAGGTCTTAAAACAGCGACGTGCGCCCTCTCCCTCTGCGCTCGCCGCGTTCGGCCCCCGAGCTAATCAGGCTGACCTTTGACATTCCCTAGGGTTGCGATGTCATCTACAGCGGCCAAGATCTTACTACAGAGGAGGGGACCAAAGCCGCCAACTGCTACTGCGCTCCTTCGGCTTCCAAGGCCCTCCTCGACTGCTCGGGATGCCTCTCCAACTCGACTAGCGGTCAGCTCTTCGTCGAGTGTCCGTCTTCTCTATCTCAACCTCTTGCAAACGAGTGTACTGACTTTTCCGCACCTTCAGCTTGGAACGACGTGTGCGCGGTCAAGTACACGGACAGCACGGCCGGCGGAAAGACCCCCCTTACCTACGTCAAGGGAACCGCCGTCGCCGACTCCTCGGCCGCCGGAGCTACTCCCACCGCCAAGGGTTCGGGTGCGGCCAAGCAGATTGCTGCTGGTGGACTTGGTCTTTTTGTCGCGGGTGGACTGGCTCTTCTCGTCTGAGAGGCAGCAGGAAGGGTTGGCTCGGCGCTCGGCGATGGCGTCTATCTCCATTTATAGCCCCTTCTTGAGTTTCAGACGGTGCTGGAAGCTGGCCAGTCGCATTTGTATTGGTTATACCTCATCTTTGTGCTCGTATCGAGAAAATGGCTCAGCCATTGAGCGGGGAGCAGCCTCAAGCTTTCGTGCTCTCGAGTCTCCGAGTCAGCTCTGAGTTCGGCGCCGACTTCCAGCTTGATTGAGCTTGCGAGCAGGCTTCGCTCCGATACAAGACCCTAGCAGCTTGCAGGGCGCATGAGAGGGCGTACTGTGCTACCCTGCCTATCGTCATACAAATCACGTGACCCGCACCGCCCCCGAGCGGTGTCGTCCGCGCCCGCCGAGCCGACTTGCAGCGCTGTAAGGAGTAGATCTTCTCTTCTCAGTGTGTCAGTGGAGCAGAAGCCGCCGGACATACGAATATCGTGCTGCAGGAGCTTCAACAGGGGCTTCAAAGCCATGACTCCCTTCGCCAGATCAGGCTTCTGCTTCTTCCTTTCCGCTCTCTCTCTTTCTTTCTTTCTCCTTCATTTCGCTTTTCTCCCGCACAACTCACTCTCCAACTCGCATCATGAGGCTCATTGCTGTCTCCTTTGCTACTCTTGCCATCGCTGGTGAGCTTCCGCCCTTCCCTCGGCGCTCGGCGATGCGGCGATGCCAACTCACTGATCCCTCCTTCACTCCCCAGCCGTCTCTCAGGCGCAAACTATTACCCACAACACCTCCATCGCCGACCTCATCGAGCCCGCATGCAAGCAAGCATGCTCTCCGTTTACCGACACCCTCACCAACGTTCGGAGTTCGGTTCGGCCTTCATCGTCCACCGCGTTGACTGACCCTCGCTTTGCACCGATACAGAAATGCACCCCTTTACTCGATAACGAGGACGATGAGAAGCTACTGGAGGGAATAGTCTGCTACTGCGACATGTCGTTCGGGAAGCTCATGCTCGGCTGCACCGGCTGCTTGTCAAACCACACCCTCGGAGAGGAGCTCGTCACTTGTCAGTTCGCCACCGACACTCTCTCTTTCTCAGGAACTGACACCGGACCATCAAACAGCCTGGAACGACTTCTGCATTCCCCTCGCTTCGGACAACTCGACTACTACCAACCTCACCTACGTCCAGGGAGCGGCCGCTCCTGCTTCTTCGCCCTCGCAGACGGTCGCCTGCACCTTAATTACCTCCGCGCCTGGAGCTACCTCCACCGGCAAGGATTCTGGAGCCGTTAAGCAGGTCGCGACGGGAGGGCTCGCTCTTCTCGTCGCTGCTGGGTTGATGCTGTTGGCTTAAGCGGGGGGGGGGACTTTATCTTGACCCCATTTCTTATATCAGCATTTATACACAGCTTAAAGCTTCCCGCAAGCTCGCTGCCCCACTGCATAACCGCGAAACAGGTCTCTCTGGCTCGGCGCCGAGACACGACGAGGTGGGCCACGGCGGTAGCTTTTTGCTCTACTCGTCGAGTTCGAGCGATAGTGAGCCGGTGGGTAGCAAATCACGGAAACATGAATGTGGAGCCGAGTCTGCAGAACGCGGACAGGAAGCTCGGCGGAGGTGTCTGTCCTCTCGCTCGCGCCGAGGCGATGCTTGTCAGAGAACAGGCTAGTAAGCTACAGAGCAAGCAAAAGCAGAACGAGCTACTAAGGTATCGTGCCTCGTCAAAGCTACAGCGATGGTATTCCGGATCAGAGTTCCCTGCGCAAGAAGAGCGCTGAGTCAACGAGCTGCTCGGCCGGCCTCGCTCGCGAAGAGAGCGAGCAGGATACGTACTGTCCCCAAGTAGGAATCAAAGAGACGACCTCCTTTAGCGTGAGCTCGGCTCGGGGTCACGCGCGAGCTTGCACCTGAAGCAAGAAGCAAGTTAGTCACTCGGCGATGGAGAGGCGGCGAACGCGAGGCGCCACCGCTTGCGAGAGCCTGTGATAGACCGTCAGACTCACCAGGCTTTGTGATGATTCCAATCCTCCTGCTGATGCGTCGAAGAGCAGTAGTTCTCCGTCTTGCACGCCGAGCATTTCGACAGCGCCTGTTCTCCGCACACGCTGCAGTAGCGCCCCAACGACGCCAGTGAATGCGGCATACTCGCTGGGAACGCAGTGCCTCGAGCAAACGCCTGCTTGCTCAAGCTGACCAAGTCGTTGAGCGAAGGGGAGCTCTTCTTGCTGTGCGAGCGAGGAGCGACATTGGCGCCGAGGGAAGCGCGAGCCGAGTGGATGAGCAAGAGGACGGGAGGGGAGAGCGCAGGAAGTCGTCGAGTTGTATCCTGTCCGTCGTAGGCGCAGAAGGGCGTGATAGACGTACCCTTGGCGGCGAGCATGTTGGCTTCGAGGACGGCGAGAATCGCAAAGAGCTGTTGAAAGGGATCGGTGGTTTCGAGGAGGGGCAGAGGGGTCGGCGACGCGCTTTTGAAAAGAGAGACTTGAGGCGGCGATTTGGCGACGGTGAAGCGCTGTGCTCCTTCGAGCGGGACAGTTTGGAAGGTGAAAATGAGGCGGAAGGGAGCGCCGAGGTTGACGAGGACGGGACCGAGGGTGGGAAGGAACGAGCTGCTGAGACGCTGAGGATTGGCGATGTAGCAAACCTCGATGCTGTGTCCCTCGGAACCGCCGCGAAGGTGCTCGACATGCTCGGCGAAAGAGTCGAAGCGGATTTGATCCTTGCCGAGCAGCAAGATGGAGTGGCGCTTGGTCGCCTCACAGTGGGCTACGATGATGCCTTCCGAAGTGCTTCCTGTTGCTCCCTCAGCGGCGGACTCGGCCTCGAAGAGGGCGTAGCTGTACGGCGCCAGTTCGATCAAGCCTGGCGATGCGATGTTACTGCTCGTGGTTGCTCCCGAAGCTGCACTAGGCGAGTCGAGCGAGAGACGGTTGATCTGGATGGGCATTGTGGTGGTAGGAGGGCGGTCGAAGAAAGGGCACAGCGAGCGACCGGCGAGGGGAGAGGGCGCGAAGAGGGCTCGGTCTGCGCGTGTGAGGGGGTCAGCTACTGCCCCACAGCTCTCACCCTCTGCTCTCTGGAGCTGGAGGATCACCTGTAGCTCGACTTGGACTCTCCTTGTTGACTTGTAGCAGCAGCAGCGACTGGCACTCGTTCGTCCGCCTCGACGTGTTTCAGCGCCCGAGCGTCGAGCTTTGGAAGGGTTGGAAAGGTGTAGAGCTGTAGTCGAGCTGTAGCTGTGCTTCTGTAGTCCCCTGGAAGAGTCGAAAGCTGAGAGCGACGAGAAGAGAGAAGCGAGATGAAGTGGGAAGGAAAGAGGCGAGCCGAGTTGGATTTCGCCTCTTGTCTTCCTGCCACATCTTGCTCGCCGCCTCGTCTCGACAGCTCGATTGGACTCTCTCGTCCTCACTCAAGGAGGGAGAACAGCATGGGTCTCACCGTCCAGCACCACAACCTCCCCAGCAGCGCCTTCGCCTCCTTCCCTGGCATGCCTGCAGCTCTCGCCAGCTCAAGCAAGATCCTCTCGCTCCCCAACTACTACCCTATCGCACCCGCCTGCTGGGGGAAGCTCTCGCCCGAAACACCTGTAGCGGGTCTGAGCGGCGGCCTCGACTCGTGCGCCATAGTAGGGCACTGCCCCGAAACGGGTCACTCCTTCGCCCTTCTCCCGAGTGAGCGGTGGTCAGCTTACAGCACGGAGATGAGGCGTGTGCTCCTGGAGGGTGCAGTACATGCGATGAAGTCCCAGGGCCGTACCTTGGAGCTTCAGGTGCTGATGGGCGCGACTACGAACGAGCGGTTGCCGAGCGCTTTGGAACAGGCGATCCCTCCCCTCTTCCGCCCCGGCGTTCTTCGCTTCCTACCCAGCGCCAAGAAAGGACCTCTTGCCCTCACCCTCGACAAGATGACCGGAGTAGTCACCCTGCTCCATGGTCCTCCCGGCATCTCCGCCGTCATCGTTTCGTCTCGGCACTCCTTCTACGGCCTCACCACCTCCTACAAGACATTCGACACCCTCGTTAGACGCAAAGCTGAAGACTTCACGCCGCCCTTCTGGGAGCAATACGATGGCGACCACGAAACGGCGATCCTGCCACCGCTCTGCGACGAAGCACGCTCGGCGCTGCTCTCCCATCGCAGGACGACCGAGCGAGGGAAGCTCCTTGACCGCCCCGAGGTCTTTAAGTGGGTCACACACATCTCGCCCCAGGCGGCCCTGAACAGGATCGACGTAGAGGTGTCCGACACGGCCAGCGCTCTTCTCTTGCTCGGTCCGAGCTCGGAGCTGCGCCATCTGCGGCAAGAAAAATGGACTCGCAAAGTGTGCTGATTGTGGGTACGAGTACTACTGTAGTCTCGAGCATCAGAAAGCAGACTGGGCTGGCCATCGCAGCTGGTTCGTCCCTCGCTTTATCTTCTTCCTCATCGCCGAGCCGAAGCTGACCTTCCCTCTCGCCTCCACACAGGTGCAAGAAGAACACCAAGTCGGCTGCCACCTCTTCTTGAGCTCTGAAGTCTCCCCAACGGTGCGTCTCACGCCCAAGCAGGTCAAGAAACGCCGAAGCTGACCTCTCGCCATCCTCGCCGAGCAGATCGTGACCTAGCTGAGGAGGAGCTGCGGAGAGGCGAGACGATGAGCTTGCTGTTGTTAGGCGCGGGAGATGGTGGAAGAGGATTGAGCGAGCTGTGCAACTTCTGAAATTGTCGACCGAAGTCTTGGGAACGAGACTCAACGAGACTCGGCGCCCTCGTCAACCATTCTCGCCGACGTTGACTCGTCATGTCGTCCACTGCTCTGTTGAGCCTTGCAGGGGAATACACAGCTTCAAAAGCGGATTCTAGGGTCTGCAACTTACTACTCAGGGTCAGCTGCTGCTGGTCCTCGCCTTCGCTGCAGAGCTCGCTTTGCCCTTCTCGCTCGGCGCCGAGTGTCTGCTTCTCCCTTCTCACCATCAACGACATGTCATCGCCACATGCACGCTAACGAGCATCGCCCGAGGTCGAAAATGAATGGCACTTTGCACTGCCCTAGACACATGTACATCACGTGACCTTCTTAGCACTCCCGCTGCCCTCCGCCGAAGCGGTTCTGGCGGCGGAAACCGACCGCTTCCGCCTCTGCTGCTATTTGCAGGTGCTTCGGTCGGACTTACTGCACTTTGGCACAGCGTGGGCAATGCACCTGAGCCCGTACCCTCGGGCGCCCCTCGCTCAATGAAGAACGAGCGTTTTCCCTTTTTCCTTCTCTCTTCCTCCTCTTCTTCACTTCTCTCCGCCGCCGACATCACCATGCAGCTCACTCTCGTATCCTTTGCCACTCTTGCTCTCGCTGGTGAGCTTCAGGCGACCTCTACGAGCTTCGGCGAGTACTGACCGCTTCGACTTTGCTCAGCCGTCTCTCGCGCTCAGTCTATCGGCGACGCCTTTACCGTCCTCATCGAGCCTGCATGCGCAGATGCTTGCAAGCCCTGGACTGACGGCTACAGCGACGTGAGTAGGCCGTGTCTGCTTCCCTCGGCGACTCGGCTGACGACATCCTTCGGCGCCGAAATAGAAATGCTCCGGTCTCAACGACTCGTCTACATTAGAGGATTCGCTCGACTGCTTCTGTGATCCCTCGCTTGGCTCCCTCCTCACCGCCTGCACGGGCTGCCTGTCCAACACCACCAACGCCATGGACCTCATCGACTGTTCGTTCTTCGCTCTCTGCTGTCTCTCAGTCTCTGTAACTGAACTCGACTTCTGCAGCCTGGAACACCTACTGTCCCACCGTCACCAACGGAACCGACTCGAACCTGACCTACGTCCAGGGAACCGCTGCCCCTCCCTCCTCGGCCTCGGCTTCGGCGACCTCCTCCCCCATCAGCTCTGCCTCGGGCAGCTCCTCCTCGGGCAGCTCCTCTTCGGCCAGCTCGGGTTCCGCCGCTGGAGCCAAGGGCGCCGCAACCGTCATCTCCTCCTCCGCCGCTGCAGCCAGCCCTACCGACAAGAAGGCTGGAGCTGGCAAGAACGCGGCTGCCGGTGGACTCGCTCTCCTTCTCGCTGGAGGACTCGCGCTCCTGGTTTAAGGTCGTCGGCGCTGCTGGCCTTAAGGTCGTCGGCGTTTGATGTCTCGTCTCGGCGTTAGCGCCCGCTCCCTTTCCATGTCTCATCGTTATACACTAGTCACTTCTCATCAACCCCCACGCGCAATAGCATTATTTACACCAAGTTCGAACGCTTGATGGGGTGGGCCGGAGCGGTCGGAAGCGCGAGGCGAGAGGATTTCATCTGCTCTCAGCCTCCGAGCTCGGCGCCGAAATCGGAAAGAGAGAGTGCTCATGCTTTCGTTGATGCCCTCTGTACCGAGTTGAACTCAGTCAAGGTACATGCGAATGGCTGAGTTGCGCGGATGGTGGCTTTCGCATAGCCTACCACTCCTCAACCTCGGGGAGCTGCGCTGAATGTCAACCGAGCTCGCCAGTCATTCGCCGAAGCTCTCTTGCCCGCTGTCTCGAGCTCTTGGCGTCTCCGGCGCTGCTCAAGTGTATTGTTACAGCTCTTTGACCTTGTTTGATTGCTACTCACCCCAGCACGCGTCTTCCGACTGGCTCGGCTCGACCACCTGCAAACGCCGAGAAGGACAGCGAGGCCGGCTTGCAAAAGTAGAGGCTCCAAGACTTACCTCAGCCACGTCAGTCCGCACTAGGCACTTGTGAGTTCAGCTCAAGGTCGACTTGCGATTCTTCTTGCACCTGGTGAGCGGAGGGAGTTCAGCTCCGAGTCGGCGCACGCTAAGACGAAGGCAAGAGGCCCGAAACTCAAAGCTCACCAGTCCTTGTGGGTCATCCAGTCCTCGCGTGGTGTGCCGTAGAGCACTACAAGCTCCAGCCACATCCTGAACACTTCTGAAGCTTTTCGGACGCTCCACAGACCTCGCACTAAGCGCCGAGAGCGGTGACTCGACAACAAGGCGGGGGCAAGTGGGAACCGTAGGAGGAGATACTCAGGAGCAGCGAGAGATCCTAGCAAGCCATAGCAGACTTCCGATACCTTCAGCAGAGCCGACCGAGCAGCGAGAGGGGCTCGGCGATGATGGGGAGCGGTCGGCTGCCACGCTGCAGAGTCGGGGGAGTCCCAGAAGACCGTAAAAGCTCGGAGCAGTAGCTTTCAGACAGACGCGACCTTGCTACAGCCGGCCGAAGTAGTGCGAGACCAGGCAGAGCCATTTCCTTGCGAAGCGAACGCCGAAGCTGCTCCGAAGTCGGTTGTCGAGCCTCGAGAAAACCAGAGCAGTGACCTAAAGCTCTCGGAAAGTGCTCACGCTCGACCTGACACCATCTGCACCCTCCTCCCTGTGACACCCCTGACCCGCCTCACTTCGCAAGTCGACGCGCCGCTGCTTGCACTTCAACGTTCTCGCCTGCTCACTTCGACTTAGCGATGGGAGGAGGACCAGCAACACCTTCTGATGTAGACTCAATCGACGACCGCTCTGTAGGTCTTTAAGAGCTCGAAGCCCTACTGGGAGCTCCACCGCCTTGCCGCCACTGACTCTTGCATTCGCTATCGCTCGCACGGTACAGTCGGAAGATGCTGTAGAGGTATCGCACAAGCCTACGGGACGACTAGCGCAGGATCCGCTGGGAGCACGAGCGTACGAAGGAGGCAGCACTTGGGGAGAGCGAGCTTCATCTTATGACGGCGACGAGGAGACTGGCGAGCCCGAACGAGCGCGATTGCTGTAAGTAGTTGCTCGGAGGCTACGCTGTAGTATCTGGCTGACCCTCCCGCTGCTCACAGGTACTCCAAGTCGAAGGTGTACCTCGTCAGCTTCATCTCGCGCTTCTCGAGCTCTCAAACAAGCACGCTGATCTCGCTCTTGCTCGTCAACAGCACCCCACCTCGTACCTTCGCGACAATATTCCTGGCTTCATCTCGATAGTACAGCTCGGCACCTCGACCGACTACCTCTTGGCTTGGATCCCCGAGGCGTCTATCGAGGGCACGCCGGACTACGAGAGCTACGTCTTGGTCGAGCTGTCAACCGATTCAGAGCGTGCGTTGTAACTCGATACATTGCTTAGATGTGTATTGACCTCTCCCCGCTAGCAGAAACGACCCTCGTCACTCCTCCCCCACCTTCCTCGGCTCACGCCTTCTCCATCCCCATCCGCACGCTCTACTCGCTTCAAATCCAACCACCCACCCTCTCCGCCTGGTTCGGATCCGTCACCTTCTCCCTCTACGGCGGCGACGTCTTCCCTCCCCTCTACTTCCACGACGAGGAGTCGCGCTCCACCGTCCTCGACCGAGATCGCCGAGCAGCCGCGCTTGGAGCTCTAGGCGCAGACCGACGAGGAGCAGGGAGCGGAGAGGGTATCAAGGTCCCTCCTAGCTGGGGTGGAGAAGCGCTCCTCGGTCAGCTGAGGCAGTACGCCCAAATCGTGCGAAGTCAGATTGAGCCGAGTCTCTTCCTCGTCAACCCTTCGAGGACGGATCTCGAGGTGCACTCGACGGCGCTGTACGAGGATGAGGCGGTACCAAGTGAGGCGATGCAGGGGATGAGGCTGAGGAACGGGGAGGCTGAGGCGATGACGGCGAGGCAGCGGACTCAGAGGGAGGGGAAGAGGAACAGCATCTTGCATCAGAGTCTTGATCACCAAGAGTATCCTGATGAGGTCGGACCAGGGATGGACAACTTCACGTTCAACGTCCTCAACTCGTTCAGTCGCATCACTCGAGGGTGAGTTCATACCCTGACTCTTCCAGCGCGAGGCTGACCTTCTCTCCTTCGCAGAGCTCGTACGGCCGCTCAGACCGCCGCTCAATCCGTCCTCTCTCACCCTCTCGCCAAGCCCATCCTCAAGAACATTCCCGAGCCCATCGCTCAGTTCGCTACCGCACCAGGAGAGCTCACTCGTCTGCAAGAGACCGCCGGCGTTGGCGTGAGTAGTCTCGAGCCTCTCCAGTCGAGCCTCCAAACTGATCTTCCACTTCTCTCACAGGCCTACGATGCTGCTCGAGTCTACTTGGCCAAGTGGGCGAGGGTCGTTGCCGAGGAGGGAGAGCGAGCCCGTCGCGCCGAGGTCGTCATCAGCGGCCCAGGAGGACGAGCAGAGGACACCGAAGTTGGGGCGTTCGAGGTGCTCTCTGTACGTCGTCTCGCCGCTCTTTCGTCTTGCCCTCGCTGAACTCCCATCTGCGCAGTCAACCTACAAGATCACTCGACCGAAATCGACTCGCGCTTCCGCAACGCCCATCGTCGATACCGAGTGGGCAGCGTGGTTCGACGACCATGGCAAGCTCATGCTGACGGAGGACGAGGCGAAGAAGCGCATCTTCCAGCGCGTGAGTGGAGGCTTGAGGCCGCCTTCAGACTCGAAGAGCTAATTCGTTGCCTTCCGTAGGGCCTCGCGCACGACGTTCGCCGAGATGTCTGGCCTTTCCTCCTCAACGTCTTCCCGTGGGACTCGAACACCGAGGAGCGGAAAGCTTTGAGGAAGGAGAAGACGTAAGCTGGGCCCGATTCGACGCGCCTCTGGCTTCGCTGACCTCGCTTCCACCTCAGCGCCGCCTACGAGTCGCTCAAGGCAAAGTGGGCCAACGACCAGGAGCTTCAGAAGACCGATCGCTACGTCGAGGAGTCACATAGAGTCGGTGTGTTGCAGCTCGTCTCGGCTCTGTCTGCTTGTGAGCTCGGCGCTGACCCTTCCGCTTCTCCTCCCGCAGAGATCGACTGCCGCCGTACCGACCGCACCCACCCCATGTTCGCCTCGGACGACGAAGACTTCAACCAAGCCGACTCTCCTCACCCACCCTCCAACGCCCACGTCGTCTGCACGCAAGAGATCCTGCTCTCCTACGTCTTCGCCACCGACTCGCGCGACTACGTCCAGGGGATGAGCGATCTCCTCTCTCCCATATATGTCGTCTGCGAGGGCGACCAGGTCATGGCGTATTGGGCGTTCGAGACGTTGATGGAGAGGATGAAGGGCAACTTTTTGAGGGATCAGAGTGGGATGAAGGGGCAGTTGTCGCTGTTGCAGGGATTACTGAGGACGATGGATGTGCAGCTGTACAAGCATCTCGGCGCGTTGTCGTCTCTTCTTGATCTCGGAGCGCCGAGCTGACCCTCTTCTCCCCTCGCAGAGGAGTGCGGCTCCCTCAACCTCTTCATGTGCTTCCGCTGGCTCCTCTGCAGCTTCAAGCGCGAGCTCTCTTTCGAGCAGACGCTCCAGCTCTGGGAGGTCCTCTGGACCGACTACCTCGGCACCAACTTCCACCTCTTCATCGCCCTCGCCATCCTCGAGGCGCACCGGGATGTCATCATTCGCTACTTGCGCGAATTTGACGAGGTGAGTCTTGGCTCTCTCCCTCGCGCTGTGACCCTAGCTGACGACTGAGACGACGACAGGTCCTCAAATACACGACTCAGCTCTCTCAAACGCTCGACATCGAAGCCATCATAGCCGACGCCGAGGTCCTCTTCGTCACTTTCCGTCAGGTCGTCGAAGCCTCGGATCGTCAGCGAGCCGAAGCGGCGTCGTCGAGCGATCCGGAGAAGGGAGGAATGAGGAGGAGGAAGGTCGTCGTTGAGAAGGAGCCCGAGGGAGCGGCGTACCCTCCTTCGGCAAAGGGGAAGGGCAAGGCGGTGGATGGGTTGGAGAAGGAGGTGCTGGAGGTCGCGGTGGAGAAGGATGTGCCCGAGGTGGAGGAGGAGTTGAGGGTGCTGCTCAAGTGAGGGAGCAGGGGAGAGGAGCAAGGGGAAAGAGCGGTTCTCGTGTAGCTTACTAGGCAGTCTTCTTGCTCGCCATCTCTTTGTGCGTGTGACCTTGTAAACCACTGTGCATTCTTTGCCTTCTCACGCGATCGCCGAGCCGAGACGAAGACGAGTCGAGACGAAAGCGAGCTGAATTACACAAGAAGGCAAGCTATGGCTGTATCGTGCTATGTAAAGGCGTATCCTAAGCGTCTCCCCTCACCACCACACCGAAATTTTGGCGTTCCCCCTCGCATGCGGATCCCAGCTCGAGCTCTCGGCCTGCTCAACCCTCCTCGCCGACTCGCCAAAGACTCTTCCCGCGACATTCTTCTTCACGAGACCCTTGAAGCCCTTATAGACCTGGAATAGGCAACTCGTATCCTGCGCGGCGTAGCGCATCAACTCCTCCTTCAAGGGCCTCTTCTCAAACTCGGCGAAGTCGCGCCCAGCGATTTGCAGCGCCGAGGCTTTGAGTTGACGGTCGTAGATGAAGAGTGTGCTCTCGTTCATGATGGTGGCGAGTCCAGTGACGTAGTCGGTAGGGCCGACGTTGCGGTTGTACCACGCAAAGTAGAGGATTTGGATGTCAAAGACGCTCTTGAGACGGATGCCGAACTGACGGTGGAGGGCGGCGGCCCCGTTGCGGCCGTCGAACCACATCTGTGGAGAAAACTGGGGTCAGTTCACCCTCTTTCGTCTCCTCCACGTCGCCCGATGGCTCTCGAGCCGTATAGAAGCCATCGCCGAGAGTTCGAACTCACCTTGCGAACCTCGGTATCTTCGAGCACGCTCTTGATCGACACTCCATAATGCTCATGCTCCAACACCTCTCTTCCCATCGTCTTAACGTCGAGCAGCCAGACGATCTCCGAGTCTTCCACGTAGACCTGGACGAGAGCGAGCGAGCCTGTACGAGCGCCGAGATCACGTCCTTCGAAGCCGATGGCGAGCCTGTCGACGTCGCAGATCTCTTCGAGGCAGTTTTCGAGGAGGGGGATGGTGTCGACCAGCACGGGGGAGGGCTGCTCGGCCATGTTCGAGGGAGCTTCGAGCCGAGTTGAAGGGCGAAGGACTTGAGGAGCTCGGCTTACTGCTGGGTGGCAGAGACGGGTTCTTCCGTACGTCAGAAGTATCAGCTGCTGTCTGTAAGCTCACACCCCCTTCACGACTCACCTGCAGCTCGTTTGTTGACCTGAGAAGCGAACCGTGCGCCGTGAGCGACGTGTTTCAGCGCCCAAGCGTCGAGCTTTGGGTGAGCGGTGGGAGGGTGTAGAGCTGTAGGCCAGCTGTAGCTGTGCTTCTGTAGTCCTGTAGACGAGTCGGAAGATGAGAGCGACGAGTGAGAAGCGATGAGGCGGGAGGGAAAGAGGCGAGGCGAATCTCGCCTCTTGTCTTCCTGCCACATTTTGCTCGGTCTCTCGTCTCGGAGCGTCAGCTCGACCCGGCCAGTGGCGTACAGCACAAGATGCCGATCAGGATCCAGCACACCCTTCTGCAATCTTCTCACCCTCTTGCCGTGCCCGCTGGCATGCTGGCCAGCCTTTTCTTTCATCGACAAGGCCCCATCCTCGACTACATCCCCAACACCATGTGCTGCTACGCCCTCCTCGAGCCCGACTCTCCTCTGCAAGGGGTCATCTCCGACATCAACGACGAAACGGTGGTCATCATCGCACACTGCTCGGCGACGGGGCGAACCTCGGTCAGCCACGCCATCGCCACCAACACGGATTGGTCGCTCTACGATCAGCAGCTCGGATGGCTCACCAAAGACTCAAAGAAGGAGGTGGAGATCATCGTCGCTGCTCTACCGATGGAGAAGCGCAAGCTCGTCGATCCTCACCTTGAGGCAACCCTCGGCTCGGTCGCGGCGACGAGCGGCGTTCCCGTCTCCATCACCAGAGCCGAGCTCTCGCCCAAAGCAATTGCGATACAGGTCAGCAGGAACGAAGCGCGCACTACGTTCCTCGAGTTCCCACAGGATCAGCGATTCTACATGGCGGCCGAGTACAACGAGCTCGGCGCCGATCCCAAGTGGGCCACGATTGGCCAGCTAGCAGCATACCAGCACTACGTCAACCTCAACTATGTAGCAGCGAATCCCCTTTGCATGGTCTTCGACGGCCAACACAAGAGTCGCATCCCTCCCCTCTCCGACGTTGCTCGCACTTTACTCAAACTCGCCGCAACGAAGGACGGCAAGGTCTCGAGGCTTACGACGATGGACCAGGACGCGGTGCGAAAGCACGGCGCACAGATCATGGACCAAGAGCTGAGCTCGCTGCAGAGGGTCAAGCATGTCGTTGGCCTTTTCGCAGCGACCGGAAGCTGGTGCGCTCTTTGTAGCAAGGCGGAGGGACTTTCGAAATGTGGAGGATGTGACTGGGAGACGTATTGTAGCCAAGCGCACCAAAACGCCGACTGGGAGTTCCACAAGAGCTGGTGAGTCGAATTGTTTCGATCGGTACTGACCACCTGGGCTGAGCTCCCGAGCTGACCTCCCTTCGCTCGCTGCAGGTGCAAGAAGAACCGCAAGACGACGTCGAGCTGAGCTGGCGAGCTAAACTAGTCGCCTGGAGAAGCTTACGGGACAGCATGGTGAGCTCCTCGGTCTCTCTTGACGTCGAAGGCCTCGCTGACCTTCTCGGCGTTGGCAGATGAACGAGCGGAGCTGGATCGAAAGCGTGCACTGAGCTGAGTCGTAGTCGGAAGGGCGATGAAAAGCGGAATGAAAAGCTGGATTGTTTTGGGACTGGTGCTGAACCCGAATGGGCGAGAGAGACGGGCTCGGCGAAGACGTGGCGAGCTCGCTTGGTCCGTCCGCCGTCCGCGAGTCGAGTCAACCACGCTCTTCGGCGCCTTGTCTGCTTGGCATTGAGCTCGAGACATCTTATCCACCTACAAATCGAACCAGTAGCGCAAATCTACACCTCGTCTTCTCGTTACCGAGAAGATTCAGCGGGGAACCGGCTTCGGCCAACGACTCAAGCTCGGCTTGTACTGGTTCAGCTCCCTTTTTTGCTACTCCGGGTGTAGCTCTTGCGGTGAGCCTCAGCACCAACTGCGCAAGCTTGATCTCGGCTGGCTCCGAGAACTGGAAGGCGACTTTCGTTAGCGGAACGGCCAGGGGGGGATTCGTAGTTAGAGATGCATTTTGAGGAGACGTCAAACCGACAGTCGAGAAGGGATAGCAAGAAGGGAATAGAAACTATCTTCGTGCGCCGAGCTGCCCTTCCACCGCTCCCACTCTAGACAAGAAGGGCCAGTCCTCCAGCAAAGAAGAGGCTAAGTCCACCAGCAACAACCTGCTTGGCGGAACCGGAGCCCTTGGCAGCAGGAGTGGAAGTTGCGCCGGCGGCCGAGGAGGAGGCAGCGCCCGGCGCTTGCGCCGAAGCGGTTCCAGCGGCGTAAGTGAGCTCCGTCTGGTTGGCGTATTTCGAGCTGCAGACCGAGTTCCATCCTACGAGCGCGCAAGCAAGTCAGCATGTCGCTTTCCCGAGGTTTCAGGCCAGCGCACCATCATAGAGAATGTGACCTTGAGTCGAGTTGGAGACACATCCCGCGCAGTCGAGGAGGGACTTCTTGTTCGAGTCGACGCAGAGACAGTCTACGCCTTTTTAGATCTCTGCCTCGGCCTCGGACGCGATCAGGTCAGAGCATTTCTGGAGAGGGAGAGGTGAGCTTGGGCGCCGAGCCGAGGTGCGGAGAGGATGAGACGCACGTCGTTGTAGAGGGTGGCGAAGGGAGTGCACGAGCTAGTACACGCTGATTCAATGGCTTTGAGGTCGATTTGAGCTTGAGCTCCAGCTGCGAAAAACGAGAGAGGGTCAGCTCGAATCATCGCCGAGCACAGGGGCAAGTCCACACTCACCAGCAAGAGTGAGAGCAGCGAGGGCGACGAGAAAGAATTTCATGGCTGATGATACGAGGCGAGCGAGGTGAGAATCAGAAAGACAAGAGCAGATTTCCTTCACAAGGCTCCCTCAGCCCGCTCCGCCGACCCCTCTCGGCCCTCGAGCCCGACAGACAGACACTTACAATGTGCCAAGCAGGCGCCTCTGTACCGAGCGGCACGAGACCCGAAGTGTGGGGCGTGCTGTTGGATTCCGTGAATGCCGAGCTGGGGGGATGCACTGCGAAGCAGAGTCGGAGCCGAGCGCCGAGAGCTCTCGTGAGCCCTTGAGACGAAGCAGGAGGTGACTCGATTCCACTTTACTGCAAGACAAGTCGCTTTGAGCTGTACGGAACTCATGCGGAGGCTGTGAGAGTCCAGGAAAGCAAGCCACTCCGCCCTGCGCCGAGCTGCGACCGAGGGAGCGCCGAAGTGGGAGTGATGAAGAGTGAGAAGGTGTAGGAGGCAGTTTACTGTTTCATCGAATCCTTGAAGCTTCTCAACCGCTTCATCGAGCTCGCACTTTACTACAGAAGACCTCCTTCTTTCTCTAGGCGCTTCAACTCGAACGTCACTTTGCTCTTGAGTTGCCCCCGTATCTTCGCCTCGTTTTGCTCTTCGCTTTCGACTGCAGGACTCAAGTGAGTACTAGAGCGTGCTCTCGCTGCTTACCTGTAGCTAACAACTCCCCTACAGGTCACCCCCACATCCACTTCGAGCGAGATCAACATGGCGATTCTGGAGCAGCCGACGCTGCAGTTAAACGTCAACGACCCCAAGCCGGACTACATCATCGTCTTCGACACTACCGTCACGCCGACGCTCGCCACGGACGAGCATGCCCCTTCGAAGGCAGAGGCCGGCCAGAAGCTGCAGGACGAATACCGCTCCCTGCTCGGCCTCCTCACCGACGCTGGATTACAGGCGACGGGAAGGAGTGGAGGAAAGAGCAGTGGCAAGATTCTCGTCTTCGTGAGGGCGGATGAGGCTAGGGTACAAGCAGAGATTCATCGCGAGAGGTGAGCCCCAAGCGCGCGTCATGAGCAAGTCGACGAGTTGCTCGCTGATCTTGCTGCACTTTTGCAACAGGCTCTCCGACTGGCTGCACGGCGTCGCTTCGACCCGGCCTTCGCCGAGGACCCCCAGAGACTTTAGCTCGAGTCCGTTGACGCCCGCCGAGCGCCTTCGCCTCGTTCACTCGATCTTGACCGTGAGGGCATCTTTCGCTGTTCAAAGCGCGCCGAAGCTGACCTCCTGCTTATCTATAGCACCCCCGCACACCCAGCTCGACCTCCATCACCTCGGCCGCTTCGTCAGGCCGAACCGCCGGGCTCACCAACCTTCCCTCGGCGACGTTCCCTCACGTCACCTCCATCTTCCCTCCCCACGATCCCCAATTCAACAAGAAGTGGCTCGACAACTGGTCGTCCCGCTCTCATCTCCTCAGCATCCCTCCCGAGGAGCTCGACGAGATCAAGGACCATTACGGCGAGAAGATCGCTCTCTACTTTGCCTTCCTCCAGCACTACTTTGCCTCGCTCATCTTCCCCGCTGGACTCGGCGCCATCTTCTGGCTCGCTGGACTCGCCTACTCGCCCGTCTACGCCGTCGCCATTGTCGGATGGTCCGTCTTCTTCGTCGAGCGCTGGAGGATCAAGGAGCGCGAGCTGTCGGTGCAGTGGGGCTCGTTTGGCGTGCACAACGTCGAGGTTCAGAGGAGCGAGTTCAAGGGCGCTAGTCGGGTTATCGACCAGGTCACCGGCGTTGAGAAGGAGTCGTTCCCTTTCGTCAGGACTCTCACTCGCCAGCTCGCCGCCATCCCCGTCTTGCTCGTCTTTATGGTCGCGCTCGCTACCCTCATCTCGGTCATCTACTCGATCGAGACGCTCGTCGGCGAGGTGTACGATGGAGCTGGAAAGCGCTACTTGGTGAGTTCGGCGATGGTCGATGTGCCAAGTCGAGGACTAACCCTCCGCCGCGCAGACCCTCGTCCCTACCGTCCTCTTCGTCGGCCTCGTCCCTCAAGTCACCGCACTGTTCGGCTCCCACTACTCCCGTGCTCGAGCCTCAGCTGACCGTTTCCCTTTTCAGCTGGGAGAAGACCGCTCGCCAACTTACGGGATGGGAGAACCACGAGCACCAGACCGAGCACGAGAACTCGCTTACGCTCAAGGTGTTCGCCCTCAACTTCTTCGTTGCCTACGGATCCCTCATCCTCACCAGCTACGTCTACGTGAGTGGTCGCCGAGCGTCAAAGTCAAGCCGAGCGACGAAGCTGACCTCTCGCCTCCACGGCAAACAGATCCCCTTCGGCAGCGTCCTCGTCCCCCACATCCTGCAGCTCCTTCCTTCTCAGCACGCTGCTCGCCTCTCGACGGCCTCGCCCGACAAGCTCAACTTCAGCATCAACTCGTCCAAGCTGCACACTCAAATCGTCGCCTACACTCTCACCAACCAGATCGTCGGCGCCTTCACCGAGATTGGAGTCCCCATGATTATGCGCTTACTCAACAAGGAGGTCGCCAAGGTGCAGGAGAAGCGCAAGCAGAGCGGCAACAACACACCTACCCTCGAGCAGAAGGACGACGAGGCCGAGCATGCTTACCTCGAGCGCATTCGCAACGAGGCGAGCTTGCCTGTCTACACCGTCTTTGCCGACTACGCCGAGATGTGCACTCAGTTTGGTTACGCGACGATGTGTAAGTCTCTCTCGTTCGTCGAGCCACCGAGCGATCGCTGAAGTCGTCTCACCTTCGCAGTCTCCCTCATATGGCCCATCGCACCTCTCTGGTCCTTCATCAACAACTTCTTCGAGCTGCGTTCCGACGCCTTCAAGATTACCACCCAGCACCAGCGTCCCGTCCCCGTTCGCGAGGCGAGCATCGGACCTTGGCTTGAGGCTCTTGTGAGTGATGGCCTCGCTACTCTCCTATCGAGCCAATCTGACCTCTCCTACCGCAGGGCTTCATTACCTGGCTCGGAGCCCTCACGAACGCCTCCCTCGTCTACCTCTACCGCCCTCACATCGCCCACCCCTCGCCGACCGCCGAGTACCTCTCGCAGCTCACTCAGCACAACATCACCCTCCCCGCCAACGGCACCGTCTACGCCACCTCGGCCATGCACCTCGCGTCCCACTCCTCCACTCCCATCTCTTCCATCAAGTCGACCCTCTGGACCGCCCTCCTTGTTGCTCTCGCGACCGAGCATGCCTACCTCCTCTTCCGCGGATCGGTCCGTTTCCTCCTCCACCGTATGGTGTGGAAGGACTGTGAGGCCGAGAGGACGATCCGTAGGGGACGATTGGACATGAAGAAGGGCTATTTGGATGAGATGAACCTCAAGAAGGGGCCCGAGGAGCTGAGCGAGTTGAGTGGCGCTAAGGCCGAGGCGGAGGAGAAGGAGAAGTTGAAGGATGTTGTCGAGGGCAATGGGAGCTTCTGGAAGAGGGGAGATTTGGGATTGGAGGAGATTAGGAGGAAGGGCAAGACGGAGTGAGTGAGCGCCGAGATGGAGTGGAGGAGATTGTAGATAGCTTTGGAGGCTGGGGGAGGATAGCGTGGATAGCAAAAAGCAGTACTGTGCATACACCGTCGACTTCTGCTGCAGACGGTCCGCGAAATCTGAGCCATCCCGAGTTCGGCGATGAGACGAAAAGGGGCGGGTCGAGTTGATCGACCAAACAGCTCTTGGCAGCTCTCTGTAAACCTCTCAGCTTTACTCTGAATAACTTGCTACCGACCTGAAGCGCCACGACAGCGAGACGTGCTCGCCCGATGAGCGAAGTGAACTCCACTGAGGCGCTCGCGGCTCTCCCTCTCGCCGTTACCTCGTCTTCTCTTCACCACCATGGGACTGCGATCTATTCTACCCGACCCATACACGCTGCTCAGGTGGACAGCTGGGTCAGCCCTCGTAGCTGTAGGCGGATTGGGAGGCATCCTCGTGAGCTCATCGCTTTCTTGCCGCTGTCCTTCCTGGTGCATTGCAGTACAACAGTCAAGGAGCTCGCTGACCACACCTACCGTCCTCCAGTACCTCGCACAATGCCACCTTATATACCCTGCCAACGTCCCCAGCGGTTCTCGCACCCAAGTCGCTACCCCGGCGGAATACGACATGCCGTTCGAGGACGTCGAGCTCACTACACCAGACTCGGTGCGCATCAAGGCCTATCTCATGCTACAGCCAGGAGAGAAGCCCGAGGCCCGCCCTACTGTCGTCCTGTTCCACGCCAACGCTGGCAACGTCGTGCGTTCTATCGCCGCTCGAGCTTGATACTACCAGCTGACCCACTTCGCCGAGCAGGGTCATCGTCTACCGATTGCGAAGGTGTTCTACAAGAAGATGCGCTGCAATGTCCTGGCGCTCTCGTACCGTGGGTGAGTTGCTGCTCGCGCGTCCTGGTCGGGCAGGCGGGGTAGCTGACTCGGTCGTCCTTTCGCAGCTACGGCAAGTCGGAGGGAAAGTGAGTGCAAAGTGAACGTAGAGCCCCATCTTGAAGGCTGACTCCTGCTCCCACAGGGCCAACGAGCAGGGTCTCAAGCTCGACGCTCAGGTGAGCTCGGCGCCGGCGATCATCCCCTTCCCATCACAAGGCTCACGCTCATCCTCTACAGACCGCGCTCGACTATGTCCTCTCACATCCGACCCTGGAGAGTACCAAGATCTTCCTGTACGGCCAGAGCATCGGAGGAGCCGTCGCCATCTTCCTCGCTTCGCAGAACGCTTCCAGGGTGCGCCGAGCTGCTTTTGCACCGTCTTTCGTCCGCTTGCTGACCTTTTACAAACTCGCAGACGCACGGTCTTATCATTGAGAACACCTTCTTGTCGCTGGTGAGTCTCGGCTCGCCTTTCAAGCCATCGCCGAGCTGACCTCGTTCTCCTCCGCAGCCGAAACTCGTCCCCATCATCATGCCCTTCCTCTCCCGCTTCATGTTCCTCCTCCATCAAATCTGGCCATCAGAGGAGCGTGTCAAGACCCTCCCTCCCTCCTTCCCCGTCCTCTTCCTCGCTGGAGAGGAGGATGAATTGGTCGTTCCTTCGCACATGAAGGAGCTGTTTGCTACTTGCTCGAGTAACGAGAAGGAATGGAAGTCCTTCCCGCATGGAACACATAGTGAGTAGCTTTTGACTCGGACTCTGCGCCCGGCCACGATGCTGACTCCCTCGCTCCTCGCAGACGACACCTGCGTCCAACCCGGCTACTTCCAGCACATCGCCCTCTTCCTCTCCAAGCATACCGATCTACCCCTTCCCTCCTCCGCCGACCCATCTTCTCAATCTCCCTCATCAGCAGTCTCTCCGCCGAGCTCGGTCGTCTCAGGCTCGGACGCCGAGAGCTTCGAATTGGTCGATACGGAGGAAGGACGCGAGATCAAGGATGAGGGTGGAGCGGGCAGTGTGAATGTGTTTGAGAAGGCGGTGGAGAAGCTGTGAGGTGTATTGTATGCTGTTTCGTTCGGATAGTCGTCGACCGTGAGAGGAGCTGTGAGCTGCCTGGACCGAAGCTGCTCCTCGATTGAGCGCCTTACTGCAGAGAAGTGTACTCCTCGATTGAGCGCCTTACTGCAGAGAAGTGTAGAGTTGCAGCGACGTCTCTATATGAACGTCTGCGACCTCTCGCCAGCATAACAGTGCCGTCTCAGTCTTCGCCGAGGCCGCTTCAGTCTTGCGGCAATGGGCTTAGCAAAGGTAAGTAGCGGCAGCAAAAAACTCAAGGACTCAATGAAGAGTCCAGAGGAATACCTCAAAAGGATTTTCTGTAGTTGCTTCGAAGGCGGCAGGCTGCAGTCACTGCATAATGCTTCGACGAAGACTTTCGTTTATAAACTCGGAAGCTAATGCTCGTTTGTAATGCTTTGATAATGCTTATGCACGTATGCTCGTAGTTTGTTTTATCCTGATTCTCGCCCGTCGGCAAAGATACAGCTCCCTGGTCTGCTCGGCGGTTCAGCTCGATGGCGCTCGCGTGGCTCGGCCGGGGTGGAGAAAGATCAGCGATTTCAGACCTCCCTGACTCGGCGCTTCCATGGCAGCGGGTCTAGCTGTGGTGAAGATTGCCTCGAAAATGACCCATAATTGTAGGCCTGTACGTGACCAAGCATCGAGAGAGGCGTCGAAGAAGCGACTTCGGAACTCGGCGCCGAACGCTCGGACCCTTCTCCACCCCTGACGGTCGTTCCTCCTCCCGTCCGTTTGCTGCTGCGGGCCGAGTCGCTTTTCGGAGAGAAGTTGTAGCTTGCTCAGAGGGCGGTGAAGAGCTCAGCTAGCGCTCTGCAGCCTCGACGTTGAGTGACAGAGGCGAGCGAGGCGTCGGAGAGGAGCTCGGCGATGATTTGGAGCGAGCAGCGAGGAGGAAGGGCGAGCGAAGTTGTACTTTTGGGTCCACACAGGCGTCAAAAAGAATCTGAACTGTAGTAATTAGGTATGTGTGCCGCTCAATGGGCGGGAGTCGGTCCTCACTGTGCTGGATCCTGGGTCTGAAGCTGCTCGGCGATCGCTTCGAGCCT